>JAJJWW010011154.1:0-159710 GCA_023531295.1 Papaver armeniacum
TGAGCTCCCTAAATAGCATCTTTCGATGTTGGTAGAAGCTAGAAGGGATCCCATCTCGTCGATCGTGATCGTCAGGTTTGAACCCGTTATAAGAGAGATTCAACGGCTCTATCGACATCTAGTGAGGATAGTTGATGCTAAATGAAAGACTCTAACAAAGTTTAACGCGTGGGTTGCTAGGACTATCTTCTAGGAGAGATATTGTCACATCTATCACCATTTCACACTGTCTTCATTTTTAGCAAGATAAACGAAGCACGATAATGGTGGAAACGGGGCTATTTCAATCATTGAGTCTAGTTCTTGGAAACCATGGCAGCGGGATTATAGTGAACGGCCCGAGTCTCACCATAATCCTACGCTAAAGCCTCCACAAAGACATCGATGAAAAGCGTAGGAATCTTGCGCGCCATCGCACGGCCGGTTGTTAAGGTCAGCTGTCGTCAGCGCCTATCAATGCCATGAAGAAATCTTCCGATTGGCCTTACGAATGATTAATGACTTACGGCACTAGGAATGTTAGGACAAATAATGATTAATGCATAGGAAAGTATTTGAAGCGATGTCAAAGCAGCTTTTCAAAGTTTGTCCTTTGCGGCAAAACAACTTGATTTCTTTGAGACTGACACGCTAGCGTAAATGGGCGTCTTATAAAAAAACCTTTTTTCTCGCCCGAACCGTCGTACTCCATCCTTAACCTTTTGAAAGAAGTTGAAGTAATGTCTTCTGTCTACTTTCTTGGCGTAGGAACGAGCGGATAAGGGAGCGAGGAACGAGGCGATATAAAGGCAATGGCAAGTACCTCCGGGGCAAAGCGAGATCCTCGAGGGAACAGGTCACGGCGGGATCTAGCGGGCAAGAGGACTCACGGATTCCCAGCCACGGAGATCGTCGGCCTAACAACCGGCGAGACTCGGGCGTTGATCAAAGGCATGACTACGGTCGACGAGGGAGGTCGTCACGGGCGAGATGACGACTTCCCGGGATGTTGAGGATTAACCCGAGCCGGGGATGGGGCCGAGGAACGAGGGCAGCATGGAAGATGGGGATGGAACTGCATCGGATACCGAGGGAGGAGGAGGAAGTTCAAGCGTACGCGAGAACGAAGGAGAGAAAGACAACCGACGGAGCACCAAGGAGATTTAGAACGAGAAGCCGAGAGGCTTAGGCAAGTACACTTGGCAAGGGGAAACCCTAATCGGGGCGTCCCCCGTGAGCAGTCCAACCACCCCACAGCCCGGTTGTTCCCCGTGTGTCCGATCCCAACGGCTGTCGTCCCCCAGCCGGCTCTCACTACGAGACCCCCACCGCGCCCCCTAACACAACGGGACACCAAGTGAATGGTCACTCTAGTCACGGCAGCAGGCCCGATGTTACTCGCCATGCGGCAAGCGAAAAGAAGACAGGAGGACCTAATGAGAGAATTGCAGAGGAGAAACTTGGCGCTAGAATACGAGAATTACCGGCTCATAATAGGAGAGCGGGGTCGAGAGGATCATCGCCGAGGCGCCTCTAGCAACCACAGCTCCACAGGGACGCCCCCCCTTCACCGAGCCGAGGACGAGTACCCGGCCTAATCGGCCAGAGAAGGGTATGGGCCATCCGAGGATTCTTCGGCCGATGAGGAAGCAACCAACGAGAGTCTGTGGTAGCGTCCACCAAACAAAAGATCAACGGCTCGAGCGGATGGTTAAGAAACTGTCGGAGACAGCGAGGATGATAAGTTAGAAGTAATCAATGAAGCCGAAGACGCCGTTTACCAGGAATTGGATGGGACACCATTTCACCAAAATGCCAATCTTCCCATCTAGGTTCGATAGCACAGGCGGCCTGAGAAGAACACATCAAGATGTACGGCATGTCCTTACTCTGGTGGAAGAATCACGATGTGGTCATGTACAAATTCTTCCCACTGCCCGAGGGAGAAGCGAAGAGTTGGTTACACACCTGCCCGATAAATCCGTTGGGAGCTATGCGGTTTTGGTGGAAACCTTTTCTCGAGGCGATACATGCATGGGCCGCCATAGCTTCGGCCCAGTCGACAAGTTATTTACCCCGGCACGAAGACTCGGGAGCCGCCGTTCTCCTTAACAGACCGAGATGGAGGAAGTTATGCACGGATATAGGAAAGCTTAGGTCGACCAACGGATATTCGGCCGAGAACTCGCTAAGAAAGTCGGATCCCATCTCGGGTGGCAATGTACACGGAGAAGCCTAAGACACTAAGGGAGATCGGAAGATGCGGGAGCACTATATCGCCTTGGAGGAGATTCGGGAAGGAGCGCAAGATAAAGGGAATACAAGAGGCGAGCACGCGAGAAGAGGCTACCCCGCGAGAAGCCAACGAAGCTTGATCCGAGAAAAGGCCGGTGCCCGGCCCAGGGTGAAAACAAGAAAGTTTGGGTCGAGAAGGAAAGAAGCCTGCTTGAGCCAAGATCATATACTCCGCTCAATGCACCGTGGAAGAAAGTGTTAAAGGAGGTTGAAAAGAGGAATGACATCCGTTATCCCAAGACTAGGAATCCAATTCGACAGGACAAGAACCACCGGAGTTACGCCATTATCATCGATTCGCGGCCATTGACCAATGATTGTAGAGAAGTGAAAGACATCGCCCGGCACTACGATATGCGACAAGTACCTCGGCATTTGTTTTGTCAAATCACCGGCGACCCAGCACTCCGAGGTCCCAAGACAAATAAGAATCAATCGCGGCGCTTCCAGTTCACTTGCAATACCATATCACACTCGGCAACACAAGGATACGATTTAGGGGTAGGTATCACCTCGAGGATACACAAGAGGATAGATCGGGGCGAGAGAAATCTTTAGTGTGGCCAAGACCCTCCCTATGGAGCCATGGATGATGCAAATGATTACTTTTCGGTGAAAGATGTTCCATTAAGCCACAAGCACATGGGGATCCCTTAGTGATAACCTGGCGATCGAGGAATGGGGCGTCCGCGAGATATTAATGGACTGGTGGTAGTTCGTCGAAGTCCGTTCTATGACACTTTCAAGAAGGATGGAATTGTCCGATGACATCCCGATCCCGTCGACTTATCAACTTCACGGCTTCAACGGCACGGTAGCGGTGCCAAAGGAGAGATCACTCTCGAGTCTCGGACGGGGAAGGGTTCCTCGACACACCGACCACCTTTGCGTAGTCGATGTCGCATCACCGTGCTTAAGCGATCCCTGGGGCGACCTTGGATCGCGAGGAATCAAGGAGTCGCCTCGGCCTACCATCAAAGATTGCGCTTCCTTCCTATCGCGGAGTAGTAGAGGTGCTAGCGACCACCAAGCGGCAAGACAGTGTGTGCGAGATAGACATCCAGCCGAGAATGAGGAGAGACTACGTCGAGGAAACGCCAAGAAAAGAAGAAGTCTAAGGAAATGGAGCGGGAGAGGAATTGGAAAAGGTAATGTCACAAGCCATCGCCACCCACGAAGCGGGCGAGACAAAATCTTATAGCAATCACGGGAGGGCAACCGTCGGTCGAGCCAAAGCAAAACTTTTCGGCCCTAGAACCAGCATAGGCAAGTCAACTGGGGCACCGAGGAGGAGCCGAGGTTAGTGAGAATAGGTCACGCTAACGAACGAACAGTCAAAGAGTGATAACCCTCTGAAGGAGCACATGGATGTATTCGCTTGGCAAAGCACGACATGGAAGGAATCGACCCAGTTTGCTCACCATCTGCGGATAGACCCCAAGTTCAAACCGATCGAGATAAAAGATGAGAAGAATCGCTTTGCCGACTAAACTGGCGGTGGAGCCGATCCAAGAAACATGTACTTGGCAGAATCATCCGAAAGGCCTGATATCCGCAATGGATATCTAATATGGTGATAGTCCCCAAAAGGAATGGGGCGTCCGAGTTTGCGGTCGACTATAGCGATTTGAACAAGGCATGCCCAAAAGGATGACTTCCTCTCCCCGGCATCGACCCACTGGTGGAATCCATTGTCGGGTATAAGGCGATAACACTGTGGACGGGTGGTACTGGATATAACCAAATCGGCCCTGAAGATCGGGAGCATACATCTTTTTTCACGCCAAGAGGATTTTGTGTTCTTACACCAAATGCCATTCGAGGTGAAATGCGGGGCGCTACATATCGAGGCTGGTGGAGGACATGTTTGAGGATAAAATACACGACACCATCAAGTATACGTGACGACATGCTGGTCAAGAGTAAAGTGGCCGATACTCACATCGACGACCTTAGAGACATCTTCCGGACCATGAGGAAGTACAAGATGAGGGCGAATCCGTCCAAGTGCACCTTTCCGGGTCACCTCGAGCAAGTTTCTAGGATACATAATCACCGACAAAGGGATCGAGGCAGATCCGGATAAAATCAAAGCCGTAAGAAATGCCATCACCTTGATTAAGGACGTGCAACGTCGAACGGGAACTTGGCGGCTTTAGGACGATTCATCTCTCGATGCCCGACAAGTGCAAGGATTTCTTCGGGACGTTAAGGAAGGGAGAGAAGTTTAAATGGGACCTAGAGGAGTGTGAGGAAGCATTCCAGAAAATCAAGCAACATATGGCAAGCCTACCGGTGTTACAAAGACCCGAGGCAGAAGACATACTAACATCAGTATCTAAGGCAACGCCGGTCATGCCATGTTGCCGTGTTGGTCAAGAACGAGGAGAGAGGAAAAGCCGGTATATTTCATAAGCAAGACCATGAACGTGCCGGAAAAGAACTACACCGAGTCGAGCAACTCATACTAGCGTTAGTGTTTTTGCAATACTGTGAAGCTCGGACGATTTCCAAACTCACAAGATTCGAGTGCTTTACCAAGTCCTCCATAGAGTCGATTGACAATGCGGCTAGGTCGGGCGGATCTCCAAATGGAGCGCATAAATAAAGTTCATTCGATATCTTTTATGAAATGAGGACAGCGGTGAAAGCGCTTGGTGGTGGCTGAGCGGACTTTCCCCTCGGGACGGGCCCAGTAGAAGACATCCCGAATGGAGGAAGATCGAGAAGACTCACGATTTACTCGAGACCTGCGGCCGACACGATGGGAGGTCTTCGCTGTCAAGGTCATCCAATAAAGACGGATCGGGCCGGGTGGTCTTCACGACACCAAAGGGCAAGAAAATGGTCCACTCCTTTGGCTTGAGTTTAAAGCAACCAACAATGTCACTGAGTATGGGCGATAATACATGCCCTACGCTTGATCGTGGAGATGGGCATCCAGGAAACGGACCGACAAGCGACTCCGGCTAGTTGTGCGGCAAATCGGGCAATATGCCATACATGACCCCTTGTTGCGAAATCTTTGGAGCTCGCCCAATTCTACATCAGGCAAATACCAAGCATCAAATTCCGACACATCCGCAGAAAAGACAATCGGCATTCAGACGCCCCGGCATATATCCTTCCCATGTTGTGAGACTCAAGCATTGAGGGTATTAGAATCATGAGGGATCCTAATGCCTTGATGCTGAGAACGTGGATATCGGGGCACAAGGTCAGCGGCAACCACTACCGATCAATACAGGGCCGATGATTGGAGGAAGCCGATCCATGAATACCTCAAAGCAGGAAGGTTGCCCAGGGGAGGCCGAGATCAACAAGATCAAGAGCAAAGCGCCGCGACGAGGCCGGGATGGCACCCTATACCGAAAATCATACCTAGGACCATTGCTAAAGTGCCCTAGGTAAGGAGGAGGGGCAGATGATCCTTAACGAATTACACTATGGGGTGCATGGGAAACCACAGCTCGGGCAGCAGACCTAAGCGGCACGAGCTAAAACCATGGGATACTTCCGCCATACATGAATGAGGCCTTGAAAGCATATGGCCACCGTTACGGCGAGTGCAGAAATTTGGGAAGAAGATACACGCAGCATTGTGTAACATTAAACTCCGTCATCAGTCCCCGGCCCTTAAGCTAAATGGGGAATCGACATCGTAGGGGCCACTACACGCCGGATCGAGGACAAAGGAAGTATTTAATTGTAGCCCACCGATTATTTCACCAAGTGGGTTGAGCCGCTCGCTAAGGCACATACTGGGATAAGGATGTTTTTCGGTTCATCGGGGAACACATCATATGCCGCTTTGGGTTCCTGACAATCGTCTCGACAACGGAAACAATTGCAAGGCAAAAACATCGATTTTGCTATTCAACACTTACAACATCCGAAAGAAAGTCCACGCCCTATACCCCCAAAGTAATGGACAGCCGAGATCACAAACAAGACCATCGGGCCGATAACATGAAGAAGAAACTTGACGGGAATATGGGGAATGGTGTGAAGAGCTCTACAACGTCTTGTGGGCATATAGGACAACTCGCAGAGGAGGCAACTGGATTGTCACCCCCTTCATGTTAACATACGGGACCGAAGCCATCCTCACACGGAGCGATGATACCTACCACGAGGACCCGGGAGGCGAAACATCTCGGCGGACCTTATCTTGGCTAAACTCGGCGATCTAGAAGAAACGAGAGAGATGGCCCTCAAAAATAGAGAATTACCAACGAAGGATCAACGAGAATACAACAAACGGGTCAGACCAAGAGAATTCCAACCGGGCGGTGGTACTAAAACACCTACCTAGCTATGAGCGTGACAAGAAGGGTGTAGAACTTGCACCACGGTGGGGAGGACCCTACACAATAGTTGAGAAGGTCGGAGAAGGGGCATACAAGATACGGGTTCGGATTTTAACACCCGAGCCACGACCATGGGAACGCGACACGACTAAAAGCTCTACCATCCATGAAATCGGGTAAGATATCTTGTCATCTATTTCCGTGAAAGGCCGCGTGGGGTTGGAAATATGACAAGTCTTGTACGAATGGTCGTTTCGAACCCGGCGATGGCATTGTGCAAGTGTAGGCGACTTACACTAAAAACGGACTATTCCGAACTCGGAGGCGATGGCGGTGTGCAAGTGCGAGGTAGTCAGTGGGCCCCCGGCGGTTGGAAACCGGTGGCCGATTGTCGAGGAATGAGTACTCGACAGTCGAGCGATCAACATTGCTCTCTCGCAAGTGGCGAAATCACTTGCCCAAGAAGATTAATCGATAACTTCTTGGGATGTCGATCCCATAGAAACTAGGCAAGACCCTTCCCTTCCACTAGATCTCAAAGACGGTGATGAGATGCCTCAATCGAGACATGGCATCGGGCCCGATGACCCCTCCTTGTTGAGTGTGTTCGGCGTAAACGGCATTTATGACTAACCTATCTATTCGCAGAGGCATACATAACAAGGCTACGACAGCAAACCACACCACAGCAACTCGGCATAAATAAGGATAATAACACGGTAGATAATGGTGTCGTAGCAAGAAGAGCGAACAAACTGGCAACGCGAAGACCCCAATTAAAGTTTGAGAAAATAAAGGTGTTCAAACGAATTACAACCCAGAGAAGAAGGGCAAGATAGCTGACGCAGCGTATTGCAAAAACATGATCACTCTTTGGAGGGAGTAGAACCCAGGCTGTCTTCTTGGCGGTAGCATCGGCTCGCTTCTTATCAAACCACCACCTTCACACCGGCTTTGACCTTCGAGAGGAGCCGAGCTCATCGAACTCGCCTTCTCGGCAAGATCCCGCTAGCTACTCCGATCTTCGTAGATGGCCGTCGATCGAGCAAATGAGCCTCACTCCCCTTTAAACGGGACGATCTCTTCTTCCAACGAGGCTACCTTCTTACGCCTTATTTGCCAAGACAACAAGAATCTGGTCAGTCACACAACGACAGCAAAGTGAAAACAACAACTTATGAAAGCACTACACAAGGCACCCACCTTCCAACAAAGGGGCAATTACTCACAATGGACTCCTCGGACTCAGAGACAGGCTACACTCGAGAGAAGATATCTTGAAAAGAAAGTTCTAGATATCGCTGTTCATTAAACTCATTAGTGGGGCAATACTTCTTGTGATCACTCCATTCCTCCCTCTATCGAGAATGGGCAGCCCGCAAACCCGCAGTTGAGCACGAACCCAATCCAACTCCTCGAAACCTTTACGGACTCCTTAAGCCTCTCAAGGACTCTCGGCTACACTTCTCGCCGCGTACCTCTCCCCAAGATCCGGAGGCGATCCGCATGCAAATCTCGAACTCAAGTCTTAGCCGAGCCCACATTGATCCTCTAAGTTGTGGCTAGCTAATAACGTTTTCTGCGGCGTATACCTTGAAATGAGCTAGGTCCGCCTTCCAGTTATCAATTTCCCTCGGAACATACTCAAACGTCACACTTGAGTAAAGTTTGGATTGAAGATCTTTAATATCGGTTTCTAGGCGATCAATCTTAGCATCCTTATTAACTATTCTCTGTTGTAAGTTCAAACGTGATCTCGTTCTATGTTCTTCCCTCTTCAATGCGATACCTTGTGGCAGCGTCGCTCGCAATAGAGGATCTCGCTAAGCATGAGTCTTTTAAACTTAGGATATTGGCACTACAAGATCAATCATCACTAGTTGCGAGTAAAGCGAATACCTTGGGTTTTGGCCAACTCCTTCTCAACCCTCGAGACCGTTCGCTCCCTTCTAACAAGAGACGAAGATCCTCCCTCTCGACGGCCTCCCGGCGTTGGATGGCAGCATTCAACAACGGCGGTTGACATCCTAAGAACAACACCAACATAGTCAGCCCTAAACAAAAACAAGAACGCAACACCCGAGCAGAGTTTAACTCACCGGGGAGATCAAAGGTACTTTTCGGACCCGGCCATAATAACGAGACGGCATTGACCTTCTCTTCATCGTCTGAGAGGCAAAATCGGGAGAGATAAGTGCCCCCAAGCCAGAGTTGCACATAGGGCCGAGAGATGGTGAAGGAGGTACTTTGCCACCGGAATTAGGAACCACGGAGAGGAAAGTCTTCACGGTTGACCCCGACAACAACATTCTCCACGTCACGCGGTCGATCAAACCGTTCCCACCACCACCCGACTTCTCCGTCGACCCGACTCCCCCTCATTACCAAGGACATCATCCTCATCATCAAAAAGACCTTCTTCATCATCACCTTCGGACACAACATACACGTACCATCCGAGAAACAATCCCTTCACTCACCACTTCCCGGGCACATTCTTCTCCTAGGCAGACACATCCTCCTTAGATTCTTTACCCCTTCCCTTGGCTTCCCACCTACAAAGGCGAGACTAATCGTCGAGACGACCACGAGGCGACCTCCCGGAAATGTGACAAAGGTAGTCGATCATGGGATCCTCACTGTCCTTCGCGAAGCACCCAGCCTTGTCAACCTCAACTACAGGCATGAGCCGACGTCAGATCCATGCAAGGCAACAAATAGGCACGTACATGTCGTTAAATAAAAATAATAAGTATATTTGTTACCTTCCGTATCCTCCTTCGCTCCGTGATCCTATCTCTTCTTAGCGAACGAAAGCCTCGGAAGAATACCCCGGGACTTAGTCCGAAAAACACGAAAACAAAACATCACCCCGCAAGTCGCCCCGAGCCGATCAATCAAACTAGAGAGACAGAAAAATGACCGCCCGATCAACATTGACTACCCAGAAAGGATAAAATTCGGGCGAGGAGGGAGTTTGCCACTCAAGAGGATAGGAAATAGCCAAGGAACCTTGGTCCCAAGTCCTTGTCATTAGTATGACAGGCGTGCTTGTTGGAACTCTTTCCCTCGGGGTCTTCATCCAAAAGAAGTCTCCTAACTCCTTCGGGAAGAGTTTTATGACGATGAGGGCTGGCAACAACCCGGCGAGATCGCCGTTAGTAGTGGTCATTTTCCGATAATTATCGGCGAAGGCCGGCGGGAGTATAGTCACTCACAGGGAAGGATTATAGGTAGACCAAGTAGTAGGAGCGCACCCGCCTCGACTACGCTTCTCCACTCGGACGAGGATACGGAAAGTGTTACCATTCCATTGAGCCAAGGCACGACACAGGCGGATCTTAGAAATGGCCTCATACAGAGGCAGACTAGGATCATATAGAGGAAAGCATGCCCGAGCTCTAGCCGGCCCTCAGTGACAATGGTCGCCTCAGGCTGAATGAGGAAATCTCAAAACATCCTCCTTCTTCGTAACACCCTCCGGCTCGACAAGAGCCGACATCATACCCGTGAAGACTAGAATTCATCTTTCACTGCATTGAACATATTGCTCGTCCGTTAAGTCCTTAGCGGAGGTCTCTTGTCATTTTCTACAAGAAAACGAAGATGGGTTATCGGGGAAAGATAGAATCTAGAGCGCGATAATCATACTTGGAAGGACTCTCTACGAACAGGGGAATCAAGCTGCACGCCGTCTTCATCGGAAAACACATAACTCACACACCTTCTTTGTCATTTGAGGAGTTGAAGATGCCATAAAAACTAATGAGAAAAACGGCAGAGAAGCGAAACACAACGGAACCGGAGGTTGCGGTGGCAACGGAGGCGGAGAAGACGACGGATAACGGAGAGAAGAGAGGAAGAGATCAGCCGAGGAAATAGCCAACAACAACGAAAAGAAGATGGAGAAGGAATGAAGTTCTGAGAGAGGATGGAGAAGGAATGAAGTTGCGAGAGAGGATAGAGAAAGAGTGAAGTTGCAGAGAAGGAAATAAGAGGGAAACAAGGTTTAGGCAATCGGACTTATAAACCCCTCCTGTGGTAACCGCAAGAGAAGGTGAACCGGTTACGAATGGCGAAGTGAGTGGGGAACAAGATGCGTAAACCGCATGGCCGAGGACGGGTGGGAAGAGCGAAGGCGGTTATTTCTTCCCCACGTGTTGACCACATCGAGTGAAAGAAGGGGCATAAATGTAGGTGTAAATAATCCACGGGGACAGTGGAATAATCCTAAGCCATGGCGTCTGGGAGAAAGTATGCATCTAGAGTACCGATCACCTCTCCGTCTCAGGCGCAAGAAAAGAGGAGCAGAGACGGCTCGAGAAGTCGGCGAAAAAGGGGAAAAGTTGTGATGCGATGGACATCGGGTGCTGGAGCAATAAATGCGGGTGACAGAGTTGGTAAAAAGATAAGAAGAGCTCGGTCAAGGAAGACTTCGGCCAAGGATCCAAAGGGCGACATCGATCATCCCCACCAAGTAGGGCGACATCGAGTGACGAGATAGCGTAAGAAGACATCACTCGGCTTGACGTCCCGACTCCAACAATAAGAACATCGGCCGAGACATCGATCACCCGAGAGGAACATCGAGGAAGCTTACGCAGTGCCTAACATCGTAGGCATCGGGATGTATCATCACTTGTAACTATAAATAGAGACCATGTAGAGAGGTAGAACTCAAGTGAGAAGGAGGAAAGAGAGCATACCCAAAGCATTGAGAGAGAGAAACACCCGTCTGTAACCTTGAATCGAGTAATAAGATCATCCTTTAACCCCCCGTGGACGTAGGTAATCATACCGAACCACGTATATCTCGTGTTCTCTTACTTTCCTTGTTTGTTTTGCTTCTTTGCGTGCATGCTTAATTACCTTCGGATGTAGAAGTAGGATTTTCTACATCGCCTTGAGAATGGATGGATGAATGGGTATTGCTGCGGAAAGGGCCTGAATTCAGAAAGTGGAGGCTGTAAATGATGGGTATTGTGTAGATTTGTTTTGGGAGTTTTGCCGTGCATTAAACAGAAGTTCAGAATTCCCAGTGAGTGGAGGTTTGGTTATGAATGCAAATTCAGAAATTCAAGTGTTGGTATGATTAAAATGAATTGATAGTTGTTGGGATGTAGTGAGTTGGTGATGATCAGTTGATGGAGGCGGAAGAAGAAGACTGAACTGAATAAAATGAAGTCTAGTAAGGGGAGGTTCTGCAGAAGAGAAGTGTTCAAGTTAATCCATGGATGCGGAAGAAGAAGACTAAAGGGTTGATAGTTATTTGATCTCATAGTTTCATTAGAACCGTTGGATCCAGGTTCACTTCAGGGTATATTTGTAAACTCAAGATTTGTATTTTAAAAAAATAATTAAAATTTGTAAACTTAATATTTGTATTTTAATTACAACAGTCAACGTGGGTCAACGTCAATTTCAAGTACCAAACACCAAGCTGGACAAATGTTAGACCAAACTCAAAAGTTGGACAAAACATGAGTACCAAAAACAAAATAACCCTATTTTTTTTCGTTCACCTCTCTACTGTCTCCTTCTTTCCCTTCCGAGTTCTCATTCTCACAAGTAGATCACCTGGTGTTTTTTCTTCTTCTTTTTCTTACAAAACACATCACTACAATCAACTCAATGGATGCCTAATTGAATGTTTCTATAAGTATAAAAGGTAATGATGCAGTTTTTTTTTTACCCTAATATTTTTGCCCTAATTTATGTTTCTATTGTTAATTAACCTCTTGATGATTGATGGGTTTCTTCAATTCCTAATAATTATGATGCTGAAAACCTTTAATTTGATTAAATGATTTTTAATTTTTAGAATTTGTGTATGAAAACAAGTGATTTTTGGTAGAGTTTTTGAAGCTTTTATATAGAACGCGCAATTGGGGGATATAAAAAGGAATTGGGGGATATTGATTACTTCTCCCAACCCATGGTGTGTGTTAAGGGGTGATTTTTGGGTATGAAAATACTAAAATACCCTTTGGTTAATTAAAAAACATTATGAAAAGACTATAATACCCTTTATACTAAAACTTAAAATCAAAAACCAAAACATTTATCCCCATTCTTCACACACAATTCCGGCACTGTTAGGGTTAGGTTCTGAATTTTTTTTTTCATCGTTCTTCATCGTTCTTCATCCATTCTTCTTCGATTAATCGTCGATTCAAAAATTTCTTCGTCGATTAACCAACCAATCATAAACAATGCCTCCACGAAAGAAACCAAATGCCCAATCGAACTCAACATCATCGATTTCTCAACAAAAACAAAGGAAAGACTTGCTAAGATTGCTCAAGAGCAAGAACACGAAGAAGCAACGTTATCGACGATCAACTACTCAAATATATGGCTTCATGAGAAGGTAAGTCATTTAAAACTACTTTGTAGGTGTTTAAATCGATCTATGGCAATGGGTTTAGGTTAGAATCGCGAAACCTAACTCAAACAGTTGTTCCGAGAGAGTAGCAAGCATTGAAATTCGTATGAATACGATCTAGGTTTTGTGTTCCTAACAATCAGTCTAGGATGAATCTTGATTACGAATTAGGTTTCCATCCTCGGATCTAGGATGAAACGGTCGAGGTTTCTACTTTAATGATACAGCATCTAGGATGAATACGGAGAGTTTATGGTTTTTACCGATATAGATTTTTGGTTTAATGATAATTCGAGCATTTAGTGTACTTAAAACATACATGAGAGTTTATGAATTTATATAGGAAAACTGTCAATAATACCGGCATAGATTTTAGGTTGCATTTATATGCCGGTAGTTGGTACCAGCATTGTCGATAGTCAATGTGTACTCTTAGGAACATTAAAACCGGCGTGGTTTAGTTTAAGGTAGTCAATGCCGGTACTAAAACTGAAGGTGAGTCGTCTTATATTCATTGCTTTCCGTGTGCTAACTGTTGATGGTGGTTTTTAAACAAAGGGTAAAATCGTAAAACCCCAAATAACCTAATGTCACCAGTGACACATTTATTAGGACATTTAATGCATGTAGTCAGTAATTAATAGGGGGTATTTTTTTAAATTAGGGTTACAATGAACAAAACCCTAATTCCCCTCCGTGCCAATGGCAAATCATGCCAGCCACACCTAGCCCAAGCTAGCCGCGCCATGCCAAATGCACTCTGCCTTGGCCCTAGCTACGCTAATCACACCACGCCAAGCCAAACACACTTACCTTGGCCCTATCCACACCTCTGTGCCGATGGCAAATCATGCCAGCCACACCAAAACGCGCCAAAGCATGCCAACCATGTTAGCCGCACCTCCGTGCCAATGGCAAATCATGCCAGCCACACCTAGCCCAAGCTAGCCGCACCTCTGTGCCAATGGCAAATCATGCTAGCCAAACCAAAACGCGCCAAAGCATGCCAACCATGTTAGCCGCACCTCCGTGCCAATGGCAAATCATGCCACCACAATCAGCCCAAGCTAGCCGCAACAATGGCAAATCATGCCAGCCACACCAACGCGCAAAGCATGCCAAACATGCTAGCCGCACCTCCGTGCCAATGGCAAATCATGCCACCATATTTAGCCCGAGCTAGCCGCGCCATGCCAAACGCACTCTCGCCTTGGCCCTAGCCTACGCTAGTCACGTCACGCCAAGCCAAGCACCTTGGCCCTAACCATGCCATGCCAAATGGCGCCCACGCCTAGGCTTGCAAATCATGCAACCTAGGCCAAATTGTCCACGCATGCCATTGGCACATGCCAACACGCTCGCTGGTAGCTTTTTCTACCAGGGCGCGACCCAAATTGGCCACGCATGCCATTGGCACATGCCAACATGTTCGTAGCTTTTTCTACCAAGGCGCGACCCAAATTGGCCACGCATGCCATTGGCACATGCCAACATGCTCGGCGGTAGCTTTTTCTACCGGGCGCAACCCAAGTTGGCCACACATGCCATTGGCATATGCCAACACGCTCATTGGTAGCTTTTTCCTACCAAGGCGCGACCCAAATTGGCCACGCATGCCATTGGCACATGCCAACACGCTCGTTGGTAGCTTTTTCTGCCGGGCGCAATCCAAATTGGCCACGCATGCCATTGGCACATGCCAACACGCTCGCCGGTAGCTTTTTCTGCGGCCCAAATTGGCCACGCATGCCATTGGCACATGCCAACATTGTAGCTTTTTCTACCAGGGCGCAACCTGTTGGCCACGATGCCATTGGCACATGCCAACACGCTCATTGGTAGCTTTTTCTACCGGGCGCGGCCCAAATTGGCCACGCATGCCATTGGCACATGCCAACACGCTCCGCTGGTAGCTTTTTCTACCAGGGCGCAACCCAAGTTGGCCACGCATGCCATTGGCACATGCCAACACGCACCGATGGAAGCTTTTCCTACCAGGGCGCAACCCAAGTTGGCCACGCATGCCATTGGCACATGCCAACACGCTCCGCCGGGTAGCTTTTCTTACTTAGGCCATGGCCCTAATGGCCGAGCATGCCATTGTCACATGCCAACACGCATCGGTAGCTTTTCTTACCGAGGCCATGACCCTAATGGTCAGAACACGCCATTGGCACTTGCTACACACGTCACTTGGAGCATTGCCACTTACACTCAACGTACAACCTACCACCAAGGCATTCCGCACATGCCATTGGCACATGCCACACACGCCACTAGCATGCCTGGCATTGCCACTTGCACTCAAGATGCAACCCGCAACAAAGGCATTCCGCACATGCCAATGGCACATGCCACACGCGCCACTAGCGGCGCCACTTGCACTCAAGGTGCAACCAACACTCGAGATATCAACACAAGTGGGGATGCTTTCCCGGGGTTTTGGTTTGGCGGTCACGAGGCCTTACGGCGTACACTACGCTCACATTAAGAAAGCGTGAAAAGGAATAAAGCGGTCAAATAAATGAGGAAATAATGGTGAAAACGTTTTCACCCATAAACACCATGCGGTTACCACCTCCTCCCATTATTCCACCCTTTACTCTCTTCCTTCATGAGGCCGGGTACGTTTCAATCTCGACTTGTATAAATAGGTCTTACCTATTTCCACCGGACAACAAGTCTCGGTCGGGAGAAAAATACAATACTCTCGAAAAGGCAACTTTGCAAGCTATCCGAAAGCTTTAATCTCTTGCAAGCTTCCTAAGCTTTCACTTTATGATACAAGTCGAGACACCACTCTCCCAGAATTATTCTGGCCTCAACACATTTCTTTGCTTCCCTCCCCAAATCCACCCTTCTCCTCCACTTTGTGACCCCGAAGCAAGTGCTGGGAACGACCATTTCTTGGTTTAGGTCGGACTTGTACAAATTGATCTCTCGAATCTATAAAGTGCTCACGTGCAGCACATTTGTTTAGGGTTAAACCAGTTTCTCACTCACCTACCGAATTTACCGAAATCAGCGGAAACGATTTTCACCTATAAACAATTGGCGACCACGGCGGGAGGATTGATCTATCGGCTACAATGTCGGTTTGTCGATCTCGTTCTTGACCCAGATGTCAAGATGGTAGGGAAGGAGACTCAATCCGACTCAACTACCCGGACAACCGGTTACCAGTTGTAAAAACAGCACAAGAAAACTGGGGACTCGCTAAAGACGCTACCACTCAATCCGAATCAACTGCCAGACAACCCGGTTACCAGTTATAAAAACTACACCAGAAAACTAGGGACTCTGGACATGCTACCAGCGATTGGGTACTTGCTGGCGATGCTACCAGCAAAGCCGCCTTTTACTTGGAGAGGGCGTGTTCGCAAAAACCTATGAAGTGAGTAAAATTAGGTGGGCAAGATATACCATCTATTTTTAGGTTCTTAGTAAAACCGTCATACTATTGCGTCTTGTGCCTATTGCTAGCATACACTTTCATAAAAGCAATATTCCTTTCACAAAACATAATCGAGTTATATTATCAAAACCATTCATCCCGAGAAATAATCCAATATCCTCAAAAGCTACCATTTGTCTATCAAAACCTAGTCGAACTTTGAACCGGACATCCAAGTATGTTGTCTCAAAAAAAAAAAAAAAAAAGAAGAAGAGCCTAAATGAAAGTTTAATGGAGAAACAATCAAGGAAAATCATTCAACAGAGGTAGGCTTTTCTTGAGAAAGTCAACTTTGCGTCTTCAAGAGCCGCTCTCTTCATAGTTAACATCTTAGAAAGCTTTTGAGTTCTACCTCCTGTCGTGCAATCTCCTCGGCGGAAAGGCTTTCGATTGTCTGCATCTTTCAACACGGATCTCGGCAAGGCCTTGACAAACCAAGAAGTGTTGAACTCCTTTTCTACGCACACGTCGCGATGGTGCTCCCGGTCGGCAATAACGTCTTCGAAACGGTGTGACCCAGTCACCTCACGCATATCCTCGATGGAAGATAAAGCCTCTTCCACACGCTTAACCAGCGCAAATCGACTAGTGACCTTCTTGGTTGTGGCCATATGTCCATACTTCTCCCGGACCGGTGTACAACGCCTCATACTTAGCCAGCCTTGAAAAAACCGCCTTGACACATGACACTGGATAAGGAACCAAGTACGGGGGATCAAAAATGGCGCACGCAAATGGCCTCACGACTCGCAAAGGTCTTCTTCCATGTCTCGGTAGCAACCATCGAGAGAATCATCCACCGTTTGAACCACATGTGTGCCAGGCAATTGGATAACTCCCATCTCCAAGTCACCGGCGGTGGTCACCAAAGGCAAGTTTTCATGTGGCTCCACCCCGAATCGTCCTCCGAACCGGATTCCTCCTGAACTTGAGTTAGACATTTTTCAAAAGAAGAAACGGAAGAAAAAAGAAAAGAAGCGCGAAACTCACCGAACCACTTCTAGAAAAAGAACCAGTCTTTGCAGAGGAATCACTCTCACTTGTCGAACTTTCTTCTTTCTCCGACTCATCACCGCTATGAGTAGGCTCGGTGCCGCCGGAATTCTTGAAGAAATTGCCGTCTCTCGGCAACGTGCAAGGGCGGCGAAAGCATTAACACTACCGAAGCCCTGGAAGAAACAAGACACATGTTTTGAGAAATTCACGTGTTTTGAGACAAACCAACAAGGAGGCGACACATACCTGGTTATTGGAAGAACTGAAAGACACGAGAGCTGCGGGAGGATCTTTTGAAACCGTCCGGAACCCGCCAGCACGATTCTTCGTTCTTTGTTCCTTTGCCTGGGGACTTTCCGAACTTCCAAGCAACTTTCACTTGGGATCTCTAAACATTGGATACTTTTTCAAAACTGCTGGGGAAGGTTTACAACGAACATTCTACACCACGTGATTTACAAAATCTTGGATCATAGTGAACTCATCGTACCAGAACTCATTATAGCCAAAAGTCGTCGAAGTTACTCTTCCCGTCACGAAAGAAGGGGAAGGCGGATACCAGCTCAAGGGCACTGGGCATTGAGGGCGGCATGCAATGAATCCTTAGGAACCACCTCTGGTAAGAAAGAGGCACCCCTTGATCGAAACCCATGTGACGAGCAGCACGGTCAATATTGTAAGTAGCTATTCGGAAAGACCCCATGAAGAAAGACGGCATATAGCCGGACATGCAACTTTGAACAAACAAGTTTTCACCAACACTCAAGCTGCCGTCAGAAGATAAAGACATGAGCGGAGCGAGAAGCAAAGGTGTCAATTTGAGTCAGGCCTATGGACCGGATCCCATGGGCGAAAATTGATTTCATGCGACTTATCGAGAAGACTAACCAAGCTCATGCCAACTCTTGGACGCTTGTTCACCCATCGAAGAATTCGGGAGCCGCCCCAACTCGCGGGGATCGAAGGCAACGGTTTAGGAGCATACTTCTCAAAGTGCCCCCATAGCCGGACTTGGGGAAAGCAACGTGCACATATGAATCCACTTTCATGAAACCATTCGAAACTCGCATGTTCGCAACTAGGTGATCCAGATGCACATACAGGGAACCAAGGAATAACTTTCCAATGGGAAGAACTTCACCTTTTGCTAACTTCACAGCAATCACTATCAACTCGGTCTTATTTCCTTCTTGCGTAACCGTCATCAAAAATGTCTCTAGACAATGACGAGAGCCAAAAATGCTGCAACATGAAGATCATTTGCTTTTTTGTTTAGGTTCCAGCTCATCAGGAAACCATTGAGATATCCACCAGCTATAAAAGAACCTTTCATCCTCTATCCGGACAGAATCCTTCGACTTCGCAGTGGAGTCTTTTCGGCGTAATCTCAACTTAGCGGCAAGGTCTTCCGCATCTTTTCCTCACCTTCAGACAATCGGATATTAAGATTCCGGTTCCGGAAGATTCACAAGAGAGCCACACTCTCCAAAGAGAAAGTTATTTCACCCCATCTACATATGATCGTATGGGTGTCCGAACACCATCTGGAGATGAAAGCAACCAAGCCCGGGATATCCTTCCTAATCTGGAGATTTACTGAAGCTCTGACAGCATCAATAATCTGCGCTCGAGTCAAGTTGGTATTTATGTGCTCCCTACTCACCATGAACTCAACCCATCTATCAAAAGAACGCAATGGGCTTTGACACATCCTGAAATCAATGTTGGAAGAAGAGTATACCCCTTTATGAAGACAGAACCGTATGGTGTTCTCTGGGCGAACCGAATGTGTTTTCTTTTCATCTTCACCACCGGTTAACAAAATTGGCACGAAACCTTGGTGATTCTTCCGAGCACGGGAGAGGGGTCTAGCAAAGAATTCATCATCCGTGTTTGGTTTGGAACTATGAACATCCTTCGATGAGGAGAAATTTTGTTCAGGTAACATCTTGTCGGATTTCTTCATAACAGTTTAGTAACGAGATATCTGCACACGAAGAAAGACGAAATTATCTCCCTGACACATAATCGCACCCAACAAAAAAAAAAAAGGGGAGAGGGTGTATTCTCTACGGGTTCAAAACTGCACACGCAGTATTTTCTTCAGGGTTCAAAATTATACGCAGTATTTTATACGGGCTCAAGTGCGTCTGCAGTATCCTTCTTCGGGTTCAAAATTATATATGGAGCATTTTCTACGGGTTCAAAAACTGCACGCGCAGTATTTCCTTGAGGACCGAAATTCATATATGCAATATTTCCTATGGGTTCGAAGTCATATGAAGCACATATACAGTATTCTTCTTCGGGATTCATATACAATATTCTCTACGGGTTCAAAACTGATATTTTCTTGGGGTTCAAAATTATATATGCAATATTTTATACGGGCTCAAGTGCGTCTGGTATCCTTCTTGGGTTCAAAATTATATATGGAGCACTTTCCTACGGGTTCGAATAATATATGCGGTATTTCCCTTGGGTGCATATATACAATATTTTCTACAATAAGCACGCTAAGAAATTATATGCGCAATATCATTGCAAGGATTATAAAGAAAAACGCCTACTCTTAGGGTTTGCACCTACATGAAAAGGGAAACAAGAGAAGTCTTGGAAGACATACGGAAGCCGGTTTTTCTTTGTAACTACGCCGCTAGTAGGAAAGGATGAAAGGAATAAGGTGCAAGATGAGAGAAAGGGGTTTTATATATATGGGCGTGAAGATTCGAAATAGGGAAGGATTTCCCTTTACCAAAAATCGTGCGAGCTCACAAGGACGCCCAACTTCCCAATGCGCCCAAGTTGCACCTGGTCCCACCAATTGCGCCCAACTTCCCAATGCCACCCAAGTTGCACCGGTCCCACCAATTGCGCCTCAACTTCCCAATGCCGCCCAAGTTGCAGGTCCCACCAATTGCGCCCAACTTCCCAATGCCCCAAGTTGCACCGGGTCCCACCAATTGCGCCCAACTTCCCAATGCCGCCCAAGTTGCACCGGTCCCACCAATTGCGCCCAACTTCCCAATGCCGCACAAGTTGCACCGGTCCCACCAATTGCACCCAACTTCCCAATGCCGCCCAAGTTGCACCGGTCCCACCAATCGCGCCAACTTCCCAAAGACGGCCCAAGTCGCGCCAGCAAGAACGTTCAGCTTCCCCACCTTGCGTCGGTCCCACCAGCGGGCACGCTCAGTTTCCCAACTCGCAACAACTTCTCAATGCCGCCTAGCTTCCTGTCTCTCACGACGACGCTAACTTCCCAATTGTGCCAGCCTCCCGATTTGCGCAAACGCCGAGAGGCAAGGATTCCAAATCCTATTTATAAAAAGGTCAGACGAGCCTCCTCAATTCTCTTTCAGTTTGTTGTCGATACGTTTGTCACCATCTTATGCTTACCTCGCAACAAAGCTCCTGTTCCGGAGCTAGCGGGGACTTAAGGTTGATGGTGGTTTTTAAACAAAGGGTAAAATCGTAAAACCCCAAATAACCTAATGTCACCAGTGACACATCTATTAGGACAATTAATGCATGTAGTCAGTAATTAATAGGGGGTATTTTTTTAAATTAGGGTTACAACGAACAAAACCGTAATTCCCCTCCGTGCCAATGGCAAATCATGCCAGCCACACCTAGCCCATGCTAGCCGCGCCATGCCAAATGCACTCTGCCTTGGCCCTAGCTACGCTAATCACACCACGCCAAGCCAAACACACTTACCTTGTCCCTATCCACACCTCTGTGCCGATGGAAAATCATGCCAACCACACCAAAACGCGCCAAATCATGCCAACCATGTTAGCCGCACCTCCGTGCCAATGGCAAATCATGCCAGCCACACCTAGCCCAAGCTAGCCGCACCTCTGTGCCAATGGCAAATCATGCCAGCCACACCAAACGCGCCAAAGCATGCCAAACATGCTAGCCGCACCTCCGTGCCAATGGTAAATCATGCCAGCCACATTAAGCCCGAGCTAGCCGCGCCATGCCAAACGCACTCTGCTTTGGCCCTAGCCTACGCTAGTCACGTCACGCCAAGTCAAGAACCTTGGCCCTAACCTTGACATGCCAAATGGCGCCCACGCCTAGGCTTGCAAATCATGCAACCTAGGCCAAATTGGCCACGTATGCCATTGGCACATGCCAACACGATACTGGTAGCTTCTTCTACCAGGGCGCAACCCAAGTTGGCCACGCATGCCATTGACACATGCCAACACGCTCGCTGGTAGCTTTTCCTACCAAGGCGCGACCCAAATTGGCCATGCATGCCATTGGCACATGCCAACACGCTCATTGGTAGCTTTTCTACCGGGGGCGCAACCCAAATTGGCCACGCATGCCATTGGCACATGCCAACACGCTCGGCGGGTAGCTTTTTCTACCAGGGCGCAACCCAAGTTGGCCACGCATGCCATTGGCACATGCCAACACGCTCGCTGGTAGCTTTTTCTACCAGGGCGCGGCCCAAATTGGCCACGCATGCCATTGGCACATGCCAACACGCTCGCTGGTAGCTTTTCTACCAGGGCGCAACCCAAGTTGGCCACGCATGCCATTGGCACATGCCAACACGCACCGCTGGTAGCTTTTCCTACCAGGGCGCAACCCAAGTTGGCCACGCATGCCATTGGCACATGCCAACACGCTCGCTGGTAGCTTTCTTACCAGGCCATGGCCCTAATGGCCGAGCATGCCATTGGCACATGCCAACACGCATCGATTCGGTAGCTTTTCTTACCAGGCCACGGCCCTAATGGCCGAACACGCCATTGGCACTTGCTACACACGTCACTAGCAGGCATTGCCACTTACACTCAACGTACAACCTACCACCAAGGCATTCCGCACATGCCATTGGCACATGCCACACACGCCACTAGCAGCTCTGGCATTGCCACTTGCACTCAAGATTCAACCCGCAACAAAGGCATTCCGCACATGCCAATGGCACATGCCACACGCGCCACCGGCGCGCCACTTGCACTCAAGGTGCAACCAACACTCGAGATATCAACACAAACTGGGGATGCTTTCCAGGGTTTTGGTTTGGCGGTCACTGACTTGCAGCGTACACTACGCTCACATTAAGAAAAGCGTGAAAAGGAATAAAGCGGTCAAATAAATGAGGAAATAATGGTGAAAACATTTTCACCCATAAACACCATGCGGTTACCACCTCCTCCCATTATTTTACCCTTTACTCTCTTCCTTCATGAGGCCAGGGTACGTTTCAATCTCGACTTGTATAAATAGGTCTTACCTATTTCCACCAGACAATAGGTCTCGGTCAGGAGAAAAATACAATACTCTCAGAAAAGGCAACTTTGCAAGCTATCCAAAAGCTTTCATCTCTTGCAAGCTTCCTAAGCTTTCACTTTCTGATACAAGTCGAGACACCACTCTCCCAGAATTATTCTGGCCTCAACACCTTTCTTTGCTTCCCTCCCCAAATCAACCCTTCTCCTCCACTTTGTGACCGAAGCAAGTCTGGAACGGCCATTTCTTGGTTTAGGCTGGGACTTATACATGATTGATCTCTCGAATCTATAAAGTGCTCACGTGCAGCACATTTGTTTAGGGTTTAAACCAGTTTCTTACTCACCTACCGAATTTACCGAAATCGGCGGAAACGATTTTCATTTATAAACACTAACGATATAGGTCAAAAGCAAAGGAAGCCAACAAAAAAATAAATAAAGATGTTGTCACTAAGAGAAGAAGGAAGGACGGTCTTGATACTCCTCGCCTACGCACTCCTCGAGGGAAAGACGAAGGTCGTAGTTACGTTTGGGGGCTGGTACAAGAGGGATAATTTGGGAGAGTGGTAGTGACCGTAGTCGACTTGCAAACCGTGAGCACGATGATCAAGATGAACCAGATGAAGAGGAAAGTCAATTAGCAAGCCAAAGCGAAGTTGGTGGCCAAGTCAACAACCAACACAAGGCAATGGCAAGAAGGGAAACGTCAAAGTGAAAGTTAAAGGTTCCCACCTTCCTCACATTGATGACATGATACCTGATCTTGAACGTGGTAGAATTTGGGGCGAAGCTCCAGGAACCAAAAACACTATTTGGATACAAGCACTCGTGGGCTCGTACTATCTATCAAACCTATGTAAGCATTTTCTATCTTGTACATATGTATTGTTGTGTATTTATGTAAAATCTCTTAATTGTATTGTCTCTCCTAATTGTAGGATCATAAGAAGGCTGTGCGTGTTTGCAAAAACCAAGCCGCGGATGGTTGGGAATTTTCCGAGGAATGTGAAGAGGTCCAAACAATAGTAAAGGATTCTGGTCTATATGCTTTGGTTGAAAATTATGTAGGCTTGATTCAATTGTCAATTTGC
This sequence comes from Papaver armeniacum, assembly GCA_023531295.1. Lineage (NCBI taxonomy): Eukaryota > Viridiplantae > Streptophyta > Magnoliopsida > Ranunculales > Papaveraceae > Papaver > Papaver armeniacum. The sequence goes on from JAJJWW010011154.1 coordinate 23,772, forward strand.
TTCGTCGAAAGTTATCATGGTGAAACCGATACCATGCACTTCCCTTTTGGGGAGATGACCTTTCATCTCGAAGATGCTCAGAACATTCTAGGCTTGAATGTTATCGGCAAATCAATTGAAGGAGTTGAGTCTCTGTACCTAAAATGGTCGACGTTGCACGGTCTGACTAACAAGCTGTTTGGTTGGGACTACAAAACTTCATAGTATCGGATGTGGAGGAAGAAACCGAGTGGATTAAAAATTACTACATAGTATCGGATTTCCAGGAAGATCACCGCCCTTCGAATCTTTTTTGGGGTCTTGTTAGGACTGGTCCTTACATGAATTACTACTTGGAAGGTAAGAAAGGCCAATTGATTACGGTGATCTCTATGTACAAAATCAACACTTGCACTCATAAAGTTATGTCGCAAATACAACGAGTTTCTTGCAAGATACAAAGGGAATAGGTTTCAAGCTCGGGACGCATATACCAAGTGGAGAAAAGAGCCTTTTAGGCATTTTGAAGTCGCTTTGCTAATAGAATCGCGTTCAAGAACTAATGTTAATTGAAATTGGTTTGATTTAATGTTTTTAAGTTTATTTCCTTAAGATTATGTGGTTAATGTTATTTATTTCATCAATTTTCTTTCCTTTCTGGCATTGAAAAATACACCAAATACTATATCGTTACATGTGCCTCCGTTGAATTCTCGCTCACCAAATACTTATTGTTAGAAGTCGGGCATTGAATCGTTCCATTGTTTAATGTCGGCGATCCGATGATTACAAATACAAGTTATGTGGCAGTTATAAACTCATTCATTCCACTTATTTGTGATTTACAAACTATTTTATTCCACTTATTTGACGGTTACAAAATCCTTAAAACCAGTTTATGCGTCGGTTACAAATTCCTTCATTCTATTTAAGTGAAGGTTTAGAAAGGAAATCATTCATTCTCCATTTTTATTCAATCTCCTTTTGTTTCATCTTCTATATCAAATACAATGGGTCGTCGCAAAACCTCGTGAAAAACCAATACCCAATCTGAAGAATCTGTTGATGAAGGTGGTAAATCGAAATCAAAAGCGCAAGAAGCGCTCGAAGAGTCGATGGTGAGGCGAGAATAACAAATTTGCTTAGGTAAGTGATGTATATGTTGAATTGAATTTTTTAATTTTAGGGTTTATCCCATAGTAGAAAACACAAAGTGAAATTATGTTGTTTAGTCTTTCTACTACACTAAAAGTAATTTTAAAATTCCAATTTGAAGCTCGCTTGCATGTTTGATTCGCGGTAGAATACAATTTGAAAATCATGTCGATTTCATGTCTTGAATCCGATTTTATTGCATGCGTTTACCGGCATACATATTTAATTGAATACCATGCCGGTTAGTTGTCCCGCTTTGTTTATTTCATCAATACTGCCGTTTTCATTAGCCGTTTTTGTTAAAATCTCTGTACTAAAATCCGACAACACGGCATTTAAAATTTCTATATAACAATGCCGGTCCTCAAGTCCGGCACTGTCGATATGTTAACTTACTATGTCGGATTCCTGTTGCACAAAAAGTTCATTCTCTGACTAAAATTCAAAGACAACCGGCATGGTATTTTAATTTATTATTATGCCGGCACCTTAGCCAGAACTTAAGTTAAGTTCGATTTCATGCCAGGAAGGCAACATATATAACTCGGATTTACATATTGGAATACAGGTCTAGAGCGTGAGAAAAGAACAAAGGAAAAGGCAAAGTTGTTTTAGAAGAAAAAGTAAGTCTTCTCGACGAGCAGTCACGATCCGGCTCTTGCTAAGGTCACGGTCGGGATCAACCTATAAGCTACCCAACCAGATAGTGATGATGATGATGAGTGGGAAACATATCATGTACCCGAACGATCCGGTGGCTCTTCCTCACAAGGTGTGGCTTAGGACGTGCCCGATGTCGGGAGTTGAATCCCCTAAGGATAATGTAAAGCACCTCCCAGCCCACTTTCCGATAAGTATGACATGATTCGAGACCGCGATGATGGCAAACATTGGGGTGAACCGATAAACCCGCAACTCTTATTTGCCTACAAACACTCTTGGGCTTGCTGGATCTATCAAACTTATGTAAGACGGTTGCATCTTCTTATTATATTACTTATCTGTGATCAAGTGAATTTAATTTACTTTGATGTGTTTTTATAGGACCACGCGAACGCCTTCCGTGTTAGCCGCCATCAACAATCGGATGTATGGCCTTTGAAGCTGAGTGTGACGTCATAAAAATTAGTTAAAGCATACGGCTTGTATCCCGCGATAAAAAATTATGTGGCCACCGATACCGTCACATTAACCGCTTTTGGAGAGGTTTTTGGTGAAACTGATACCATGCATTTTCCTTTTGGCGAGATGACCATCATCCCTGAAGATGTCCAAAGGATAATAGGTCTTGAGGTTCTTGGGAAAGCCGTTAAAGTAGGAGATGACTCTAAGGACTTGGAATGGGACAAGATCTATGAGCTGACTAAAAAGTTATTTGGATGGGACAAGGAAACCACTTTGGAAAATATGTGCAAGACTAGGCATTCCTAGACAAAGACTATCACATTCGTCAAACTCGTTGAATTGTTTGGGAACACGAAGAACAAGGAATTGAATCCGAACAAGTCCAAGAAATCTGCCGCGGCTTATATGTTGTTCATCTTGGGCACAACTATATTCCCGATGCCAATGGTAATAGGGTGCATATGAACAACCTACAATACTTGGATCCGTTGGAAAAGGTTCATAAGTATTCATGGGGCACTGCTTTCTTGGCACATTTTTTGGCATAAATGCGTCGAGCATCTAAGGCGAACGCCCGTCAATTTAATGGGAATTTCACTGTGCTTCAGGTATAGTCAAGTACTTATTTTTTTGATTGTTGTCATTAAATTTGTTAGTTTCCAATTATTTATTTTCTAATACATTTCATTGGAACGATCTTTCATTGGCGTAGGTGTGGGCGTATGAACACTTCGCAAAATTGTTCATACGGTATAAAGGATTGAAGATTTTCACTGAATATCAAGAGAATAGTCCTCTAGGTCAGAAATACTACTTCGACAATACCCCAAGGCCCAATAACAAAAAACGGTTATTAGCAATGAGATTGGCTTTGGACTTGGTGGATGTCCAAGATGTTGTGTTTGATCCATATAGGAATGCCAGAGGAGTTCACTTGCAAAGGCGTGACAATGTTTCATTTTACAACAGACCGTTATTTCATCCAAAAGGATTTGTTATGCACAACCCTCGCCGTGTAATGCACCAACTTGGGTACAAGCAGAAAGATCTCACGGATACATCTTATCAGAAATTCTCTCATGACTTTCCTCAATGCCAATCGAATGAGAACCATACTCTCGTAGTTTACGACCCAAAACCTATTCTTGCACATTGGAGTGAAAGGGAGGAAAAGGGACTGGTGTTGGATAGGGCTGATTGGGAATTGGATGAGAACGGTTATGAGAGTGAACCAACCTTCCTAAGAGGCCATCGGAAGTTCACGCATCCTTATGTTGTACGCCCGGATATCGTAGTTTTTCCTCCACCACTATCACATCCATCCACAACTCCGGAAACTGTACCCGCACTTGTACAGCTCGTTACGTTGTTGGTACGTACGTCTTGTTCATTACCATTCTTTTTACTTTATGTCCATGAACTTATACAATTGTACATACTAAGTACATGTTTAAAATTTCCTTAACAATCCGGATTGGAAATTTGTCAAGTTCTTTAAGAAAAGAACAAGAAAGGAGAGGTGGCTGACCCTTAAAGAAATGGAGAACGTCGAGCAAAATATGGACAAAATTGAAGATCAGAAGGCAAAAGACTTGTGGGGCGAAAGGAAGAAGAGGGTACACAAGAAGTCAAGAACCGAGTGATCGTGTGTTTATTCTATAGTATTAGTTTGGTTGAACAATCTAGTGTTGGTTTATGTTTGTTTGTGAGTCTTGAATAATGTGTTTGTGTGTCTTGCTAAACTCTTTGCTTGACTTGGTTTATGTTTGATTTGTTTTAGGTTTGGAACCACATAACTTTGGAGTTTGTTATTGTATACAATATAGTATTTTTATTATATTTATTATGTTGATAAACTTGTGTCAAATTACCTCATTTATAGAGTTTGAACGCGCCCAGATAACTTAAATTTCTAAGTTTTTCATCCAAACCGGCATGCTCGAGAACAGTAACAACAATGCCGGTTCTCTAAAAAATACGTAGTTAGGTATTTATTTGTGTTTTTGCATATCGTGTTAGGTTTCTGTAATCTCCATGATAAATATGATTTTGACAGAAAACCGGCATAGTAATGGGGTTAATTTCAATGCCGGAAATGTCACTTATTTCTCTGGAAGTTTATTCTGCATTTCCGGCATGGTTTCAAACGAAATTCTACGTCGGTAAACAAGTTCCGGAGTTGTAAATATAAAACACAACTATGCCGGCATAGCCATCAAAATATGATTTAATGTTTACAATTCAGACTTACTATTTATGGGTGAAAACTATTCCTGCCGGATTTGGTAATTTGGGGTGTGTGGATGAGGAATGAATCTAAACCCTAAACAAATGCACTGCGCGGTGAGTGCTTGTAGATTCGGAAATCAATCTGTGCAAGTCCGGCCTAAACCAAGAAATGGCCGTTCCAGACTTGTTTCGGTCACAAAGTGAAGGAGATGGGGTTGATCTTAGGGAGGGAAGCAAAGAAGGTGTTGGCTTGCTTATGACTTGTAACAGAAAGGTGAGCAGGCTTACGATTGATGCAAGCATGCTCTGGGTATTTGAATACGTTTTGTATTAACACTTGGTTTCTGTCTCGTCTGGACTTGTGTTGTTTTTATCCTGTTTTTGAAAAATAGGGAGGAGAACCTATTTATACAAGTCATTTGAGCCTTATTCACGTCTCTCGTGGGAAGTGGAGGAAGTGGAGTGATGGAGTAGTGGAGTTGTGTGTTGGTGTTACACGCCCACTTCTCCTGTCATCTCTAACCGTCCATGACTTCCTAACACGTTCTTGTGATGGCGCGTTGCACGCTGCACGCTGTAAACCGCCATACCAATACCCCAGTATGTATCCCCCAGTTTGTGACATGATTGATGTCTGGAATGTGTGGATCATGGGACCCACAAAAGGTAGCATGTAATGCTAAATTGAATAACTGCGTTATTCAGGAAGTTGATACTTGTGAAGTATCATGTGTATTTTATGCAGGTACTGCATCATGGTGTGGTAAAGTGACGGGTGGTGATCACCGTGACGCCTCACTGACCAATTAACTCCTGACCAGGGTTGTATAACCAAGCCGGTGAAGTTGGAAGGACGAGATGATCTTTGAGACACTCATCTGCGACCGTTGATGGAATCAGGGTTTTGAAGAGGTGCGCAGGCATTACTCTTGACTTTGGTCGAAACCAAGCATGGGAAGGGTTTTGGAAAGGACCGACCGGGCATGCGTGTAGGTGCATGCCGGTGTACACGTTCGTACCTCTCTGTCCCATAAAGGCGCGATCTAGGCCACTCGATTTGACCGACAAAGAGGGGTGGTTGAGATCGATTTTGCAACATAAATCTGGTGCCGCAAAAGCCGCACATCGTGCCAACTTCGGGCGCGCGCTTCAAGGCGACCAAGCTTGGTCGGTCTTGCCCAATCCATCCGACATGTAGGTGGTAGGCTGGTATTCACGCCTATACCTGACTGTCCCATGAAAACGTGATCTAAGCCACTCAAATCGTCCTAGGTGAAGTTGAGTGGTCGAGATCGGTTGCAATTTGGGAAGTGTGACCACGCAAGTTTGGACGCGTTTTGGGATAGCCGGGCATGATATGCCTTGGCCGATCGGGTGAGGGGATAGACGGGCCACGGTGGTCATGTTGGTATGACCGGACTCCGCTAATCTAACTGGGACCCTCCATTCGTGCGGGGGAGAAGATGGACGCTCGTGATGCTCAAAACCCTAATTTTGGGTTTCACGGCCGTGCGTCATGCTCTGTTTGGGCGCACGGGTGGGATGACCAACCATGGTTGGTCCCGACCGATTGGTCGGGTATGTAGCCGGCCCACGGTGATTGTGTTGACATGCTCTGGGCCCTTTGAATCTACATCTACGCCTCCATCTATACTCGCGAAGATGGATGGTTGAGACCGTTTTGCGACACATGTAATATGCCGCAAACCCTAATTTAGGGTTTTCCGTCCATACGCTCTGGTTTGGACGTTTTGGCAATCTATGCCAATATTTGGGAGGCCGACCATGCGGGGTCCGCGTTGGTTCGGCAGTTGAATATTCCATACACCTTGGGGGTTATGGAATTGATCTGGGCCATCCAATCACGCTGGTGAGGTTGGATGAACGAGATCATATCCAGATCGATACGGACACCGGATGCTCAATCGGGCTAGTATAACACACCGAGAGTTCTCAATCGGGCTAGTATAACACACCGAGAGTTGCAACCCGTATGGGTATTTCGTACATGCTTTCATTATAATGCTTGGAGGTTCATGTTGCTCGATGAGAGCAACACTCGGTCGTCATGCCGCATTGATAATGAGTACAGAAATACAAGGCCGCTCACGCATTAATTAATAATGCTATAAATTCACGGGGGTATATGGGATTGTTGCTACATGCTCCAACCTGGATGAATTTCATGTATTCACACGAATGGGATTGTTGCCACATGCTCCATTCTAGGTGAATTAGTAAAGTGAAGAAGTATTCAACACTTATTAATGGCTTTATCTTTTACAAGATGTTAGCGCATAATTTTACGGGGTTTTCTACAATTTTAACCTTAAATGAAAATCCACCATCAACACTTACAAAAACAAAACGTTGCGTACTAGTGAACCACATAAATCCAAATCACTCATCGTCGCCTCCACACGTAATGGGTTGCATCTTCTCCTCTTGGATCGATTTTTTTGATAAGGCCAATGCATCCCAAAATTGGTGATTCTCCTCATACGATGCCATCCATCCCTTCCAGATATTGGGATCTAGACCCTTGTTTTTAATCATCCCACAAATAGGTGGCAATGGACAATTTTCTTTGAGTTTTAGAATAACGAAATGATTACCGTTCACGAACGCCAAAACAACTCTTCTCTTCTTAAGGGATCCTTCGCATTTTTGCCACTTTGGGGTAAATGTTACTTCTACGGTGGGGGTAAAATAATGAACAACACATCTAAATGTATCCGCCACTAGATGCCCACAAAGCGGCATTCTCATCCAATATTCAGAAGGAAGAAAGTTCATCTGTTGCTCGGGCCCCAATACTTTAGCATGCATATCATCAAACCCCTCGCCTACACCAACCAATTGCTCATAAAAGCTCCTTTTGTTCACAAGTTGTTCGGCCATCCTCATTTTAGCATATTGGCATGGTGTCATACCTCTACTAACCGCCGTGTCAAAGATTCCTAATTGTTCGATCACAAGATGATAGCCACAATTTCCATCTCCGTCGACATCATCCGTATATAAAATATACTCGCGAATAACCTCAGGAAGTTGGTCTATGTATGACTGTATCTTGGTATGATAACTTCTAATTGTCCTACCTGTTCTGGGATCCTTATACATCTTCATATTACCTTTTTGTAACAATAATATATCCAAACCATCCTCTGCAATCTCTAAACTTGCAATGTCTTCGATATGTGATGGGAGTCCGTACTTCCTTGGCCTACCCCTTCCCCTTCGAAATAAAACCACATCAACTTTGCTATCACTTTGGTTTGTCACCACCTTAGCCTCGTCACCTTGTTGTTCTTTGTCACTTGATGATGATACCTTTGGCGGCCTACCCTCTTCTTTGGAACCTCCGCTAGATCGACTATGGGTATGGCTTCGGAATGCTCACATTATTGTTCTTTGACACTTGATGTTGATACATTTGGCGGCCTACCCCTCTTCTTTGGAACCTCCGCTAGATAGACTATGGGTATGGCTTCGGAATGCTCACCTTGTTGTTCTTTGACACTTGATGTTGATACATTTGGCGGCCTACCCCTCTTCTTTGGAACCTCCGCTAGATCGACTATGGGCATGGCTTCGGAATGCTCACCTTGTTGTTCTTTGACACTTGATGTTGATACCTTTGGCGGCCTACCCCTCTTCTTTGGAACCTCCGCTAGATCGACTATGGATATGGATTCAGAATGCTCACATTGTTGTTCTTTGACACTTGATGTTGATACCTTTGTCGGCCTACCCTCTTCTTTGGAACCTCCGCTAGATCGACTATGGGTATGGATTCGGAATGCTCACATTGTTGTTCTTTGACACTTGATGTTGATACCTTTGTCGGCCTACCCCTCTTCTTTGGAACCTCCGATGAGTTGGCTTTTGGTGTGGATACGGATTCCTTCGTTTGTTGTTGACTTAGCGGTTCCTTCATCGGCCTACCTCTTTTGTTTGGAACCTGCGCTTCCACAAACCTCTGTTCCGAAATCTCACATGCGGTTAGATCTCGTTTCTTACTTGCCGCGAGTTCTTCTTCTCGTTGAGTCATTTCTTTCAATTCTACCCTTTGTTTTTTTCCTTTTTATTTTAGTTTGTGGTCTTCCTGTTGGATCTCCCTTTCTTGGCTCTTCGCTTTGGGCGATCCATGGACGAGTAATTAGCCTTAGTTGGCTCAACAAGACTTGTCGGCTAACCGAGGTGCCACGTGAGTAAGCTTCGAAGAATTCCTTTGCTTCGTTCGTATCCCATGGAGATTGCCCGGGATCCCCCGAAGGGGGGGGGGGGTCGAAAGATAGTTGCTTCCAAAACGGATCAATGACCTCAATAGGTATCAGTTCTTCATACTTCACAAGCATATGACGACACGGAAGCCCCAATGAAGACATGTCGGGACAAATACACACATCACCCGGTTTTCCATAATTTTTCTCATATTCCATTTGTCTCATCATATGTTTTATTGCCCAATGAGAGACGTTGAATTCTATTCCTTGGAGCAACTTACCATAACGAAGAAATGGAGTCATCCTTTCCATTGAGCTTTTCTCAAAAGCCTCCTTGATCCTATTGATATCTTGCTTAAAGTATTGCTCCATTGCCTCGGTGACCGTAACCACATTGCCTTGACCGGACTGGATGAGATCTTTAAATCTCCCATGAGCGGCCTCAGCTGCACTAGTTGCTTCAGTCTTGAAGTGTCTATACCGGTTTGTCCATGCACGTACAAATTTTTCCTTGAACTTATCCAACCATTGAGTCCGACAATACCAGACGGCATTCGGATAAACTTCGTTCCAATCGGCAATAAACTTCTCCAATCTCTTTTCGGACATAACCTCGGTAAGAGACCAATAAACTTTCTCCCAATCTCTTAGAAATTCCAACCACTTTTTATGATTTTCCGCATGTTCTTTGTCCACTCTCTCCTTTATCTTGCCTCTCTGATCTTCTTCTTCTTCGGGGGATAGTTTGTTCTTTCGAACATCTTCCTCTAGTTGTACCATCATTCTCTTCTTAATATCCGCCTTTGCGGGTTCGAACAAGGCATGGCAAGTTTTTATCACATTATTACGTATATGATATGTAAATAGGAAATTTTGTGCGTCCGGGAAGAAGTCGGATATTGCTTTCATTAATGCATCATCGTTATCAGTTACGATGACCCTCGGAAGTTGATTTTCCTGGAAGAACAATTTCAATTGTCGTAATGCCCAATGATAATTATAGTCCCTCTCGTTTTCCATTAAACACCAAGCCAATGTGAATGTTACCTTGTCCGAGGTTTGCCCCACGATGTTGAACAACGGCATATTGTATTTGTTTGTCTTGTAGGTGCAATCCATCAAAAGAACACCACAACATGTATTTGCCAATTGTGAGAGCAAAGGATGCGAAATGAATATTTGAAGGGGCTTCTCGTCCGGCCCTCTTTTAATGATATGCGTGTAGTTGTGATCCCAAACTATCTTCTTAAATTCTTGCATAACGCTCCTCCCTTCCCATTCCACCTTTCTAATAGTTGCTTGTGCGGCATAAATTGTACGTAGAGAAGACAAGTTAGTCTCATCCGTTTCCTTGAAGCCTCTGAGAATTTGTCTCGGTTTGATAAGTGCTTTGGTCAATCTCTTTACATCCTCGAACTCGTCAGGTTTTAGCTTCGCAACTAAGGAGTGACCAACAAAATCTTTCGGATCCCGGTGGTTATGACATCCACACAAAACCTCACAATCCCAATTGTTTATGTCATTTAAACGGAATACAAGATTAAACGGGCAATTATTCTTCCTCGTACGAGTCTTGTATACCCAATTAGTCTTCTTTGGATACACATAATCCTTTCTCTTGTGGCTATTCTTCTCCTTGTATTTCCCACTTCTCTCGCAAGCCATCTCAAAACGCCTATTCGAACCTTCGGTATTCCTCACCAACACACACATGTTCTTAAGGGCCGTCTCTTTATCCCAAGCGATTGCTTCCTTTCGATCTTTTATTCCCTACATAAGAACAATTTCGCATTTATTAGAAGGTTCATTACTAGCAATCCATTAGTAATGTTCAAGATACTAGGTGAAAAGTATTCTTTGGTTACATACCGGAGGGATTTTATAGTATTCCGACGTATCCCGATAAAGCGGCTCTGCATTTGTTGGATTAATATATGGCACCACATAAAGATCGAATGCAAATTAGTTCCAAACACAATAACAACACTATGCCGGAAACCATTACCGGCATGCTCGACCATTGTTCCGGCATAGTTAAGTTAACCAAAACGGAAGACCAAATTTGAAACCTATTCCGGCGTATGTGTTTCATAAGAAAACAACGCCGGAAGCAAGGATGCCGGCATAATCGTAACCTATTGTTCCAAGCCGGTACACAATTCCGGCATTGAAAATAATTGATATTGAATGCCGGAATTTAGCTTTGGAAAACATTTATCCCTGCATATTTTTTTGTAGGTGCCGGCATTGTAAAGTTGTAACTGAACAACGCCGGTTTTGGAGCCGGCATTATCGATATTGATGGTACCACGCGGACCCGATTCCGGCATTGATGTTTATAAAATTTCAATGCCGGTTTTTGGTTTGAGATGGAATTGTTTCCTGTATGTTTTTCATGCGGTACCGGCATGGTAACCTATCAATGAAACCATGCCGGTTGAATATTCCGTAGTATATTCCTTGTTAGGTAAAAAGGTTAACTATGTACCGGCACAGTTTTTTGGTAGAATGCTATGCCGGTTTATTATTCAAAATGGGGGATATCAGTTTACCGGCGTGGTCGTAGTATGAATACAATGCCGGTACCTTGACTACCGGCATGGTATTCATACAACTACCATGTCGGTACCGAGGTTTTTCAGTTGAAAAAATGGCGGGTTTCAAGAAAAAATTCGATTTTTCGACATCTTAGCAGCTTTACCTGTGTGTTGGGGATGCTAGTATGTTGTGCAAGTTTACTTTCTTGTGTTGGTTCTTCAAGAAACTCTCCATACTCGTCAAAATCATCATTCAAGGGTGTTGGCTCAACAAAGAGTTGCAATTGTGAGTTGTTGTCGTTAGCTGAAGATTCAAGATGTGATCCTTATTGTAGTTGAGCTAAAGATTCAGCAGCAGCAATTCTCTCTTCACAATCATCCTCCATTTTTCCCAAAAATATTTCTCTCTCAAATTATTTTTCCCTCCTTCTACTCTCACCTCACTAACCCAAATTCAAATAAAACACACACTAATCATTTATAAAAAATCTTAAGATTTTTCCTAATTATTATTAACCACTAAACCTGATTAGTGAGGGGTAGATTAGGATTTAAAAAAATATTTAGATAAGGGGTGACCCCGAATTGATATCTGGATCCATTTTTTGTCCTTTTCTTATATCCCCAATTCCTTTTTATATCCCCCAATTTCGCGTTCTTTATATACTCATATGGATAGATTAAATGTTCACCTTAATGTTTGTCAAGGTGTGAGGTATGCCTCCACTAAAGAGAAAACAATCCTCAGGATCTCAAAATAGAAAGAAGCATAAGAAGAGATATAAGTTCAAACAATCTCTTGATAGATATGTGACTAGAGCTACTCCTGCTGAACCCACATTGGCATGCAGAAGATGTAAATGTAACTGAAGTGAATGTGAAAAGTGATATTCCAGGCATTGGGGAGGATGACAATGTAACCGTTGATCAAACAAATATTGGTGGAAACTTAATTGAGGTAAATGGTGATAGTGATGATGTGAATGTTGTTGAAAATAATGATATGCTTGGAGATGGTAGCAATATAAGTGAAGCAAATGAGAATAGCAATGGTGTGAATATGAATGAATATGTATGCTAATCATAATGATACAGTGAAATGGATGCTAATCATAATGATACAATCAAGGTTAACATGGAAAATTCTCATGAAGATATTTTTGATCCAAAGAATTGGAGTAAAATTGATCAAAATTTGATTGATTTTTAGTGGATAACGGTCCCGCGAAGAATCGTAGATTTTTAAGTTGATTTCGTGTTAATTTTTTTTTTGAGGGGCAACAAAAAATAAGTTTACTTCGGGGCAAATTTTCCCCAGGAACGGCCCTGGAACGACTCTTGTTTCGCACACAAAATCTAGTTAAGTACTAAAATATTAGGGCACAAAATTATACAGGCGACGATGGACCGTTCACAGTTCTTATATATGGTCCTGACTTCTAACTCTAAGCATGCTTTGTCGTCCCGAATACCCGCACCGAGAGTTTTCAGACACCGGCTCATTCTCTTCTTTATTTTGTGGATGGAAGAATTCCAATGGATCTAAAGAATCATTTTAAGTGGTGTTTGAGATTCTGCCCGGGCAGGATGCCCAAATACCAGAAAGTCTAACTGATTATTGATCAAGTTGTATACCTGCAATGGATCCTATATGTACCAGAAAGTCTCCTGCTAAATGTGCATTAATTTCATGAAACTTAAAAGTGACCCAGTCTTTAAATTTTCAAACTTCCGATGACATACATATGAACCACCAAACTGAGCAAGCTCAAGAATTAAATGACTAGTAACAAATGACCCAGTATCTTTTACCTAATTCCTCAACAAAACAAACAACTCAATCCAAAACATTTAAGGCATATCATATACCAATGAGGCCCTGCGCTAACCTCCCACTTGTAAGTCCCATTTCTTACACTTTCTTTGCTTGTCTTGGTTGGTTCCTACAAAGAAGAATCGACAGGAATGAAGAAACGAACAACTTATCCCATCCAGTTTCGGGTATTTGTACAAGGGAACGAAAGCTCAGATAAGATACTTCAGGATTTGAGTAATGCATCCAGTTTCAAGCTCCAAAGAGTGTTATCCTGGAACCGGAGAGGAAGATGCGAAATTTCCTTTGGAATAAGGCAGATGGTTCAAACGGTATGCATTGGGTGGCATGGTTTCAATTATTGAAACCTTTCGATTATGGTGGTTTGGGAATTAAAAATCTGGAGATAATGAATATGGCTCTCTTAGCAAAGTGGCCTTGGCATTTTACCAAGGAGAAAGATATCCTTTGGGTTAATGTTATCATATCAAAATTTGATCTCGATACTACCAGACTACTTGCTCATCCAGTTAATATTCCCTACGGTTCGGTTCGAGTTGCTGGGTAGTTATTTCTAAGCTGTCAGGTATGTTTTCGAAAAATCTAGACATGTCTATTAGTAACGGTGTTAGTTTCTCTTTCTGGTATGGCGGTTGGTGCAATGGTGTTTGCCTGGCTGCTACTTTCCCTTCATTGTTTAAGATTTCAGAAAATAAAGAGGGTTCTGTCGCGAATCACATGGTACTAATTAACATTACTCTCAGTTGGAATCTTTAGTTCAAAAGAATTTTAAATGCAACTGAAGTTGGGTGAGTTGTGTAACTTGCAACATCTTATTGGTAGCAATCCTTCTTCTTTTCACTCTGCAAACACAAACACTAATGTCGTTTGGAAGTCTTCTCCCACAAATGGTTTCACAGTTAAAGAGTGTTATATGTGGTTGCTAAAGGATAGGTCAATGATCGAAGTCTCTCCTTCTTTTCCTTGTAAATCTGTTTGGTGTTCGCAAATCCATGTGGCAAATCATTCTACACAAAATTGGTTATATGTTCGATTGTGGTAATTGAACTATTGTCCCTCATTTTGATGAGCCTTCACAAATATCCCTAATAGACTTTATAAATGTCCCTGATGGCATAATTGAAATTTTATCTAAAAAAGTTATTTTCATGGTTTCCTTTTTTAACCCCTATGTGTTTTATACTTCAGCTTCTTCCTCACTTCTGAGAAAAACACGAACAGATTCATCTTCATCGTTGCCTCCGCCAATACCATCTCCGTCGCCACCACAACCAACACCACCAATACCATCACCATAACCACCACCACCACCTCCTTAGTCACCATCTACATCTCCATCTCTACAACAGATTTAGGAATCAATTAGATTTGAGATTTATTAGATTTGAGATTGAGAGAGATCTGTGATTGAAAATCCAACCAAACCAATCCCACCACCACCAGATCGAGAAACTAATTGAGAGAGTGAAGAGCACAAATTATGTGATGAGAAGAGATGGAACGGCTACTGATGAAGTAAATCAAGACAGAGATGGAAACAAATATCTCTGTTGCTGCTACCAAGAGGGTTTAGATTTGCAATAGGAATTGAATCTGAGAGTGTAAGAAAATGGTGTTGATTCGAAGAAAACGATGGGGTTGGAATGCATCTGAGGTTGATTCGCTAAACTCATAAAAGAAGAAGAGATAATTCTGTTATTGATTGAAACAAGAAGACGATGGTGTTAAAATGGGTTTGAGGGTATTGTTGCCGTTGAATCAATTGAAGAAGAACCGAAGATTCAGATGGAGTAAGGTTGAATTAGGGTTTGTTGAAAAGAAGATGAATGTTGGTGTTGAGTTGATCTTTGTTTGGTGGCGGTGTTGGTATGAGTTCTTTATTACGAGAGATTGAAACTGTTCTTGAATGAAATATGGTGGTTATCTGGGTCGAAGCAGACATTGATATAGCAGCTGCAATAGGGTGGAGCAAAACAAGGTTGTTGTAATAGTGTTCAGTCAGCTTGCTATGCGTTTAGATGGGTACAACTGATGGAAGGAAATGGAGTATAATAGGAGCCGAGAAGATTACAGAGGGGTTGGAGTCAGATTTGTGTTTAGCTTCAGATGAAGAGCTTGGTCTTGAAGCTGTTGCTGTTCATGGAGCTACATGTGATGATAAATTGTTGTTGTTTATATGTTTTTATGGGATCAATTGTGGTTGTTGATCCAATTTATGGGATCAACTGCTATTGTTGACCCAATTTTTTATGGGATCAACTACGATTGTTGATCCATTTAAGGGATCAACTCCTGTTATTGACCCAACTTTTTATGGGATCAACTATTGTTGTTGATCCTTTCAACTCCTATTGTTGACAATATGTCCTTGGATAAGTATAATCATCCTCGTAGTTTATATCATGCTTGTAGTTTAAATCATGTAAATTTCTTCTAATGTTGAACTTGTGGTGCAATGGTAGCATGAATGACTCCATGTCAGATGATGCGTATTCGACTCACGCCAAGTTCACTTCATTTACATGGATCAACTTTCATTGTTGATCCCCTAAATTGGATCAACTTCTACTGTTGATCCTTTTTTTTTTGGATCAACTACCGTTGTTGATCCCTAAATTGGATCAACTTCTACTGTTGTTTCAAATTTTTTTTGGATCAACTCCTGTTGTTGATACAAAAATATCTGAACCAGTGGTGGCGGTGGCTGCGACGAACTAGTGGTGGTGGAGGACTGTTGCTGGTGTAATGGTGGTGGTGAAGGAGTGGTGGTGGAATATTGGTGGTGGTGACGGTTGGTAGGTGGTGGTTGTTGAACGGTGGTGGTGGAATGGTAGTTGAATGTTGGTGGTGGTGGTGCTAGTGGTGGTGGTGAAGTGGTAGAGGAAGAAATTTGTTGCATTTTGAAATAAAGAAAAATATTATATGAGAGAGGGTATTAAGGTAATCTAATTTTAAATGAGTAAGATTGTTAAAAAGTATGAACATATTTATTGTTGTATAAGGATATATTTATTTGGTGTCAAAAGTAGGGACATATAAATAATATACCCCTTTTCGATTGGCAGCCACCGTATCATTAGTAAACCTTTTTGTACAGTTTTTCTTTTTTTTTCAATAAGTAGGTCTGCCACCAGATGCAGCTTTGCAATTAGAGACTGCCTATCAGTGACGACGTTTTGTAATTCTGGAAATTCTTAAACTATGAGTCTGATCAGAATCTCAGTATAAAAAGAAAAACGCGCGATTGACACTGGAAAGACAAAGTGCCAATTGCGTCATCTATGAAGATGGAGTCTGTTAGCCCCCCCCCCTCAGTAATTCAGATATACTGAGCACTTCCTTCTATAAGTGCCTTGCCTTGGTGGCATGAATCGGAAAGGATAGATGGCGAGGTTCAAAACCACAGACCAGATATACAAGATATTTACCCCAAGTGGTGTTAGTTCATATAGCATCTGTTTAAATAAATACTGATGGTAGTTGCCCTGTAAAATTAAACTAAAAGTTTCATAGCAGAAGAAAAATAAAAACAAAAGCAGGAATCATTCTCACATCGGTGGGATCCTCCTCCCCCAACAAAAACAACGGGTCCCATTTTTAGGATGAGTTCGTGAGCTCCTTAACTTGATTCCATTATCTTTGCTTCTTCTTCCCCAAGAGCTTTCAACGATACAAAACTTTTCATGAACCGAACTGAATGATATGGACGACGATTTTTTGCAATAATTTCACAATTATATCCCACCCCCTTAACCCTTAGGAAACAGGGGTTGCGCTAAGAAAACAAATGTTAGTAACCAGTGAAACTTTAATACAACCTTTTCGATCTGTTGGGGATCGAAAAAAGCGTTAATGACGACATTTAGCTATAATAGCGTTGTTCCATATGTAGTGACTTAACCTATCTTAATACTCACAAGTGTTGTTGAAGAACACAAAATATGATAATGAAAAATATGTTAGGGGAGATTGAACATGAATTATCTTACCCATAGAAGTCTAGCTTATCCAACCTTATTCGAGTTCACAAGTTTGATTTTTCTTTTTTAAATGAAACCTCTGATATGTTATAAATGTTGTTGAGTAAATATATAATGTTCCATATATGTAGTGACTTAGCCTATCACACTTGACAAGTGTTGTTGAAGAACACAAAATATGATAATGAAAAATATGTTAAAGGGGAGATTCGAACATGAACCTACTTGCATGGAAGTAGAGCTCATCAACCACCCTTTCGTTCACAAAGTTTTTTTCTTTTTTTTAAATAAACCTGCCAACAACACTTGTAAGTGTTGTTGAAGTAAAATATATAATGTTGGAAAAAATGAGGTTATAGGGAGATTGAACATGAATCTACCGCATGGACGTCTAGCTCATCAACCATCCTTACTGTTGCTCACAACTTTTGGCTTTTTTTTTCTTTTTAATAAAATGTATAACAACACTTATAAGTGTTGTTGAAGTAAAAATATAAAACATTAGAAGAAATGAGGATTGGGATTTGATCCTCAACCTCCTCAGAGAAGTCCACACCACTAACCATACCTACACTATTACATGTTGCATCAAGTTTGTTTGTTCTTTAATACAATAACTTTATGATCAAACCGTAAAGAGCTGGATTCATCATTTTTAAGTTTTGACTTAGATAGTCAGGATCGAGGCAGGCAAACATCACGAAGCCTTATGCAAACAATATGCATATAAAGGTTTGTTTCCGTAACGTAAATATTTGAAGGAATCTTACTGTAAATGGATAGTTTCTTTACTACCAGTTTCGCATAAGGGTACTTCGGTTATTTTCGTCGCCTCCATAATATTTAATACCTTTATGCAATAGTAAGGGTTTAAGGTATGGTGATTTTAACAATTTATAATATTTAGTCTTACTTATTTTCCGATGTAAGCGTGGTCTCGGTCATTTGCGATAGTCGGATCTAATATTTATTGCATACAATTTCCAAGAAGGGTTTTAAGCTTCATTTAGAATATCTCGAATATTTCTTACTTTTTTTTTGGATGGATTAGCCGTTCTTACCAAGTTCCATAATATTAGAGTACACAAATTTCCATGAAGGTTTAATATGATCCTCATGTTTATTAGGATGATGTATCATCCTATGTTTGAAGCGAGAACCTCTCGTAGATTCTTGGTTCATAGTTTGTAAGTCGTTGGCATCAATTTGTTTCTGAATCAACACCGAGCTTCATATTTATCAATTTCGATGATGCATAATGATAAGTTTGAAGTCAGAATCACTCTCTGAGCTTCTTGGTTCATAGTTTGTATACGTCGTTATACCACATTTGAATTTTGAATCAACACTCCAGCTTCATATTTATCGATTTCGATGATGTATCATGCTAAGTTTGAATTCAAACCCTAGGAGCTTCTTGGTTCACGCTTTGTATGTTGTTATACCAAATTTGAAGTTCGAATCAACCTTTGAGCTTCATATTTATCGATTTTGATGTTGTATCATCCAAGTTTGAAATCATAACCATCCTGAATTTCGTGGTCCATCTCTAGTAATCTTATAACCTGAGTTTACCAGTATGAACTAAAGCTACTTCATGACCTGTATGACTTGTCCAAAATTACTTCATGACTTTATGTGACTAGTCGAAATTCAAACCGGAAGCACAGAGAGAAAGCACAAAGAAACACACCAATTATAAATTCATTTTTCATTTTTCGATTCATTCTTATATATTTTTGGATTTTTTATATCAGAATGTCGATAACAATGTCCTAAATTTATTAATATTTTTTTGGAGTTTTTTTCATGTCGAAGATTGATAATTAAACCGAAAACATGCAGGAGTTCGTGTATTAACACAAAGAGAAAGCACAAAGAAAATACATTTTCTTGGATCCCGTATGACACTCTTTAACTTAAATCTATACCATCCAAATATTTGCATAATCCGTATGACCCCATCCTACCACATCTTATCCATTCAAATTCTTTTAGATAAAACGATTTTTTTTTTCTCTCCTTATCTTCATTCACTCACTTTTCCTAGTCTCTCATCTTCCCTCCCTCAGAAAAAAACTATCAACTCAAATTCTACATCTGAACAAATAAACCAAATCTCACATCGATTAATTGATGGTTCTTTGAAATTTCAATGGCTTCTTTGAAACTCTCCTTTTTACTTTCTTCTTTTTCATTCTTAAAAAGATGGGTTTGAAGGATGGTTTTGATGTTCATGGGGTTTTGAAGTGGAGATGACGGTTCTGAAGCTGAGAAAGAGGTGCAATACTGACGAGATAGGTTTGGTGAACACGATATGATGAGAAAGAATTAATAATTGATGTGAGTTTTAATGGAGATTAGAGAAGCTAGGGGGTTCTGTTCTTTCCCAAAATAGATATTAGGGTTCTTGGATGTAACTGAATCAAGTGACTAAAATTGGGGGTGGGGTTTTAGGGGGAAGGATTAGAGATGGGTATGTTTGATTTGAAAATTTGATTGATGTTGTGAAGATGTTAATGAAGAAATTGAAAAAATTTGTTAATCAAATTTGAAAATTTGATTGATGTTGTTTGTTTAATGCATCTTGGAATGGATTCTCTTGGGTTCTTGTCATTATCATATTCATCTACCCATGAAAGGAAAGAAATTTCCATCAAAATCGGTGAGTTTTTTTCATTCTTATTTTCTTTATGTGAAACCCATTTTCGATTTTTCAAATCTAGTAACATTTCTGACTTATTGAGTGTCTCTGAAAGGTACATGATTATCATACGCATTTTTTTAATCATCATTTTGAGTCCTAAGAAAAGGGGTTTTTTATGGGTTCAATTTCTTAATTTTAAAAAGAAAAATTGGGGATTTTCTTTCTTGTTTTTTGGATGGGTTGTTCTTTTTTTTCGTTTTGGGTTTTGCAATTCGATTTTGTTACTTGTGATTTTTTGTTATTACAAGTGCATGACGAATTTGGGTAATTTATTCAGGTTTTTGCTATAATCAATTAGAATATAATCTAGAGTTTGCAATTTGAAAACATCAATCTCATTGTTATCTTTTCATCAATAAATTAGAATATAATCAACTTCGTAGCTCAAGCTATTGAATTCTTAGTTTTTTTTTTAGTGATGGAGTAGAGTCGACTCGGGTGTATCTTGTCTTATGTACAGAGATCTCTGCGAAACTCCAAACTAAGTTGGTCATGTTATTCTGAGCTTCCCACTTACTCTAACTCAAGATTCTTGTTTATTATAAAGCTTGCACTGTGAGAAATTAAATGTGAAGAAATGTTTCATGCTTGGTGCTAAGGAGCTGTCAATTATATGGGGAGGCACACTAAGTACTGGAGGTGGAGCCAGTTACTGGATTCAGGTATTCACATTTTCCAATTCTCTTTTATTCTTGGTATTCTTAATTTACAAAGTGGTCTCGACTTTTGTTCCCGTTTTTAGGATTGCCGAGGGCCATTTGAACTGCTATGCGTATGTTGGCTCAAATCGTTAGGAAGCTTCAAACACGATTGTTGTCTGTAAGACCTTGTGCTGAGCCACACAGTACCGAAGTTTGTGGAAGGTGCATATGGATTTGATACCCACCGCACAGGTCATAAAAATCCATTTGAGGACCTTAACATTGGGGCTAGTGGAGAGAGACCCTCTACTTGGTAGTTGTGGGCGTCAATTACGGAGTTGCACCACATCAACATTGACTTGTCAGACGCAAGTTTAGTCACATATTGAGGCCAGCTCCATCCATGTCAAGATGGGAGGGCCGGTTTCAGCGGAGAGAAACGATGGATGGATGGAGATTGAGATGGGTCATTTCTACAACGATGGCGGGAGAAAGAGCAGGGAGGCTGAGGTAGTACGGATGTTTGGTGAACAAGATGTTTGGACGAACGACCAGAAAATGCTTGAGAATCCGTGAGGTGCAACAACAGAGAGAACACTGCGATGAAAAATGGACGGAGTTGCAGAACATCAGGACGTGGGTCGGTTTATAGATCAAAGATGAAACAAATTTTCAATGACATACTATAAAACTCCCCAACCCAAGCTATTAGAGATCCGACAGAGAACAATTCACTTGGCTCCAACGAATTATGGAGCTTAGATTTGGAATTTTTCATGAGATACAACACGGTTCGTCAATACGCAAGAATTGCCCCCACCAATGTTATCTTATGCCCACTTCAAAACGTAATAATTGTTGACACTTGCTTGAGTGAGAACTTGCAACCAGCGAGGAGATAATCTAGTTCCTTATATTTGGGATTTGAGTCTTTCTTTGTATCATATTATAATCTCTTGAAATTCCACTCATGTCTCTCTCTACTTTAGAAAATTGCATGTTTTTCTTAATTGGTTAGGGCTTCGTTATTCCATACGTTTTAAGATTAACCTTGTTTCATCTTACTCCATGGATATGGATAACCTTGTCATCTTTATTTGGTTGTACTGTTATAAGAATGCTGATTTGTATACGTTGTCTTTGGTAAGGAATTTGCATGAGTTACTATGACTAACAATTATGCGAGTGTTTGATTTTTATCTTCTATTTTTATATCAATTTGAGAATCCTTGATATGTTTCAGCTGCCATATCTTCTTTGTTGAATGATTGGAGTGGGATCTGTTGTACTTGAAGAGTACCAGCGATTTGCAGGTGCTGAAGCTATGCCAACTGATATGAAGTTCATTGAGAACTATGACTCTTCACGTCTAATACAGTGCCTCTACGGTATAATCTACCGCTATGTTGCTCATAATCGTCGTTTGGTTTACCAAGAAGAAAGTGTGTAGCAAAAGCGGATCACTTCAATTTAGCAATGTAACCCAGACTACCATACTGGAACGTGTATGCTACTGCCACATTTTCAGGGGAGGCCAATATCTGCGTTTTACGATTTATATATGATATTTTTAGTCTTGTTCAAAGAATCTATCATTTTTTATTTTTTTTTGTTGTTGCGCAACACACTTTCATACAAGGTGATTTGAAGTTAGCTAGGTAATGCAATTGGAGTGGCAGGTTAACTTGAATGAATGTAAATGTGTTACACTGGCAGGTTAATGTGAATGTAAAATACTTTCGACAATTAGGTTTCACCTTAAGTAAATTGTTTTTCAAATATTTTACTTTTTACTTCTCAATAAGAGTGTTCATTATTCCAACTACAAACCAAAGGTTCTGAAAAGAATATATTTACGTATTAACCAAAGATGTCCAATACAGTTCTACAACTTTCCCAACAAGTGTCATTGCAAATCTTCATTCAGTAATAGTAATAATATTGTTACATATTTCTAATACACATCCTAAGTTATCTAAGATAGTCCTTCAACTTATACAAGTGTTGTGTTACATATTTCTACGATACGCATCTTTGTTTATGTAAAAATATCCTATGACATACAAGTAAGAGTTGTGTTAGGCTTTCAAAAAATCGAAAGAGAATCACAATTTGGATAAATATTGTCGAACCATGAATCACATCAGACTTACAACTCTTAGTAAACATGTGAAAGCTTGGACTTTCTACAATACCCCACCACAACATGTAAAATTGTGTTGTTACAGGTATCCTTAAGGTCGAAACGATAATAATTGCACTTATTATCATGAAATAGAATTGTGGCATTGTCCTTTAGAATGGCGAAGGGGGAAACTGAACTATTCCGCTGACTATAGTCCAGGACTCCCCACTCAAAACAATTTTCCTCCCAACTCCATGATGACTTGTAATGTTCCTCCTCTGTATCTTGCTTACCATTGTTCTCATTATCAGGCAACTTTAGTAGGTCGTCCTTTTTCTAACGAGCATTCCAATAGCGAGCATTCCAATAGCGATTCAGTAAGTAAACGTGAAAGGATGTTTGATATAATGTCTACCGGTAGAAAATTTCCCATGACTAGCTAGCGCACAGAAACCCTAGTTAATTGGAGAGATTGAATGACACTTGTATATTTTGGAAATCAAGAGTTTATATAGGCCATCGTACGTGGACTGTTCACATTTCTTATGGGCCTGACTCCTGAGCATGCTTATTACTGCCTCGTCAGTCCTGTCAGTAGTAAATATACATACTTCTGTTTCCAAGTTATCAAACTCTGCTAAAACATCTTCTTCATCTTCGGCTGATAACTTCTCCCCGACTACATTAATTGCATGCAGAAAAAGGAAAAAAAAGGTCTTGAGGTGCTTTCGGACTATAAATAAGCATGATATTAAAGTAATGAATCATGCACGTTATAGCCAAGTATGACGGTACTGCAAGTGAAGCACAATGATTGTGCGTTACAGAGTTGCAAGCCAAATCAGTACTCCGCCGTAATGGTGCAATGCGAAACAATAATAGCACAACGTAAGCTATAATAGTGCAACGCAAGCCATAATAGCGGTATTACTGTATAGATTGTCAAGTGTCAAGAATGGCATAAACCCACTGGGCCAATGTAGTGCAAGTGCAACATTTCATTGTAAACACATTTGGCTAAGTGATGAAGCTTATTGGCCGACACAATGAAGCTTCATTGAGAAAAGGCAAGACATGGCCAAAGTGACAGATGCAACATGCGATGTTGGCATCGATGCATATCCATGGAATTGAGTTGGCCCAAGCTCAAGGAGGATGCAAGAGTGATGAATAGACTAAGAGTTGGTCTATCGCATATATTAAAGGTTGGCCAAAGCTTGCATAATGCAAACGAGTTGGGAATGCAAGAGTTGCATTCTTGTTGTCAAGCTAATTGGCGAAGTGAAGCATAGATGACACATGAGTAACTAGAGTGAGCTTAAGGAGCTGGCCTCGATATTTGATGCTTGAGAATTGTCCGTGCATGAGTTTAGAATGATAAGAATGGGGCCAAGAGGGATGAACGTGAGCGCAAGGCATAATCCAATATGCCAAAACAAGTGGCGCAATACGGCTCAAGTGACGGTTGCAAGTCGATTCTGAGCTTCACAAGCATGCCAATGATGCATGATGAAGAGAAGCGGTTATAAATGAGTTTATAAGCGTGGGAGAAGAGTTCTAACTGCTAAAGAACATGTGTTGGATGATTGTCGAGAGTTGGAGAAGAACGGCGATTAGCACGATTATTGGCGGTTGTGTAACCGCTTTATGGGACAGATGGTTGTCCCATGCGTGTGTAATGGTTATGCATGGTTTGGCCAAGTAAAGTCTTTGTATAAATAGTCCTAAGGCTGGGAAAATTCGGCAGGCTTGCAAAGAGAGCATATGTGAGAGTGAGGTTTGCATATGTGAGTGAATAGGGAGTTTTTGTAAGACTAAGGCTTGGTTCGAAGGTGAACAAGTCTCGTGTAAGTCCCCAAGTGGGCAAGTTTTGTATTTCTTCCCTTTGATGCAATAAAACGAGTTGATTGTGTCATGTTCTAAGTGTTCTTGGTTGGCTGATTGTTGTTGGTAAAGTATGGCAAAGATTGAATACATTATGGGGTGTATTTGATGAGTTTTGAGAAGAGAAATAAGGTTAAAGACTTCCGCTAATAAACCTGAAGAGTTAGCTGTTTGTATTGGTACAAACTTATAAGGCTAAAGTGCAATTGGGTGAAGCTTTATTCACAGAACCATTGTCTTTGCCGAGTTACACTTCCGCAGAAATTTTAGAGGCATTTGGAGGTGTGATTATCGGGTATCGTAGTCGTGTTTGGTACACGCCCGAGTGTATTTGTTGGATAATACACTAGTACTTCTTTCTTTCTAAAGCTATTTTCATGTGAGCAAGTAAGTGGCGCATTATTTTCAGAGTTTTGCATTAGAAATGAGTTCTAATGGCATGATGATCGACGAAGAACTACCGGGTACGTTTGATCAACTTGAGGAGTATGGTGATCTTGACGATTTAACCATTGACTTCAGTGCGGATGGCATTGAAAATCCTCTTGTTTCTGAAGACAATGGCAGGCTAGACCTACTTGAAGGAAGAACGTCAGATTGAATTAAAGAATTCGATGGCATGGTAAGTGCTATAGAAGACAAGGTGTTTGATGCAACCCTTCCGAATTGCGAAACCAATGGCCAAGTGACTGAATTGAAGGTGCAATTCAAGTGACATAAAGACCATACTAACAATCCATGCGAAGCAAATGTCCGAGGAAGTGGCAAGCATTCGCGGGTTAATCAAGAACGCGACATGTTTGTAGGGGCAAACGTGCATGCAAAGCTCTAATCGAGTCTCCGAGCCAAGAATTTACGCAGTTCCGTAAATGCTAGAGAAATTGAGAATTTCTTGTATGAGGTTGAGGCATACTTTGAGGCAAATGGAACTGGGAAGGACAAAAAGTAACTCTCGCAGCAATTACCTTGGTGGTGATGCAAAGGTTTGGTGGAGAACTATCTTTGCAAGAAGATGAAGTCTGCTGGTTATGCTAATCATATGTCATGGAATGACATGAAAGATGGACCGAGATGTCGATTCTGGCCAAGCAATGGTGCTTGGTATGCAAGAAAAAGTTTACATAGGCTAAAAATGACAAGTACACCACAGGCCTATGTTGAAAACTTCTTTGCATTGGTGCAAGAGACGTGTGGCATGAGTGAAGAAGATCGATGTTCCAATTTAAGGCTGGCGCAAGTTCAAGTGTGATTGCTGACTTAAGAAGCGCAAAGTGCAGAGTATCCAGATGGCTATGCAGACGGTAAGAGAGCTTACCAATAGCACAACGACTGAAGGCGTGCAAAGCTGCGAAGGAAAAGCCAAAGGGAAGGAAAGATCTGTTGGTAGTAAGCGCAAGCATGAACCTAAGGAAGAGGAACTGCTCCCTTCATCCCGGAAGTTTAGTGGATGTTTCATTTGCAAAGGTTTACACTTCGCTAGAAGCTGTCCACTCAAGGCACAACTCAATGTATCAGTTGGGGATGATTATGGGAATCATTCTAGCAAGACTCGTGAAGGCCGAAGTGAAGGTTCAAGGAAGAGACCTCGTAGCGAAGTGGTCGCTAACTTCGACAAAAGAAACTAAGCTAAAAACAAGTAAGTGTTGTTGTCTCCATTGGCAACACTTTGAATGCCAAAACATGAGTGCTTTTGGTTTTGTTTTATGTAACTTGAGTTGTTAGTTGTTGCAAACTCTGTGTGTAGAGTTTAGTTGTACAGACTTTTATTTGAGTCTTCAAGTTTGTATATACTTTGCTTTGATGTAAGCAAGTTGCTTTGTTAATGAAGTTTTAGCTTTCCAAAAGTGATCAAGTGGATCAACCATGTAATGGTACATGGTAGCAGTAATGAATGAAGGTGTTTTCGTTTATAAAGTCTTGCCTCTTTATTTACGATGTAAAGCTAGTTCACGGGGAGATGCTGCAAGTAGCATACTTAGCCTAACGTATGCAATGACAAGACAAGTTGAAAGCTAATAAGAAAAGCATAGGACAAGGGTCCTAGTTGATGTAGAAGTGATGTTGCTGTTTGGGAGATTGCAAAATGGCACAATGGCAGATGGGCAGCGACAGTGCAAGCAATACAACAAGTTAGAAATCATTTTATCAACAAGCATGAGTTGGGTAGAACTCATGGCCTTAGAGAAAGACACACACTTTCCAGGCAATTAACAATGCAGTTCAAAGAAGTATTTGGAGACATATTGGCTTTGAAAGCATGGCATATGGACAACTAAATGGTTAGCTATGCTATGTCCAAGAGATATTTAGTCACGGTTTTGTAAATGGGCTGTGCGACTCAATAGTTTTGTTGTATGGAAGTTGAGCAAAGAAAACTTGTCATGAGTACGAGTATGCAAGATGGCATAAGTATAGAGCTTATACTTGATGGCTACATTCATAGAAATGAGTTCTTGAATAATATTTGCATAATCAGAATTTGGCGAGGCATGAAGTATTGAATGCGGGTGTCTTATGCAAGAGAACCCCTATTTACTTTGTGTCGTGCTTAATGAGGATCACGGAGAACAACGGTTCAAAGGCGGGTTGCACAAAGAAATTGATTGAAAACGAGGCCAAGTCGTTTATAAGTCCTTATCATCTTGAGTATGATAATAAGGCAAAGTAGGAAAGCGTGAGACTATGACAATGATCGTGGTGATCAGTAGAAGAAGAATCATTCAGTGCGTACACTTAAGCGTAAATAATTCAAGGCGAAATTCAAGCTAAATGGAATTGGCTAAGAAGAATTTCAAATTTGCATTTGGGTATTGATGCATAATTTGAGTAGCAGCATAAGCGTAGTGCACAACGCCGAGATGTGGCTCAAAGATATGAGATCAATGGCAAAGCAACAAAGCTAAGTGATGCGGATGCAATCGGAGGGGACCATTGGCAAGGGTTAGCCAAAAGTAGTTTTTGATTTTCAGAAAAGGTTCTGAAAGCAAGTGAAGCAAAGTTAAGACAAGTATGGTGTTCATACTGGGTCGCGTCCAACGAGGACGTTGAACGGATTAGGTGGGGGAGGTCTATTACGGTACTGCAAGTGAAACACAATGATTGTGCGTTACAGAGTTGCAGGCCAAATCAGTACTCCGCCATAATGGTGCAATACGAAGCCATAATAGCACAACGTAAGCTATAATAGTGTAACGCAATCCATAATAGCTGTATTACTGTATAGATTGTCAAGTGTCAAGAATGGCATAAACCCACAGGGCCAATGTAGTGCAAGTGCAACATTACATTGTAAACACATTTGTCTAAGTGATGAAGCTTATTGGCAGACACAATGAAGCTTCATTGAGGAAAGGCAAGACATGGCCAAAGTGACAGATGCAACATGCGATGTTGGCATCGATGCATATCCATGGAATTGAGTTGGCCCAAGCTCAAGGAGGATGCAAGAGTGAAGAATAGACTAAGAGTTGGTCTATGGCATATATTCAAGGTTGACCAAATCTTGAATAATGCAAAGGAGTTGGGAATGCAAGAGTTGCATTGTTGTTGTCAAGCTAATTGGCGAAGTGAAGCATAGCCGACACATGAGTAACTAGAGTGAGCTTAAGGAGCTAGCCTCGATGTTTGATGCTTGAGAATTGTCCGTGCATGAGTTTAGAATGATAAGCATGCGGGGGCCAAGAGGGTCTGAACGTGAGCGCAAGGCAGATTCCGGTTGCCAAAACAAGTGGCGCAATACGGCTCAAGTGACGGTTGCAAGTCGATTCTGAGCTTCACAAGCATGCCAATGATGCGTGATGAAGAGGAGCGGTTATAAATGAGTTTATAAGCGTGGGAGAAGATTTCTAACTGCTAAAGAACATGTGTTGGATGATTGGCGCGAGTTGGAGAAGAACTGGCCGATTAGCGTTGATTATTGGCGGTTAGCGGAATCGCTTTATGGGACAGATGGCCGTCCCATGCGTGTGTAATGGTTATGCACGGTTTGGCCAAGTAAAGCTGCTATATAAATAGTCCTAAGGCTGGGAAAATTCGGCAGGCTTGCAAGGAGAGCATATGTGAGAGTGAGGTTTGCATATGTGAGTGAATATGGGAGTTTTTGTAAGACTAAGGCTTGGTTCGAAGGTGAACAAGTCTGTGTAAGTCCCCAAGTGGGCAAGTTTTGTATTTCTTCCCTTTGATGCAATAAAACGAGTTGATTGTGTCATGTTCTAAGTGTCCTTGGTTGGCTGATTGTTGTTGGTAAAGTATGGCAAAGATCAAATACATTATGGGGTGTATTTGATGAGTTTTGAGAAGAGAAAGAAGGTTAAAGATTTCCGCTGATAAACCTGAAGAGTTAGCTGTTTGTATTGGTACAAACTTATAAGGCTGAAGTGCAATTGGGTGAAGCTTTATTCACAAAACCATTGTACTGCCAAGTTACACTTCCGCAGAATTTGCAGAGGCATTTGGAGGTGTGACACCCAGCCAATATAAACAGGTCAATTACCAACATTTAGGAAATGTTAAAGGGAAAATGAGGCTTAATCGCTGACTTAGAACGTTATTAATATACTTATTATGCACCAGGCTGCCGTATTATATTAACATTTACGAGAAGTCGCCACACGATAACGATACATTTATATAAGTTCCATTACCAGTTTAGATTTTAGATGTATTTTCTGGAAGGACAACACGAGACAAGGATTGAATGTCGACAAATAACAATACTGTTCTTCTCATTAAACTCAGAAAACAATCTTACAGATTAAATGAAGCCGACAGGAGTTAATATACTCAATTGAACTGTCCATCAGAATAGAAGCACGTGTCCATAGATGACAGGCTGTTTACAGTTGGTGACAGTTAGAGTGTATACAAAGTGTAAACTATCTATTACCCCCGCAAACTGAAGGCGTTTGAAGTCTGTAAGGCTATAAACATTCAGTTTGTCCTTTAACATGGTGAATCGGGGACCTTGCAAACCTTTGGTAAAGATGTCTGCCAGCTGAGAAATGGTGGAGATGTACACAACAGAGAGAGTCTTGTCCTGAACAAGCTCACGAACAAAATGGAAATCTAAAGCCATATGCTTCATCTTGCTATGAAAAACAGGGTTAGAAGCAAGAGCGAGACTGCTGGTGTTATCACAGTGAATACTAGGCGGTGATGGAAGAAAAATGTATAGATCCTGCAAGAGTTGACAAAGCCACACTACCTCAGCTGCAGTCTGAGCCAGGGCACGATACTCTGCCTCAATACTATAACGTGCAACAGTAGATTGCTTCTTAGCGGACCATGAGATGGGATTATGTCCAAAAAAGATGCAAAAGCCACTAGTGGATCGTCTGTCATCTGGAGAACCGGCCCAATCTGCATCACTGAAACCTTGCAAAGTAGACAAGCCTTTGGAGAAGAATAAACCATGATCAATGGTGCCCTTGATATAACGTAAAATTCGCTTAGCAGCACACAAATGAGAAGTAGTAGGTTGATGCATGAACTGGCACACCTGATTCACAGCAAAGCTAATTTCTGGACGTGTCCAAGTAAGATACTGAAGTGCACCTACAAGAGACCGATATTCTGTTGGATTTTCCAAGAGTTCTCCATCATGCGCACTTAGTTTAGTTGTTGCGGAAGAAGGAGAAGAGCAACTCTTAGCACCCACCATCTGTGTTTTGTCCAGAAGATCCAATGCATATTTGGTTTGACACATAAAAAGACCACTACTGTTGCGTTTAACCTCAAGACCCAGAAAATAATGAAGGTGGCCAAGATTCTTTAGTAGAAATGAGTTGCCTAAGGTAGAGATTAATTCCTCACAGTAAGAAGTGGAAGAACCGGTGAGAACAATATCATCAACATATACCAGAAAAATAGTGAGGCGAGAACCAACCTTTTGAACGAATAGAGAAGGATCAGCAGATGAAGCATGAAAACCAAGAGAAAGTAGAATTGTGTGGAGCTTGTCATACCAAGCACGAGGTGCTTGTTTGAGTCCATAGAGCGACTTGTGAAGCTTGCATACATAATCTGGATGCTCAGGATCTATAAATCCTTGAGGCTGAGTCATATAAACCTCTTCCTGAAGATCACCATGAAGAAACGCGTTGCTGACATCAAGCTGTTGAATGTTCCAGTTGTAGTGAACTGCAAGAGAGAGAACAAGACGAATGGTGGTAGGTTTTGCTACGGGGCTAAAAGTTTCATTATAATCAAGGCCAGGAAGTTGATGAAACCCCTTAGCAACCAATCTTGCCTTAAATTTATCAAGGGACCCATCAGTATTTTGTTTAACTCGATAGACCCACTTACAACCAACTACATTCTGATCAGGAGAAGGAGAAACTTTTGTCCATGTTCCATTTGTAAGCAAAGCATCATGTTCTTGAACCATTGCAATCTTCCATTTTGGATTTTTAACAGCTTGAGTAAAAGAAGTTGGTGTAATAGGAACTGGAGAATTCAAATAAGCTGCAGGAAGAGGGTGTTTTGTAGCAGAATACATTTTTGGTTTTGATATACCAGATTTACCCCTTGTTTGCATTGGATGAGCATTATGAAGAATAGCCACAGAACCATCCTGAGAAGAATCAGTCTGAGCAACACTAACTGGACTAGGTGGAGAGATAAGTATCGAATCTTGCGGAACAACAGGCAAAGAAGCTTGCTGAGACGAAGTAACAAATTCACCCTGAACAACAGCTGCATAATCATGAAGAGAAAAAGATACAGACTCAACCTGAACAACAGCTACATAATCTGAAATAGTAGATGCATCAGAAGTAACAGCCAGTGGAGGAGTGACAGATGGCTTGTCATTGCAAAATGAGTCAAAACTGAGTGTAGAAGGAGTAAATGTAGTAGACACAATAGTAGTGTAAGGAAATGACTCTTCATTGAAAGTGACATGTCTAGAAACATAAACTCTTCCAGTAAGAGGATTTAAACATCTGTAACCTTTCTGCTGAGCACCATAACCAAGAAAAATACAGGGAGAGCTTCTAGGAGACAGTTTTGAAGATGAATAAGGTCTTAACCATGGGTAACAAGCACAACCAAAACTTCTCAGAAATGTATAGTTTGGGCTTTTATGAAAAAGCTGTTCAAAAGGAGAAGTAAAGTTAAGGCTTCTAACTGGTAGCCTATTAATTGTAAAATTAGCTGTCATAAAAGCTTCAACCCAAAAAGAGTCAGGTAAACCAGCCTTTAGAAGAAATGTTCTACCAATATCAAGTAAATGTCTGTGCTTAGCTTCAGCAACTCCATTCTGTTCTGAGGTGTAAGGGCAAGTAAATTCATGAATAATACCATGAGTGGTGGTAAATGAAGCTAACTCATTATTAATAAACTCACCACCCCCATCTGTTCTGATAGTAATGATTTTTCAGTTCAGTTGGTTTTCAATTTGAGATTTGAACTTAAAAAAGATAGTCTTAAAATCATACTTAGCAGTTAAAGGAAACAACCAGCAAAATTTAGAGAAATCATCCACTATGTTAACATAGTACAAGAAACCACTATGAGATATAACAGGAGAGGGACCCCACAAATCCATATGAAGAATCTCTAGTGGTTTTGAAGTACAATGGGTAGAAACAGAAAATGGAAGTTTGTGAGATCTTCCTAATTGACATCATTCACAAAAAAGTGGTGCTTTTATTACAGAATTGTCAAGAGAATGACAGACTCTCTGAAGAGTTTGAAAAGATGGATGTGCTAGTCTATGATGCCAGACAGAAGTTGAAGCTTTACTTAGATGTAGAGCCTTGAGTGGTGGTGGAGATGTTGTGGGAAAGTTGATTGGGTATAGGCCATTGACTTGAGACCCCTGCAGCAGAATCTTCCCAGTATGAAGATCCTGAACAGTATAATCATATGGAGAAAATGTTATGGAACATCTATTTTGAGATGTAAACTGATGAACAGATAGGAGGTTATTTGAAGCTTGAGGAACATGAAGAACATTTTGTAAGGTAAAAAGTTTATTTTGAGTTGGAAAAGACACAGAACCAACATAAGAGATGTTCATACCTTCACCGTTAGCAGTTTGAATATATTCATAACCATCGTAAGAGGTGTAATCATCAAGGTAGGAAGTATCTGTGGCCACATGATGATTAGCACCGTTGTCAGCATACCACGGATTTTCACCAAAAATGTTGGCAGCAGCTAACATGGCATGAAGATTTTGAGGTGGAGCACGGCCTTGAAATGCAAAATTGAGCCTGTGAGGACATTCACTTGCTACATGTCCAGGTTTGCCACAAATTTGACATATGACAGATTCGGCAGAAGTAAGTGAAGTTGAAGGTGATGCTGACATAAAAGCTGGAGGTGGTGCTGACATAAAGGCTGGAGATCGAACTGGTGAATTGTAAAAACTACGATGAACTGGTGGCTGATAAGACCGTCTTCCTCGAAAATTAGAATTAGTACTACCTCTCATAGGAGATCCACGATTATAGGTATTTTGATTATTGTAACCTCTAGAGGCCAGAAAAGCCTTATTTTCAGAATCAGCTAAAAATGACTTAGATCTGGACTTAAGAACAATTTCTTCACTGAGAAGAAGATTATGTAATTCAACACTGGTAACTGGAGAAAATCGAATTCTAATGGAAGTAGCGAAAGCATCAAATGAAGAGCTCAATCCAGAGAGAGTATTGACAACAATTTCACTATCACTAACAACAAAACCAGCAGCAGCCAAAGCATCGACTACCTTCTTAATCTCATTCAAATATGTAGTAATTGAATCATTACCTAATTTGATTGATTGCAGTTTAGTGCGAAGTTGAATAGTATGAGTAGCAGATACCTGAGAGAATCTGGATTCAATATTGTGCCATAGCTCAGAGGAAGTTGTTGCTCCAGCAAAGTAAGGAAGAACCGACTCAGACATTGTTGAATTAAGCCAGAGAATGATTGTTGTGTCTTCATCTTGCCACAAAGTATAAGTTGGATTAACAATCT
This sequence comes from Papaver armeniacum, assembly GCA_023531295.1. Lineage (NCBI taxonomy): Eukaryota > Viridiplantae > Streptophyta > Magnoliopsida > Ranunculales > Papaveraceae > Papaver > Papaver armeniacum. The sequence goes on from JAJJWW010011154.1 coordinate 57,161, forward strand.
GGTTATTAGCATGATTTCGAGAAGTGTACATCTCAGGACATTGACGTTCTCCAGTAACATAATCAGCAACCCTAAACTTATTGAGTAGAGCAAGATTCACAGCTTTCCAGGTAAGAAAATTATCATCCTTGAGTTTGAAATTTACAATACCAGTGAGTTGATTGAGAGGAACCTTTGAAATTGAACGATTCTCCATGATAAGAAGAGAGAAAAAAATGAAAGGAATAGATCTGAAAGAGGAGAAGAAATCAAGAAAGTAAAGATTCAAAGAAAATCAAGATTGTGAGATAGATCGAGTGAAAAAAGAGAAGTAACAGATGAAATCACTCAAGAAGAAAACACAATTGAGCTCAAGAACACTCCATTAATGGAGGAAAAAATTGGATCGAAAAACCCCTGAGAAATTCATTTCTCAGGTCTGATACCAAGATAACAATACTGTTCTTCTCATTAAACTCAGAAAACAATCTTACAGATTAAATGAAGCCGACAGGAGTTAATATACTCAATTGAACTGTCCATCAGAATACAAGCACGTGTCCATAGATGACATGTGTTTGTTTCTGATTGGTGACGATTAGAGTGTATACAAAGTGTAAACTATCTATTATCGACAACACAATAAAGTGGCAAAGGTTCTGGATGAAGTAATAATAATTATATACTAGTACAACCGTTGCCACGGTGGGAGGGCCGACAGAAGAACACGAAGAAACGACACCACTACGTTTTTGCATCAAAATTGGCATCATCGCCATCCCGGTTAAATATGCCTCCATGTGCTAAAAAAGTGATCCGTAAAAAACAGAAGAGAGTGCCTACAATTAAAAGAAATAAATATGACTTCATTTAGTTTTAATCGGACAAAAATCTCGATTCCATCGCGAGAATCTATCATCCAAATTACTGTCCTATCTATAGGTATAGACTTATACCATATTCTTCGTGGAGCGGATCCCAGTGTAGGAGCTCTATGTTTGAAACAGAAACAACAACAAGAGATGATCGAGAACACATTACAATTTGTCGGGGAATAAAAACAAAGGGGGAATAGATAAACAAGCCCGGGAAAAGAAATGAATTCAAATTATTTCCATGAGGAAAAACCAACAGAACTGGAGAATGGAGATGAAAACAATGAATATCCCAGCAATCCGCAGCATCGAGATGCCACTCGGTCCTGGTACGAAATAGGCATCAAAGCATCATCCGTAAATATGCCTCCATGTCCGGGCAAAGTGATCCGTAAACAAACGAGAAGAGAGTGCGCAATTAAAAGAAATAAATATGATCGAGACACAAAAGCGATTTCGCATCGAAAATCTATCATCCAAATTAATATACTACATGTATAGACTTATACCAGATTCTTAGTGGAGCAGATCCCACTGTAGGAGCTCTATCTTTGAAACATGAACAACAACAAGAGATGCTTGGAACATGTACAATTTTTGGAAAAAAAACAAAGGGGGAAACAGAGAAAAAATCCGGAAAAGAAATGAATTCAAATTATTTATCATTGAAGATGACTTTCATGAGGGAAAAACAACAAAACTGGAGAACTGGAGACGAAAATAATGAACATGTAGCGCTATGCTTGATACTCATTAAAACAAAAAGGGGAACTTAAGGAATTAAAACTTAGACTCTCACCCAAACATACAAGTCCTAACAAGTGGAAAGGCCAAATGTGTAGCAAGTACTTTAAAAACCAAAAGTCGTCAAGTTTTCATAGAAAAATATAATACAGTTTTTTACTCATGAACCCGTAGTCTTCTTGAGGACGATTCAATCCTTTAAAATTGGCAAAAAAAAGTCTTTTAAAATAGTAGTGGAGTGTATCATTAGATGGCAAGGGCTTCAATGGAACTAATTTGGTAACCTTATGCATCATTAATTTTTTTTAACTTGATCAGACTTGCACCGACCAAGATGAGTAGTTAAAAAATGAGTTTCTTAACTACCTAAAGCATAACTCTACGACCACTTGTGATTAGAATCAGTGGATGAGGGCCATGAGGCAATACTGACAACAAATGAGAGACATTGTGAACTCGCATTAGCTAGTTTTTAGGTGACCAGAAGTTCTTTGGCAGTCATATTTCCAAGGGATCAGTTCCCCTTTCCTATAATATGGTTCAGCCCAAACACCTCTCAAGGACCTTTTGATCTAGTGAGGTAACATGAAAAGTAATAAGTGGATAAAGATGATAGAAAGAGTGGGGTTCTAGTGTTCTGCATTTTCTGTGTGCTAAATATCTAACAACTTTGTTAAATGTACGTTAAGGAAATGAATAGAGAGAAAAAAGAAAAAGAGACACAAACTTTAACATAGTCCACATCAGATAAAAGCCTCCTAGGGTATCAATTGCTCAAAAACTATTTTGGTAGTAGAAATTTCTGGCAACACAAAATAGTAAATTGATAAGAACTCCTTTAATACAATTAGTAAGGATATGAATTCCTGAAAGAAGAACATATTAACATTACATCAATGCTAAACAAATAGGGAAGTAGAACCTCTATTCTGTGAGAAAACCTCATGTATGATCAATAGCACTAAGTAATGAAATCATCTACTTACCGATTAGTCCTACGGTCCTAGAAGACAAATAGAAAACACCAAGAAAAGAAGAAACTATACTTTTCTTGCATTGAGCACAATATTCACCACCACCAATATTAACCAAATAAGAACCAGTAAACGTAGTCCAACCTCATTTTCACTAAAAATAACAAGAATCTCTGTTTTTAATCTTCCATGCTTGAATTTTCTTACAAATTTGAAATGAAACATGAGCATCTACAGTGGCATACTGAAATTGATCGATACTTAGATTCCTAGGTTCCAATTACTCCTACCAGTAAGAACATCTAATTTCACACCATCGAAACCAAGATAAGCCTTAACCAAGTTCTCCATGGAACCACTTGATTTCTCACTTTCAAGTCTAAAATTACTCAGATTAATCAGTCTGGAAACAAATAATTGATGTTCTGACATCAAAGGCTAATTTTTTACCTTTCAAACATGAACATTAAACTGAAAAATAGTAGGCATTTAAGCTAATATTTCAAACATACAGAATCAGTACAAAAAGAAGAAGAATCTAATTGGTGATAAATCGGTACCATAAATTCATCAATTGAATCTTTCTCTCTTTCAAGAATAAATTGAAAGAGGAATCAATCAAGATGTCGATAGATTGGGAATTAGGTTTTGGAATTCAAAATTTGAAACTTACAGTTCAATCGATGGAGGTGGTGGTCGTGAGAACAAATCTCGCTGGAACCATGCCTTTCAGCGATGGTGGTGGTGCTTGATAGAATAAATTTCGGCTGATGGAAGTGATGGTGGTATGGTTAATCGGATGTTTTAACATGATATTGGTGTTTGAGAGTGTTGTTTCCAAAAAAAATAACGAAGGAGAAGGAAGAAGAAGGGAAAAAAAAAGGAAAAAAAGAAGAAAGAGGTGGTAGGGATTCGATCCAAGAACCTTGAGGTCGGTTTACCTAGGATTTCACTAAACTGCCCCTCAACAATTAAAACATTTCCAACCTCCGTGTCCTTTTTCAGCCCATCAAATTTACTCGATTACCCTTCATTTTGTGTTGTATTTACGCTGGTTTTAGTGAGAATTGGAATCATGGAGGGGCTCTCTTGACATTTCATTGTTGATTGAAAAAAAATTGGGACACCAAATCCAAATCTTTTTGTGTCAATTGATGACTTACAATTTACAAAAAAGTGGCCATATAAAGGTCCTCCCTCGCTTCGCTCGGTCGGCCCAATAATAATAAAGGTTAACTCGAAGCTGACTTAAAGTGGACCTGACTCATCCATCTGGGCAACCCAGCTGATTGAGATGTCGATTAAAGAAACAAGGAAAAAGAAGTTACTAAGAAGATCCATAACAATCCACACCCACGAAAGCATCATGTAATCTTTATCAATACGGCTCTCAAATTTTGTGTTTACATTTCTCTCTGTCAGCCACTTCTTTATGCGAGACAATTTCAAATAAATTGAGAACTTCAGTGTGAATTCTGAATGATTATTACGTAGTTTTCAAATTCCCAACGCCTTTTCCACATGATATGTTTACCTAGCTTTATGAATGTTATTTTTATTTGATCATCATTATTTTGGAAATTGAAGACGAAGATTAGTCATCTATGCCATCCTTCTTTTCGTATTTGTTTGTGTAAGAGAATGAAATAAGTGCGTCACTTTGTACATGTTATGTTTACTCTCTGTACACCTAATATGTCTTGTAAGCTTATACAACTCGCGACTTGCCAGATCAAAGGCTACATATTTTGTTTAATGATTCAAACCAATGAGAGGCTGAGGTCAAGGATTACAACTTTGATTCTTCTTTAGTGGCACGAATCATAATTCTTTACCCTGGCAGGGATAGATGACGAGATTCAAAATATTATGAAAGTTTCTAACTGACCACCAAGGCAGTAACCACACAACATATAACATATATTTAACCATGCATAAATGCATCTGTAAAATAAATACTGAGGGTAAAGGTTGCAGAATAAAATAAAAACAAAAGCAACTCCGAAAATTATCAATATTTCAACCTGACATACCAACAGTATGCAACTCCTCTAAACTGCATCATAACTAAACCAGAAAACGATAACGAGACGGTGGTTGAATCAGTCTGAAGCTGCTGATTTTTCTACTCATTATCCGAGTCCAAGTCAGATGAAGGTAGCTCATGTGCTCCTTCACTTGATTCCATTATCTTTGCTTCTTCTTCCCCAAGAGCTTTCAAAGATACAAAACTTTTCACGAACCGAACTAAATGATTTGGAATACAACCATCTGCAATAGTTTCATGATTATATCCCGCAAGGTCTTGACGATAACAATTGCAATCACCATCACGAAATAGAATTTTGGCATTGTCCTTTAGAATGGCGATTGTGGAAATGAAACTAGTCCATCTTTTGGAATGCAAGCTTGCCCAGTTGAAATAACCTGTCGCCCAACTCCACGATGACTTGTAATGTTCCTCCTCAATATCTTGCATACCATTGTTCTCGTTTTCGGTCAACAACCTCTTTCTTTTTTCTCTTTCTTTTTGATAGGTCGTCCCTTTTCTCGAATGACCATATATTATCTTGTCTTTTGCCATGTTTAATAATGCGCAAGCATCCACCCAACACTCTAAGTTCAAAATCCCAAAAAAAGCAATCTTGTGCATATCTCTTATGACAGTCCCACGACTTATCAAAATCTTCTGGCGTTGGGAGGACACTGAATGTTTCATCAGATAAATCAAATTTTGTAATTATTCCGTCTTCATCTAACCATTGCAGAGATCCGTTTGCAAGGATCCCATTAGAATCATATGAATCAATCTTGTATGTGATATTTTCTAAAGTTCTCCACCCTTCGCCACTACCGAGAGTATATACTTGGAAATGTCCAACAAAGGGTTTTTCCTTGCTTGCTCCGTGATAAAAGATTCTGACAACTTTATACTCATTCGTGAAAGGGTGGTAACCGAACCCGCTCAAGACGTAATCTCCAGGCTGAAATTTTTTCGTCAACTTGGGAAGGTACACAAATTCTCTAGTCGTGGGATTGCAAACATAGATTGGATCCTTAATATCGTCATCTTCTTCGGAAAAGAGAGATATACAAATCAAACCGTTACTCGAACCAATGATCTCGGCAGGCATATGGTCAGGTGCTGGTATTAAGTTGGTTATTCCAAACTTGAGAGGTTTTTCATGATCATCATCATCATATTCCATATGCTTTAGAAGTGTATGCCCTTTAACTGAATAGGATGAATCAAGCAAGTAAACGAAGCTTGCCTTACCAGAAGAAACAGCATCAACAAAATCCTGATCGTAAACCCGACGCGAGAGCATGTGAGCCAAGGACCTGTCGTTGTAGATGAAATGTCGCCAAGTTTTACATACTAAGGAGCATTCCGATGGTGATTTAGTAAGTAAACGTGAAAGAATGTTTATTATGATGTCTGATGGTAGATTGTCGCCCATGACTGCAAAACCCTAGATGAGTAATTGAAAGATAACGTAGAACGACTCTTGTTTCGCACACAATATCTCTAGTTAAAGTACTAACATATTAGGGCACAAAATCATACAGGCCACGATGGACCGTTCACAATTCTTATATATGGTCCTGACTTCTAAGCATGCTTTGCCGGCCCGAATACCCGCACCGAGAGTTTATAGACGACATTATTGTATTCGACTATATAAGTGGGAAGCTTAAAATTATTAGGGGAAGTGAGTGTGGCTTTTCGGTGGTGTATCAATTTTTGTTTTAAGATGACATTTCATTGATAGTTGTTGCCTGCGAATTCAAGCGAACAAAACAAGTAAATAATTATTAATAGCCAGCCACTGGCTCATTCTTTTCTTTATTTTGTGGGGGGAAGGGTTTTAATGGATCTAATACCGCTACAGAAAAAGAATCACAGAAAAAGAATCATTCATTACATTTAAAGGAGTATTATATGCTCACCATGACCAAACCTGTCATGTCTTTTGGAGTCATTTATGTCAGTTAGTTCATGCATATTGACCAAGGAATGTTCATATTCTCCTGGTAAAGAGAATTCATAGATTTCTCAAAGGTTTCTTTGGGTTGTGACACTGTTCTAAAAGGTGGTGATTTTACTTTTAAGTGGTATTTCGAGATTCTGATGAGAGGATGCCCAGATACCAGAAAGTCTACTGCTAGATATGTGGTTTTTCTATGTCTTTTTTCCAGAAACTGATTATTGAACAAGTTGTATACCTGCCATGCATCCTATATGTAGCGAAGTTCATTCGCAAATCTTTTACAAATTACTCCACTCTGATCCTTTTCTAAAAAGATTAGAATAGAAAAACAAGATAACAGTACAAAATCATGCCCGGCGCTTACTCAAACGCCATGAATTTGGCTCATGATATCTATCATACAGTGGCTCAATCCTTTGCTGGCGCTTCCTTTTACTCATCTTAGTCAGGTCTGCAGCTTTAAAGAATCTTGGGGCCAAATCGACTAGCCATTTAGGGTCAATGACTGTTACCTCGCGCATGTATTCCTTTGTAGTCATTACCAGCTCGTGGTAGATCACCCAATCTGGCTGACGCTGAAAAAGAGCACTGCTTGGGTGAATGTAAACAGGCTGGTTCTCCACTAGTGTTCTGTAACCCTCCTGGGGATCCTTTCTAGCTGCATGGAAGAAGAATCCTGCTGCGATTGCTTTTCTTATCTTGGTGATTCTTTCCAGCACATACAACATCCAACTTATATCTGAAATTCCAGAGAGAGCGATGTTAGTTATGTTTGTTCAATTTTATTAGAATGGGGTAACATTTATAAAGCACACAGATAGCAAGTTGTAATTACGGACTACAGATCCCCATGACAGAAATAAAAAATACATTAATACATAACTTCCAAATTCCAATCCATCCCAAGAACCAAATATTCAAAAAAAAAAAAGTGGGGTAGAAAAAAATGGTTTAAGAGAATGAGCAAAACAACAAACAGGATTTTGGTCTGAACTGATCCATTATCTTTTAGTAGACACTAATTTTTTTAGTAGACACTAATATCCGTCAAAATCATAGGTGTGGACAGTAAACGACCATACAAGGAAATATTGATCAATGTGTTTAAAGAAGTAGCAATGAGCTGGGAACAAACTATAACTTTTCCCCCTAGTTGAAGACTTTTGACAAGTCATGACAGAGGAGTTCTCAGATCGGGAAGCATGAATAAAAACTAGTAAGATATTTTTGATATAACCTCATTTTACCCCTCCCCAACTAAAGACAAGATTTATTCCAAGTAAAAGTGTCTGGGAGAAATAAAAGGATAATCAGACTCCTAATTAACAATATAATGATATACCCAAGATTAGTTACCATACCTGTCCATAATGGTGAGAAGTTGTTTCCTTACATCTTGCGCCCTCCTCAAAGATCTCGACTGGACAAAGTTTTCAAAACACCATGGTCCGGAAAAATTCTTCGCTTTCCATGCCTCATAAACAGCAAGAAGTGTGAGATGGTCTCCCTCGGGCTGAAAAAACTTTGCCCTCTTCTGATCTGCTTGTGCTTGCTTCTCTCTAGGCCTGTAAAAGATGCTCCCCGTCTGAATCATGGCAATGATTGTTAAAATCTCATCACTGCATCCAAGGTCCACACTTGCAAGGAGCATCTTACACATAGGAGGATCAAGTGGAAATTCTGCCATTTTCCTACCCAACTTGGTGAGAAGCCCCTTCTCGTCCAAGGCCCCTAGACTGTATAACTGCTCCATGGCAGATATTAGAGCTTGGGGTGAAGGAGGATCCATAAAGTCAAACGAAAGTAGATCATTTATTCCCATCGCCTTCATTTGCAGTGTAGTAGATCCAAGGTTTATCCTCTGTATTTCTGGTATGGAAGTAGGGGACATCTCATTACGGTAAGCACTCTCGGTGTAGAGTCGATAACATTTCCCAGGTCCAGTACGACCAGCACGTCCAGCTCGTTGCTTAGCAGATGCTTGTGAGATGGGAGTGATGATAAGTGAATCGAGTCCTTGCTTCGGGTTATACACATTCTGCTTTGCGAATCCAGGATCAATGACATAGAATATACCATCAATAGTCAAAGATGCCTCGGCAATATTAGTAGCTACGACCACCTTCCTCTTCCCAGGAGGAGCAGGATCAAATATTCTTGATTGCATTTTACTAGGAAGAGCACTGTAAACAGGCAAGATAATTAGCACAGGTATATTTTTCCCGAGTCCTTTCATTCTCTCGGACAGGGACTGACAAGCGTGATCAATTTCCTCCTGACCAGTTAAGAAGAGAAGAATATCACCCTCAGGTTCTGTCAAGTGGATCTGCAGCACAGTGATCAACGACACATCCAAATAATCACTCTCCGGCTGTTTTGTGTACATGATCTCAACCGGAAAGGTCCTCCCAGGAATGGTGAAGATATTACAATTGAAGAAATAACCAGAAAACTTTTCAGCATCTAGAGTGGCAGATGTTACAATCAACCGAAGGTCAGGTCTTCGATTCAAGAGTTGCTTGAGTAAACCAAAAAGGACATCAGTATGGATCGTTCTCTCATGAGCTTCATCAAGCATGATAACAGAGTACTGGGAGAGGATTTCATCAATCAAAATCTCCCTAAGAAGCATACCGTCAGTCATATACTTGATTACAGTATCGGGTCCAGTGCAGTCCTCAAACCTGATAGCATAACCAACTTCTTCACCCAAACGGCAACCAAATTCTTCGGCCACCCTTTTCGCTACTGACATAGCAGCAACCCTACGAGGTGTGTGCTAACCAATTTTACCTTTGGTTGTGTAGCCAGCCTCGGCGAGATACTGAGTCACTTGAGTCGTCTTTCCTGAACCTGTTTCTCCAATGACAACCAGTACCTGGTTATCGTGCACAGCTCGAACCAGCTCTTTCTTCAATTTGTATATCGGTAGACTCTGCCTTTGTTCCTGGAGGGAGAGCTTGGATCTCTGCCCAAAAGCCAGTGCTTTCCCATAGGCATCCTTCTTCCATTCAGGCATATCATAAGCTGAAAACCCAACTCCTCTCAACTCCTGTGCAAGATGCCTTTCTCCCGTCTCCGGCATTGGGTCCTCCCATGGTCGATTGAGATCCTTTGGGATTGAATCAAGCATTGTCCGCTGCTGCTGTTCCCGTACTTCTCTGCGCTCCTTTATCAGAGCTGACTGAAGTGCTGCAGCACGACTCAAAGAACCTTCAGGATTCTTGAATATCTTAACTGGTGACATATCCATAGATTATCAACTCTGCCCTTGCAAGAAAGCTGGTTCATCTTCATTCAGCTCTTCCTCGCCTCCCTCTTCTTGATAAAGCATTCCAGGCTCCCCATCTTCATCAAAATTAGGAAACTCACTGGCATCCAAAACACCAGAAGCAATTAACTGTTTGGCTTCCCATTTCTCGGGTGAGCTCATTCGCTTCGATGGAACACTTACGGTGTGAAGGAACAGTTTCCTCATCCTCTTCCAATAGTCTAATCCCTGAAATCCCCACTTTAGAATTCGGACCGCGATTTGAACCTTGAGGATTCGTCCTGTGTGATTCATCCTCAGCAGTTTTTTTATTAGGAATAAGATTTTTCCCAGTATCCTGATCAACATCCCTCATAGATAAACTCATCTTCTGCCCCGACAACGAAATCACCTTGACAAACACACTTTGCCCCCGTTTCACAACTTCTTTAGCATTTGCAACCCTCCGAGTGGCAATCTGTGACACGTGAACCAAACCTTCTTTACCTCTGAAATCATTCAACAACACAAAACATCCTGTATCCATCACGCTCGCAACCCTACCAGCATACACATGGTACAATTCAGGCTCACTCGATTGACTTTGACGCCTATCAATCTTCTCACTCCTACCTTCATCCCCATAATCTTCGTCTCCCCTTCATTCTCATCCCTCCTCCTTCCCCTTTCTCTACCACCACCACTACCGCGATCCCTTTCCTTTCCTCTGCTGTCCCTCCTGTCGAAATCATCATCTTCGCCTCTAAACCTTTCCCCCCTTCTGTCATCTCTTTCATGATATCTCTCTCTATCTCTATTATGCCTATCTCTTCCACCACCACTCCGATAATCCGCCTCCCCATCTCTACCAGCATCTCTGCCTCCTCTACCACCATCTCTACTATCTCTAGCTTCCTTCTCAATCTCTCTTTCCAATTCCTTAACCCTAGCTTTACCATAAGCAATCGAAAGAGATTTAGTTTGTAAAATAGCACGGATAATTGTAAATAGAGTACGAATGAAATAATCAGGCATTTCAGCACCATCGCTTTTCAATTTATTATCAAATTCATCGAAAGATTCAGCATCACTACCGATTCCAATGATGAATTCAGCTAATACTTTGTCTGTAAAACCTAGATGCGATTCAAGTTCGGTACATACCTTTGATAATAGTGATAGGTCTGCCAGTTTCTCCAAATCTTCTGTTACGCTGTCTAATTCCGCCATGATTGGTTGATGATTGATGGAGATTTCAGAATCCAAGATTATGATGGAGATTCTGAGATGGAGAAGAAGGGTTTTCGGGCGTAAACCCTGGAAAAGAAAAAAGAAATGAAGGACTTCAGAATTTGATTTTGTTGTGAAAAGAAGGAAGGGTGTGTTTGGAAACATTGGAACAATATTAAATCTGTCCTGGACCCAGATCCGTTCCTTGTATATAGTGAAGGGGGTCTATTTTCTGCCACCGACCAGCTAAGCATGGACGATGGTTTGGACCTTTTGTCTTGGTTACATGGCAAGGGTCCGTTTTTAGCAAATGCGGATATGTCGGATTAAACGTTTTTTTTTCCAACCATAAAAACGTGGGTAACAGTATGAAATGAACATGCACTTTCAAACCGTCATTATTATAAAGGTGCGAGATGTTTTACATAATAAACATGTATTTAAGCCACAAAATCGTTGCTTATAGAGATGCACATAAGGATGTAAAATATGAAAACTTGAGGATAATACGACCTAGGTGTGTGTAGTATCAAATAGTAGTCAAATTTGGGTTTCTAGATTTTGCGCCATGGATTCTCTGGGGCCAAGGTTTCACAATAATAATAGGTGCCGAACTGTTGAGTTTATGGCAACACAAATATTGGTATGAATCACATATGCAAACCTGCAATAACCATATATGAACAAAATCACTTTCTAATGAAAAAGGTGGTTTTGTTCATATTTTCGTTGAGAGTTTTTATCAACAATTTGATTTGTGTATAGTCTTGTTCCTTTGATTTGGTGTTTTGTTTTCATCATCTTCGAAAATATCTATTTAACTTTTGTTATTTTGTCACTGCCTTTTAGGTCGTTTGTAATTGTTTCATCTTCAAAAGTAAAAGCAATTATTCTTCTCTAGAAGCTGAAATTAGAAATTGCGTATCAATTTAACTTCTGACTTTACAACTTCTAAAGTGGTATCTAAACATGCTCTTCGTGTTCTTTGACTTCTATATCGATCTCTTCATACTTTTGTGATTCTTCATGTGTATCTATGTTCCTTGTTCAACATGTTGTCTTTTAAATTTCATTTTACGAGTCATTAAGATGACCGATTTCACTAGTAATTGAACTTTAATTAATACCAACACGGTCATTCTAACAAGAACATGGAATTTTGATGTGCACCCTATGTTTGGCAAAACCATCCTTTAAATTTGTGGCATTACGGATTTTTTTCTCCGCAAAGCAAAATCATTTTCCAAATTCGTATGTTGTTCCTATAATTTGAACTCACGGGAAACAGATTAGATTCGTGATTCCCAAATCCAGATAACATGTCTGCAAAAGTAGTATTATTACATTTTTATTTTAGCCCAAAATGTAATAGTAACAGTTTTACATAAGTTTTCAATCCAAGGTAAAATATAAACCAGAATAGAACATACAAATATAAGGACTTATTTGTAAGACTAAAGAAATCTCTTTACCTTTGTTCTATTGAACTCAGCCTCAACACAAGCCAAAAAAGCGATGAGACTGAGTAGGCATACTAACATGAAATGAGAACTATGTCTCTCCATTAACTGGAACAAAGATAGAGTATCTCTCTTTTGGTGTGGATTTATCTTGATTAGTCTTATCTTCTTCTTCTCTTAACCTGTGGTTGTTTTGGATTTTTATTGGGAAGGTTGGTTTTTTTTCTTCCTTCGAATAGGAAATACATACCATACCAAATAGCCCAAAATGATTAATGCTTGTTTTAGAGTTATCTCGGGAAGGTTATGATTTCCTTCTCGTTATCACCATCTTATATACACGAGTTATCACCGACTAGGATCCACCCACTACTGAAACCCCAGAGAAGATGAAGAGTTTTTTTTCGGACAAAATCCATAATCCATTTTGACTCTTAAATTTATTATCAATACTCAAAAGTAAGGAATCGATATAAAATGCAAATACACGGTATTATTGATGGATCCACACTGTATTCTGCTGTTAAAAAGATGATACTCTCTTCGATTTTAATTTGAACCAAGTACTTTAAAGTTTGTTTTCGGTAAAAAAAAAAACCTATTACAGAAAAGGACATTGCCTTGGTATTGTGTTAAACAACTTACACAATTATCCAAACAGAAAGTCTTGATGAACCACGAAAAAAACCGAGAAAAAAAACCGCCCCCAAATCTTCTCACAAATACCCGGCCCCCTGTTGTCCTCCGTGGGGCCCACCGGGACCCACCAGAAAAACTGTCTCTAGCGGTTTTGACGTGGTTCAAAAACTCGGTCTGTTAGAAGGGCTGTTATCCAAATCAAGAATAAATTCTAAATTCTTTTACCTATTTCATGACTAGTAATTAAAAAATGACCAGTATCTTGTACTTATTTCCTCCGCAAAACAAACAGATCAATATAAAAGCATTTGAAACACATCATAAACCAATTACTTAAAACCGTAACCAGCTGTTGATGGTGGTTTTTAGCTTAGGGTTAAAATCGTAAAACCTTGCATCCGATGTGACGTCACTCTGCAAGGAAACAGAGCCACGTGTGCTAACCTCTCCACTGGCAAATTTATTGAGCCGCTCAATATACTTACATGAAATTTATCAGACCGCGAACCCTAGATGTTCAGTAAATTTCGATGCCTCACGCATATTCACTTAATATAAGTTCCTCCGAATGTCTTCTATGCTATGTTCTCCATTGAACTCTTAATGTTGATATGGCATGACGATTCGTGTTCACTCGCAGCAGAGTAGCACGAATCTCCAAGTATCAAGAATAAGATCTCTGCATAAGGTATTCAATCAGAAAAGCATGGAAATGAACTTAAAAGAGATCTGTGTCGACACATAGAATTCAATCAACCTTACTAACTTGCAGAAGTCAGGATTTCGCGCCTCGCGCAACATACGAGACCTTGCTTGTCAAAAAATTAAGCCTATGCAAACTAGGTAGTTAATCCGCCATGGATTAGCAGGTGCAAAACCTCGCCTTAATCGAAAAAATCGCAGCTGACAAAGGGAGGCGTGGCCTTTCCATTGGCCACGCCCCATCCTAAAGCCTCTATTTCCCTCGACCAATCAGGTCGCTTTAAATCCGCCGCAGCGCACCGGAAGTGTGGCCACGCCCCAACTTGCCGGCCCCACTTCCCATCGACCAATCAGGTCGCCCTAAATGCGCCACACACATTTCGAATGAGGCCGGCCCCATTTTGCTTACCGGCCCCCAATTCTTCCAAGGAGAATTCTTCCACGGCGCCTTGGCCACGCCAAGCCCTAATTCCTCCAGAGATAATTCTTCCACGGTGCCTTGGCCACGCCAAGCCCTAATTCTTCTAAGGAGAATTTTTCCAACTGCGCCAAAACTTGGCCACGCAAAATCCTTCCAATGTGCCAAATCTTTCCAACCACGCCAAATCCTTCCAAGGCGCCAAGATTTGGCCACACCAAACCTTTCCAACCACGCCAAATCTTTTTAAAGGCGCCAAACCCTAACTTTGGCTGCATGAGCCGTTTTTAGCTTTGGCCATACCGCAACGTCTCGGCATACCACTATGCCGCGGCTACTCATGCCGCCATGCCATGGCTACGCCACTGGCATGCCATTAGCATGTGGCCGACGCCACTTCACTATACAACAAGATGTGTCCATAATCAATGACCATCCTTCTTCATAAGATGCGATCTCGGCCATCGAAGTTCGCCACAAAACCGGTAAGCTCGCGACAAGTTTTAGGCGACTAGCCAAGACGAGCCTAGCATCACATGATATTTACATGCAACAAGCCTCTCGATTTTAACTTGTCACACGTAGCAAAGCCTCCACAAAACAAACAGCTCAATATAAAGCATTTGAAACACATCATAAACCAATTACTTAAAACCGTAACCGGCAAAATTGGTTAGAACAAGAACCAATGACTTGCCAACAACCCCTGGTATTTTTTAACCTTCCTTCTCATGAATGAAGCACCTGTGCTAATTGCCCACTTGCAAGTCCCATTTCTTACACTTGCTTTGCTTTCCTTTGTTAAATAATGAAGAAACGTAACCAGATTGAAATTAAACCAAGATGAAATCTCCAGTGTGGCCTGCTTTAATTTGAATAAATAGATACTACTATTTAAATTCATGCACAATTAAAATATCATGGTGTTATGATGCAACCAGAAAAAGGCAAACGAAAGACTCCTGGATATATATGCCAACAGGCAATATCAATCGGACAATTTAACGTCCACGGTGAGAAGGATAAAGAAACATGATATAAAAGGAACAACTTACCAAGGTGCGGCCACCGGATAGAGCAAAAAAGAACCCTGCTCGTTAAGCAGCTTCATTACAGCTAGTAGAATTCGTGTTCCATTTGCCAAATCTCTTCCCATCAAATGCATACGAATCTTCAGCATGTCGTACATCTTTATGGTCTGTGAAGGGACAAGAATGGCTACCCCAACCAAGCTGCTTTACTCTTCAAGTTTTTAAATGACTTCGTACACTCATCTCCCTAATTAGAAAGTGCGTGGGTCAACCAACCTATTGCATCTTCTTTGTTTTTTCAGTTGCCAGAGTGATGTATGAGAAATAGGAGAAAGACAAAACTTGTTTGAGGAATGACTTAAAAATAAATTTCCTAAATTATTTGATTTTAGCTAGTTATTGTCATGCTTATGGAGTATATATCAGGATATGACTTCATGGGTCTCAAATTTTGTGTGTACATTTGGAAGACAATTCAGATATACGGAGCACTTCAATGTGAATACTGAATTAAACATTCCTGAGTTTGCAACTCCGAACGCCTTTTCTAATCAAATTCCTTTGGGGACTTATTTTTATCTATTTTCTGAATGTTATAAATCTAGATAAATGTAACTTAATGGGGAGATCACTCCGAATATTTGAAAAATCTTTGTATTCCAAAAACATTACAAAATGAAGCACAATTATCTTTGCTTAACA
Organism: Papaver armeniacum; assembly: GCA_023531295.1. Lineage (NCBI taxonomy): Eukaryota > Viridiplantae > Streptophyta > Magnoliopsida > Ranunculales > Papaveraceae > Papaver > Papaver armeniacum. The sequence goes on from JAJJWW010011154.1 coordinate 73,157, forward strand.
ATCATCCTTATTTTTGGGATGAGTTCGTGAGCTCCTTCACTTGATTCCATTATCTTTGCTTCTTCTTCTCCAAGAGCTTTCAACGATACAAAACTTTTTACGAACCGAACTGAATCACACGAGAGATGATTTGCAATAGTTTCATATTTACACCCCGCAAAGCCTTGACGATAATAATAGCACTTACCATCATGATCATAATAGCACTTATCATCATGATATAGAATTTTGGTGTTGTCCTTTAGAACGGCGAACGGGTAAACTGAATCAGTATCCGTTTCATAAACCAAGCCTCCCCACTCAAGAGCATCTTCCTCCCAACCCCATGATGACTCGTAATGTTCCTCCTTTGTATCTTGCTTTCCATTGTTCTCATTATCAGGCAAATCTAATAGGTCGTCGCTTTTCTTGAATGACCATATATTGTGCCATCTACTGTTTCGTTGGATAATGCGCAAGCATCCACCCAAGACTCTAAGTTCAAAATCCCACCAAATTTCCCAACGATTTCCTATATACGAATCCCACATATAATCAATACAGTCTGGCCCTTCGATGACACTGAATGTTTCATCAGATAAATCAAATTTCACAATTTGCCCATCTTCATCTAACCAGTGAAGACCTCCATTCGCTAGAATCTCATTAGAGACAGATGGATGCAACCTGTAAGTGATATCATCTAAATTTCTCCACCCAATGCCGCTGCCGAGAGTATATACTTGGACACGTCCAACAAGGGATTCTTCCTCCCAATAGATTCTGACAACCTTATACTCATTCCTAAGAGCGCAGTAACCGAACCCGCTCACAACGTAATCTCCAGGCAACTTCGGAAGGTACACAAATTCTCTAGTTATGGGATTGCAAATGTAGATAATCATATCACCTTTTTCGGAAACCCCAGATATACAAATTAAACCGTTACAAGAACCAATAATCTGGGCGGGGTAATAGTCAAGTGCCGGTATTAAGTTGGTTGTTCCAAACTTGAGAGGTTTTTCATGATTATCATCATCATATTCCATATACTTTAGAAGTTTAGGCCCTTTGACTGACTTACACAAGTAAACGAAGCTTGCCTTACCAGAAGTGACGGCGTCAACAGAATCCTGATCGTAAATCAGACGTGAGTGCATATGAGCAAAGAGCTTGTCATTGTAGATGATATTTCGCCAAGTTTTACACACTAACGAGCATTCCAATAACGATTCAGTAAGTAAACGTGAAAGGATGTTTGTTATAATCTCTACTGGTAGAGAATTTCCCATGACAAGCTAATAGCACACACAAAACAAAACCCTAGTTGATTAGCTGAGGGAGAGATTGAATGATTACTTATATATTTTGGAAATCAAGTTTTTGGAAATCAAGAGTTTCTTTATATAGGCCATCGTGGACTGTTCACAGTTCTTATGGGCCTTAGTCCTGAGCATGCTTATTACTGGCCCGTGTCGAGTACAAATACGCGACTAAGTGGGAAGCTTGAAACTGAACAAATTCTTTCCTTTTAGTTTCTCAGGAAATTGAAGATGAAGATTAGTCATCTACACCATCCTTTTTCGTGTGTGTAAGAGAATGAAATAAGTGCGCGTCACTTTGTACCTGCTATGTTTACTCTCTGTACACCTGATATGTCTTAGGTCTGTAAGCTTATAGAACTCGCGACTTGCCAAATCAAAGGCTACATATTTTGTTTAATGTTTCAAACCAATGATAGACTGAGGTCAAGGATTACAACTTTGATTCTTCTATTAGTGGCACGAATCATATACTTTACTTTACCCTGGCACGGTTTAAAAAGTTATGAAAGGTTCTAACTGACCGGCAATGCAGTAACTGCACAATCTATAAGATATTTATTTCATAAAACTTGAAAGTAACCCGGTCTTTAAAACTACAAACTTCCGATGACATACATATAAACCACCAAACTGACCAAGCTCCAGAATTCATTGACTAGTAATTAAAAAATGACTCAGTATCTTGTACCTATCTCAATATAAAAGCATTTGAAACACATCAAACCAATTACTTAAAACCGTAACCAGCGAAATTGGTTAGAACAAGAACCAATGACTTGCCAACAACCCCTGGTATTTTTAATCTTCCTTCTTATATGAATGAAGCACCTGTTCTAATGCCCACTTGCAAGTCCCATTTCTTATACTTGCTTTGCCTGGCTTTGTTAAATAATGAAGAAACGTAACCAGATTGAAATTAAACCAAGATGGAACCTCAAATGTGGCCTGCTTCAATGCGAATAAATAGATGCTATTCAAATGCATGCACAATTAAAATTGCATGGTGTTGTGATGCAACCAGAAAAAAGCAAAACAAAGAGTCTTGACTAGATATACCACCAAGCAATATCATAAATAAGGACCTGTGCGCATGGCAGTACCATAAAACCTCTATATAGGAATATCTTAGGGACCACAAGAAATTATTCTTATATGGAGGTATTCCTTGAAACGATCAATAGTTTTATATGTACCTAGGAGAAAACATAATTACGCACAACAAACATCACAATATACCTAGATAATACAAATATTAGTTAAATTTGGTTTAGTTTCGCATGTATGATACTTATGGTAAATACACGAAGTTTTCTATGCAACACAATGTACCTAGGAAATATGTAGGAAAACATAAGTTTTGTTTGGTTTCACATGTGAAATTTTTTTAGTTTCACATGTATTAGTTAAATACATGAAGTTTGCTATGCACACAATTCACACAAAATTCAACAATGATACATAAAATAGCCAAACAAAATCATATGATCAAAGATATTTAAATGATTGGTGCAAAAAGAAAAACATCATATACTATAAAACTTAAAAAGATTTTTCAAATTGGTTAAAAGAATCTCTTCGTCTTAAACTACGATATGACCTATATTATATATGTACTATTCTGAATTATTCTTACATGGAGGTAAGTTCCTTAAGAAGGGACCGGAAAAAAAATATGACTTATTCCAATACGAAATTTCTTCTGAAATATAACTGGCCCAAATCGGGACCAATTTTTTTTATTCTTATATATGGGGTTATTCCTATATGGAGTATTCTTATATAGATGTTCTGATGTATTCGTTTTGATGATATGAATTGTTGATTTTCAATATTTATGACCACTAGATCAAATTGTTTGTTGATATCATTTGATTGTTAGATGACAGAACTTGGTCACTTGCATGGAAGTGAAATAATTTGTTGATATCAGTTCTACCTAGAGGAATATGTTATTGTTATGTCTTTCACATACATGGTTCATGTGATGTGATGCCCTACCTATTGATTTCATTTTTACTTTATGATCGTACTCATTTGATTTAATTTGTCAATTTTCGATGTGATAATTGTAATGTATGTGAAACTTTTTTATACATAAATATAAAAAAAAATCCTCATTTAAATAGTTTTTGTATATACTTAGATACATTTTTGTGTTTCTTATGCATATGCATGAAATATGGAAAATGCTAGAGCATTTTTTTGAACTAGCAGTTTTGTGGCCGTTGTATACTATAAATGTGATGTCAGCAGAAGAGAAGAAACATGCCATGACATCATATCTATGGTATCCAACGGCCACAAAACTGCTAGTTCAAACGCTGCTAAAGCAAAATCGTTTCCATGAAATATGCCCAAATACAAAAAAAATCTTTTTGTCTGTTCAAGTCAGACCTCCATATATGAATAGCCTTCATATAAGAATATTTTTTTGGGGTCCCTAGGATATTCTTATACAAAGGTTTTACTGTAACATTTTTGGGTTTCTTTCTTTTATCATTGAACGTGGGGAAGTTTGTATTCAATGCTATCAACTTGTTTTCTCGGAAGTATAACATTTCAAACCAATCACAGAAGTCTTTGGCAGTGCCATATATTCTTAAATCTTAGCCTCAAAATTATATGCAACATTTGATAAATAGACACCACAAACTCTTGGTTGTTGATGGTTTAACTTTTCTAAGATCCTATGATATTTCCCTATTAAACCAATTTTGAGGCATGCCAAATTATTTTCCTATCTAGGCTATATTCTTGGTCGAGTGCAAACACATTCATCAAAAATAGTGAACATCACAATAAATAAATAAAAGTGATCGAAAAATTTAGAAGGTAAACCAAACAGCTAAAACAACAGTATAAGTATCCATTTCAAACATTTTATTCTTTTTACTTTGCAGTCACTATAACAGTATTTGTCTCCAATGTTATACCACTATAATTACCATTATTTTGAATTAGTTCAAAGAAGAAATTAAATTTGCTTCATATACAACCTGGTTATGCAATGACCAATGAACACCATACATGCCATTTACACTCTTAAACTACAAAGAAATTTCTGATTTTACCGAAGTGTCAAACCTACAGACTACTAACAATTTAAAGATTCAGATATGTACTGTTTGTAGACAGATTCAATTTAGTACACCGACATTCAAATCAATTCAGAGATGCTTAAGTATAATTAAGTGGCTACATGAAACCGTTATCATATTTGGAAAGACCCGCAAGCACATCAACACTATTAGACCGGTCAAGAGACGTTTTAGCCGCTAATGACTCGATTAATCAAAATAGAACCCTATTTATAGAAAATAATCTGTCAATAACCTATACATGAAACTAGTACCATTAGATAGTGTTAGAGCATTGCTCGGTCGAACTCACAATTGCTATCTCAAGATTGTTGTCAAATTTAGTTGTCAAAACTCTATCTTGATTTCCAGTATACAATTAGTTTAGTCTCGGATTAGGATACAAGTGTAGTTGAGATACTGACATCGCGACAGTCATTATTGCGTTCTACCGTTTGAAGGCGAAGATTAACCGAAGCTTTTGGAGAATTTCATCAACAAAAGGTAAGTGAAGACTGAACCACATGTCTCTCAAGTTATATTCATCTTTCTATTTATGAGACGATGTCGCATAACTAATTAGACTATTATGCATAAACAATAATTTCGAGTCAAGTTTATCTTGGTAATTAGTTCTCGAAATATAATGACTAAGCTTAATGAACATTTGTTCATACTTGATGAATTTCGATGAAGGACAATTTATTGTTCGGAACCAAAATCATGACTTAAGTTTTTATCATTCGAAAATAGCCTGAAACAATGATATGTGTCGTTGATGTTATTCGGGAATGTAGAACTACTATATTCGGATATAAGACAATGTTATCAGCCTTACAAACTGATAGAACTGTTATAAGTCTGGAGTCGTATTACATGTACTCGTACACGTAACAGAGTATCTATATGTTGACAAATAAATTTTTTGTACGCATATTCTTATGCATACCTTGAATAAAATTTGTTGACTCGTGAACCGAATATGTACGCATACCTATATGCAAACCGTAGAGGAACTGTGATCATGGAACCGGTTTGGTACACATACCGGTACACGTACCAGAAAAGTTCTGAGGACTCCGGAACTAGTTAAAGTCTTAAGTTATGCAAACCGGTACACGTACTTGAATTTTTTACTTAACTCCGGAACTCGGTAAGTGGTTATGGTATGCAAACCGGTACACGTACCCAAATTTTTCTGTGTTAACTCTAGAATTCGGTAGTGTTTCTAGTATTCAAACCGGTACACATTAAGCTTAGGTTAAGCTAATCTATATTTAGTTCTAATCTAAGCTGGATTAAGTATATGCCAGATTAAGGAAACATTAGAGTTAAATCAAGGAATTAAGAATAGCTTAAGGACATCTTACGTGTCATGTTGACTAAGCATGATTCACCTGGTGAGCTGTCATCCAACTAATGATGGACAGGTTGGATGACACATAGCTACTTAAGTGGTGACTAAGCCCTCTTCTAACCTCTTGTATATATCTAGAATTTTGTGATTTGCCATTGATCAAGCAAGAGGAATAGAAGTAGAAGTTAAGTCATTGAACCCTTAATTATTTGATGATTTATGTTTCCTTCTTCTTATACTTATAGAATTATGTATCATGCTTCTATTCTTCTCTTATTGATGTTAATCAATTCAGAAATTACTATGTGTTGATTGTGCAAGTATTAGAGATTATGTGCAGCTATTGACAGGAAGTAATGATTGTTTTCATACCTATTTCAGATGTTGTAGAGCATGTAAATACTAGGGTGTATCATGATTTTAGCGTATGACTTCTATATAATCATGTTTATGTATTAAGTATATTGATTATGAAGCTGAAATGCCAACATTCTACTTCTATTTTCCCTAGTTACTTTATGTTCTTCAACTAGGGTGTATACAAAATACAGTTTTGGTTTAGTTACCTATTGGAAGTGTTCTTGTGTGTGTTCTCCATTGACCTCTGTCGCTGTGCTTGAATCAAGCACCAAACTTCTGAATAAGGCATAATGGATCCAGAAATACACAGATTGTGCAACAGTCATTTAGGAATATAAAGTTTGCACATCAGTGGAAGCGAGTTGGTTAAAGTATTGCTTGCTGCTGGAAATGAATCTAACTACTCTGCATATGGAAGCTGTAGTTAATGTATGGAATGCGTGTATTTTCGGTTATGCGTGCTTTAGAAAACTGTGAGGACAGCTCTAAATGCTGCACACAACCTGGTGAAACTTATCTTGTAGGAATGGGCCATATCATGATGGCTGTCTCGCCTACTCCAGCTGTTTCAAGACCATCAATTACAGGGCCTCATATGGAATGGTTCTAGGTGGGCAAAGTTTTCCGTTGGTTATTTGGGATATGCTGGAAGAAGCCACTAGCTGATGTTTAGGCTCTAGATGTAGCTGCAAAGTGTCATGAATGGCGAAAAGTTGGAGTCTGAAGAAGAAATTTAACTTGTATCCATGTATGTAACTGCAAATCCACCATTGAGGATTCACTTGTGCTGCAAAAGGTTCAAGATTCCAGGGGATAATGGTCAAAATGGTTATTGTCGCCGCTGAACACACACCTGCAGTTACAAGTGATGGTAAACTCTTTGATTTAGGCTCGGATATGTTCATTTAGAGAATTAATATGGTGGTATAATGGGCATTAGGATTCCAGCCAGTTAATACCTAATTAGAAGAAGGCTGAGAAAACATTAGTTCTTGCTTACGGAAAGCTCATAATCCAGTCATGCTCCATGACAGGGACGATTTTTCCATCTGATAATGGTGAAATGCTAGATCATCACTAACTGAAAATAATTCACGGGACTCTGGGAAGGATGGTAGATTGAGTTTTTATGCTTTTATAGCATAAGTAGCACTCAAAGATACAGTTCCATTGCTCATGAAGATATTGTATGAGCATATAACACTGCTCCATTAGATTCAGTTCATAGACTTGCAAAGAAGAAGCGCAATACAGAACCTTCAAAACAGATCAAAGATAGCAATGAAGTTTTTGGACTTGTTCTGTTTTAGTCTCACATGTGGTGCACTCCACCAAAGAGCAAGTACCTTGGGTTGGCAGTGGAAGAGTTGGTCTGAGTTCACTAATTTACATTCTTGTATAGGTTCCCTGTGATACCTCTGTGGGTAATATTTCTCAGATCATCGGAGCACAACAGCCTCACAATGTTCCTGACTTAAGGGTCTGCTAAATATTAGTCATACCGGTGGCTGATTTCTGAATGCTTTTGACGTGAGCACTGCCCTGGTTCAGTGGAGCAAAAGTTTTTCCTCTGCTTTGGAGTTCCATAGTTTTATGACAATCATCAGAATCTGGATTATTATGAAGGTATGTTCAACATCAAGCTTCAAGTATGTTCTCCTTTATGGTGCAGATTTGAACTTCATAGTATATTAGTTTGTTGTATCTATGTCGTTCGATTTTCAGTTTTCTAAAAATTGTAATTATATGTAATTTGTACCTTTTCATTACTCGACTAAGCATTACAAAGTGATGCTTTGAGAGTGATGAAAGAAATTTAATGAGAACAAGTGATGATTGTAGTAGTCTTGATGTAACTTTTATCGTTTCCATGATACTTAGGGAGCTGATAAAAGCTACATATTTCATTACGAAAGGACTATGTAAAATTGTGTTTCAGATGTTTTTCGTATGACGATACCCAAAGGTTAATCATGTTTGAACGTCTGTAATTGAGCAAGATAATCTATTTATACATAATACATGATATGTCTTTTCGACCCAAAGGTTTAAAAGGTCCGTTGAGTACTGTGTATAGGCTGATTAATCTTGTTTATTGTTAGGATTTTAGTATATCACAAGTTTACCCAAAGGTGAAGTCGTGGTGTATTGAGTCTGAATTAAGAATTTTATTATCATAAAGTTTCAATGACAATTGGTAGTTCTGATTTATAGTTATATGAAGTTTCACATTGTAGTGTTGTTAATATCATCTAAACAGAGATAGTTGTTGTTGTTGTAAGCAATTCATACTATCTGAACATAGAATGATGAAGTATAGATAGTTGCAGAATTCCAAAGAACAGTGGGAGTATGATATTTTTGTTTCATTATCACTTACATGTGCTCTTGCTATTTTTATTATTGAGAACAATACAGAAAATTCTCTTCGGAGAAATCTCATAAGGAATTTGAGCTTTACTGTAGTCTCTTAAATGAGATATTAGCATATCTCAGTTGAGATCATAAAGAATCTTGATGTAGTCTCTTAAGTGAGACATTAGCAGATTTAAAGTGAAATCATAAAGAGTTCACTGTAGTTTCTTTAATTGAGACATCAACATATCTCTTTGAGATCATTTACCGTAGTCTCTTAGCCGAGATATTGGTGTAGATCATTTGGTGTAGTCTCTTAACGAGACATTGGAAGATCTTAGTTGAGGTCGTAAAGAACTTGCGGTAGTCTTTTGATGGAGACATTGGAAGATCTAAGTTAAGATCAAGACATTTACTGTAATATCTTAATTGAGATATTGGTGGAGATATATGGGCATCCGCAAATATGTTGGCTATTGGGAGCATTCCGGGTCTTGGAGCTTGAAATCAAAATGAAGAATATAATGATGAAACATGAGAAGACTTGTAACTTTTATTTCTGCTACTTATGTAATTCTAATTTTTATTCATGAAAAGTATTGCATTTTGTTGAAATCTATGATTTAAATTAAGCAGTACACCTTGATAAGCATACATCTAATTAAAAACGACCATATCATATAAATAACCATTATACTTAATAAACATCCTCACTAAGATGTACAACATCGAACAAAAAAAGGTTTGAATTTTTCCAACACCGTAAGGATTTTGAAACAACTTTTGAAACAGAAAACTATCATTTTTCGTCTTTGCATTTCCGCTATAAATCTTCTTACCAACTCAACATCAGTTTCACCCTACACTCTTAATCGATTGACTTGCATGATTAAAGGTACAAATTCACTTACTTTTTTGCTAATTGTTTCAAAACGAATTTGGAAGTCACATATAGCACAACGACTCGTGTAACGAGTGTCACTGCAGAACTTTTCGTAGATACTCTGTCAGAAATTCACACTCGGTGTTTGTACTCCATCAACCCGAGTTTGTAACACATAGTTTCTGCTAATAGCTAAATCTTATTCTCGAGTATACTGATCTCGACGAACTAACAAGGGCAGAGGCCTCTTTCAAACATTATATTGATTTTGGAAGAGATTTTGCGTAATGTTTGAGGTTTGAAGTAATTTATTATGATGTGAGAGATTATTCAATAAAAATTCAAAAATAACCCTTAAATTTTCAAGTTAAGTTGCTAAGCTTTGTCCACACGACTAGACTAGAAGCACATTTCTTGGTGGACGGCGACCGTCAAACCTTCAAATTTATTGATTTGAGGGTCTGTTTTTCATGTTTACCTATTCATGGTGGGAGCAATAGGATTCGACAATTCCACAAGGATTTGACAGGAGTTGTCCTAAACTACAAAGTTTTGATATGGTCCAACATAGTTCGAAAGGGTGTGCTGTGTGCACGTGTAAATTACCACAGACACACTACATTCATTAATTACAACAACTTGGCGCATATGACCATTGTCGAAAACACATTAATATTTTTCTCCTAATTAGCAAGTGCATGGGTCAACCTATTGCATCTTCTTTGTTTTTTCAGTTGCCACAGTGATGTATGAGAAATAGGAGAAACACATAAAAACTTCTTTGAGGAATGACTCAAAAGTAAATTGGCTAAATTATTTGGTTTTTGCTAGTTGTTGTCATGCTTATGGAGTATATATCAGAATATGCCTTCATGCTTATGGCTAAATTATTTGATTTATGCTAGAAAATTCATATCATATATTTAACTCTTCACTGTGAATACTGAACTAAACATTCCTAAGTTTGCAACTCAGGACGCCTTTTCTAATAAAATTCCTTTAGGGACTTATTTTTATCTAGATTCTCAATGTTATAAATCTACAATTGCGAGATCACCGCTTGTGTGCATTTTAAAAAACGTATATATAAATCTTCATTATTTTGGAAATTGAAGACGAAGATTAATGTCAGGTTCTTGTCATCCACGCAGCTTAACAACCATCCTTCTTTTCATGTGTAAGGATGTGACTTTGTGCATGATTTCTGTACTCTTCGTAAACCTAATTCCTTACTTTCAAATATTTCTTAGGTCTGTAAATTTATACAAAGGCTACAAATTTTGTATAATGATTCAAACAAATGAGGATCTGAGGTCAAGATTTAGAGCTTTGATTCTTCTATAAGTGCCTTAGTGGCACAAATTATATACTTCACCATGGAAATGATAAATGGCGAGGTTCAAAAACGCAAGGTTCTAACAAACCAGATATACTGTAAAATAAATACAGAGGGTACTTGTCTTATAAAATGAAAGTAAATGCTTCCGCACAGAAGAAAATAAAATAAAAACAAAAGCAACTTCTCAATATTTTAACCTAAGAGCATATCCAAGAGTGGGTGCTAAAAATCCTATGTGGAGTTTTTATTTAGATCCTTATTTATGGGGCTTTATATATGTGAGAAAAATAACAATGTTTTGTTCATGAACCATCTCCAATGGTGAGGGTCTTATTAAGTGATTTCTTTTTTCTTATTGGTTAAGAAAAATTTATATGGAAATAATTAAAAAAATTGTTAAAATGATGACATGGAGGTCATTCTCAAGGTCTAAATAAGACTTTTTATAAGACCTTCTTATTTATTTTCACACCCCTACTATTTTGTAAGATCTACCATTGGAGATGAATTTATGATAAATGGGGGTGTAAAATCCTATGTGTCATCAAAAATAAAAACTTCACCCTCTATTGGAGATGCTCTAACATACCATATGCAACTCCTCTAAACAAATCAGCCTGAGTCTGAAAACTCAATATCCGAGTCCAAGTCAGACTCATTATCCGAGTCCGAGTCCGAGTCAGAGCTTGGTAGCTGCTGTGCCCCTTCACTTAAATCCATTATCTTAGCTTCTTCTTCTCCAAGAGCTTTCAACGAAACAAAACTTTTCACATATCGAACTGGATGATGTGGAAGATGATCATCTGCAATAATTTTTAATTCATATAATCCGCCGAGGTTCTGACGATAGTAATACCACTTATCATCATAACGGCACTTATCAGTATGATATAGAATTTTGGCATTGTCCTTTAGAATGGCGAACGGGTAAACTGACCTAATCTCCTTATCATAATACAGGCTTCCCCACTCAAGAGCTTGTTCCTCCCAACTCCATGATGACTCGTACTGTTCCTCCTCTGCATCTAGCTTATCATTGTTCTCATTATCAGGCAATTTTTTCTTGAATGACCATATATTGTACCATCTACTGTTTCGTTGAATAATGCGCAAGCATCCACCCAAGACCCTGAGTTCAAGTTTCCATAGAACTTCCCACTGCTCATTTTCCATATACCAATCCCACATTAAGTCAATACAATTTGGCCTTTCGATGACACTGAATGTTTCATCAGATAAATCAAATTTCACAATTTTCCCATCTTCATCTAACCAGTGAAGAGCTCCATTTACAAGAATCTCATTAGAGACAGATGGATGCAACTCGTAGTCGTAGGTGATATCATCTAAATTTCTCCACCCATTGCCGCTGCCCAGAGTATAAACATAGACACGTCCAACAAGGGATTCTTCCTCCCAATAGATTCCGACAACCTTATACTCATTCGTAAGAGCGCAGTAACCGAACCCGCTCACAACATAATCTCCAGGCTGGGACTTTTTCGGCAACTTAGGAAGGTAGACAAATTCTCTAGTTATGGGATTGCAAATACAGATAGTACTGTCACCTTTTACGGAAACCCCAGATATACAAATTAAACCGTTACAAGAACCAATAATCTGGGCGGGGTAATAGTCAAGTGCCGGTATTAAGTCGGTTGTTCCAAACTTGAGAGGTTTTTCGTGATTATCATCATCATATTCCATATGCTTTAGAAGTTTAGGCCCTTTTTCTGACTTATACAAGTAAACGAAGCTTGCCTTACCAGAAGTGACGGCATCAACAGAATCGTGATCGTAAATCAGACGTGAGTGCATATGAGCAAAGAGCTTGTCATTGTAGATGATATTTCGCCAAGTTTTACATACTAACGAGCATGCCAATAGCGATTCAGTAAGTAAACGTGAAAGAATGTTTGTTATAATCTCTACCGGCAGGCAATTTTCCATGACTAGCTAATAGCGCGCACAAAAACCCTAGTTGATTAGCTTGAGGGAGAGATTGAATGATACTTATTATATATTTTGGAAATCAAGAGTTTATATAGGCCATGGTGGACTGTTTCTAGTTCTTATGGGCCTGAGTCCTGAGCATGCTTATTACTGGCCCGTGTCAAAAGAATCTACTTATAGTGTATTTTTGAACTCAAGTGATAAGGTTTACGATATATTTGTGTCAAACGCTGGTGCCAGTGCAGCCAGTCCATAGCAAACATCAGCCTGTAAATCATAAAAGAAAAGGAAAGCAGAAAGAAAATAAAACATTAACAATATATCGAACAGACACCAATATGTTCCACTCCAGTTGCGTTGTACGATGCATCTGTGTCTGTATCTATATCTGTATTCAGGTCAGACCTTGGTAGCTCTTGTGCTCCCGCACTTGATCACTTATCATTGCTTCATCTTCTCCAAGAGCTTTCAACGAGAACTTTTCACGTAACGATGATTGTCTGCTACCATATAAAAAACGCCACTCCCGGGAGTTTGCGATAAATAATTGATAACACCATCATTATATAGAAATTTTAGAATGGCAAATGATTTCATAAAATTATTATGGGTTGTGGTCTTGAAAAACAGGGAATTCTCTCCAATTCCATGATGACTTGCACTGTTCCTTCTCTATATCTTGTATGACCATAAATTGTAGTGCCTTTTGCCTTTTTGGATAATGCGCAAGCATTCACCCAAGACCCTGACCATCACATCACATCAATGACGTCGTTCTAGTTTCCCTGTTATAGGATGGCCAGTCAACCAACAACAGAATCTAACAAACCATACAATAGAAAGTGTTTAAATCATACTGTTAGATATGTCCAACAAAGTTAAACAAACCAGCCAACATATAAGATATATAACCCTAATTGGTTTAAGTTCCTGGCAGAAGAAAATAAATTCCGAGGGGAGTTGTCTTGTAAAATGAAAGTTAAGTTATATATATAGCAGAAGAAAATAAACACAAAAGCAACTTAGGAAAATGTTAATACAACCTGACACACCAACAGTATGCAACTCCATCAATAGAGGGGTAAATCAGTCTGAGTCTTCTCGATCATTATCCGAGTCCAAATCAGACCTTGGTATCTCTTGTGCTCCTTCACTGGATTCCATTATCTTTGCTTCTTTTTCTCCAAGAGCTTTCAACGATACAAAACTTTTCACGTACCTAACTGAATCATATGGAAGACGATCATCTGAAATAATTTCAAAATCATATCCCGCAAGGTCATGACGATAATAATAGCAATCATTATCATGAAGTAGAATTTTGGAATTGTCCTTCAGAATGGCGAACGGGTAAATTGAACTAGTCCGCTTATCATGATCCACGCTTCCCCAGTCAAAAGAAACTTCCGCCCAACTCCATGATGACTTATAATGTTCCTCTTGCTTACCATTGTTCCTCTTTCTTTTCTTCTTTTTCTTTTGTGGTAGGTCGTCCTTTTTCTTGAATGACCATATAGTGTGCACCCCTTTGTTTCGTTGGATAATGCACAAGCATCCACCCAAGACCCTAAGTTCAAATTTCCGCAAAATTTTCTTGCTATAATTTTCTACATTTTCCTTAAACCAGTCCCACATTTGACTAACATATTCCGGTGCGGGGAGGACAGAGAATGTTTCATTAGATAAATCAAATTTCACAATTTTCCCGCCCCCGTCTAACCAGTGAAGAGCTACGTTTACAAGTATCTCATTAGTTTCAGAAGGATACAATTCGTAGGTGATATCTCCTAAATTTCTCCATCCATTGCCACTTCCGAGAGTGTATGCTTGGACACGTCCAAGCAAGGGTTTCTTCTTTCTTGCTGCACGAAAATAGATTCTGACAACCTTATACTCATTCGTAGAAGGGTGGTAACCGAACCCGCTCACAATATAATCTCCAGGCCGGAACTTTTTCGTCACCTTTGGAAGGTAAACAAATTCTCTAGTCATGGGATTGCAAATATAGATTAGATCCTTAATAATGTTATTTTTCTTGGAACAGACAGATATACAAATCAAACCGTTACACGAACCAATAATCTCGTCAGGGTAATGGTCAGGTACCGGTATTAAGTTGGTTATTTCAAACTTGAGAGGTTTTTCATGATTATCATCATCATATTCCATATGCTTTAGAAGTTTATGCCCTTTTACTGAATTAAACAAGTAAACAAAGCTTGCCTTACCAGAAGTGACAGCAGCAACAGAATCATGATCGTAAATCCGGTGTGAATACATATGAGCAAAGAGCTTGTCATTGTAGATGATATTTCGCCAAGTTTTGCATACTAAGGAGCATTCGAACAGCGATTCAAGTAAACGTGAAAGTATGTTTGTTATAATCTCTTCCGGTAGAGAATCGTCCATGACGAAAAAACACACAAAACCCTAGCTGATTTATTAGTCGAGGCAAAGATGGTATAAAATCCAGGGTTTATATATGTAGGCCAAGGTGTGCCATGGCCCTTAAGGGCCTGACTGTGGAGCACGCTTTTTTCCAGCCCATGTTGAATACCATCAGGAAGTGCCGAAGTGACGTCTCTTCTCTTACAACTCTTAAACAGTATGAACTTCCATTTAAATGGTATGAATCCATGGCTGAAATATGGGCAAGGAAAAACTTCTTGGAGGAATGACTTGTAAAATAAATTGGCTTAGTTATTTGATTAGTACACAGGACCTCGTGCCTCCCTATAAGACTCGAATATGTATTAGCATGCTTGCGTGGGTCATGAGAGACAAATTCAGATATATTGAACACTTTAATGTGTATTCTCATGTTTCTTGTTTTATCAATCTTGCATTTCATTGTCTGGTATCAGATTTTGTGGTCTAACTTTAAAGCTCATTGTTGCATTTAATCATTTTAATGGGAATCCCAAGTGAAATGTGAACAAGTGAATTTAGCTCTAGAAACTTCATTTTGAGTTTTTTTAGGATGATTCATTCTTGGTGAGTTCAATCAGTATCATAGATGTGTGAATTTAGCTGCAGACCAATTGGTTTAGACTTTCAGGGCTTAGGTGGTCAAGTGTCAACTGAATTTTTCTTACAAAATTCCTTTTTCCGTTCTTAGAGAACATTCATGCATGGTTGAGAAGGATGAAAAAACTGTTAAAAGTCGTGCCTCTGACCAGTTATAACGTATGCTGCACTTCTTCTGAAGCACATTTATCACAACCGACGCCAGTCCTTGCATACTCCCAATCAGAACCTTAAATTTTGGACTTATAAAAAATAATATGGTTCTATACAACAACAGGATCTGTGGCGCAATGGTAGCGCGTCTGACTCCAGATCAGAAGGTTGCGTGTTCGATTCACGTCAGGTTCATATTTTTTTTTCCTTTCTTTTTTTGTTTTACTGTGTTTTTGATTCTGCAACACACAGAACAGCTTGCTGCCTTTCTGTTTTTGTTTTACTGTGTTTTTGATTCTGCAACACACAGAACAGCTTGCTGCCACCATGACAAAGCAGTAGATTCTCAAATTTGGCTTGGTTTTAAATGCCAGCGTTACTGAAGGTGCGATATTGTCCAAAACCAGTCATTCGCATTCATTAGCTACTTACAAACTCTAAAGCTCAAGCCTTGCTTGTTACTCTAGTGGTCGAGTAGTACACATTTAGTCAATCTGGAAAAACTTTGATTACCCAAAACAGTTGAAATGCTCTTAACCAGGCCATGTCCTTAACTCAAAGTTATCTGGAACCTGATATCCGTTTGTTCTACAAAATCATCCTGAAATTAGAGGCCAAAACTAGTGTTTGTTTAATCCGAACCAACGATTAGCCGAGGTCCATGAGATTTTTAAATTTGCAGTAAATTTTAAGAACCTTAAAAAAGGAACTTTTTAAGCAGGTATTTTGTTAACTTCATTTATCTCACGATAACATAAACATCTTACGAACCTTAAAAAATCTTTCAGAAACATAAACATAATCCAAATCATTCTAATACCAGATGGAAGCTGCAGAACTAAAAACTAGACAAAATAAGCATAAGAGACGATTGGCAAGTCCCTGTTCTTGCTCAAACGTCATCTGGTGGTGAACGGGTAGCACACTAAACATTCCCTACAATTTGGTGTGTATCAGCTCAGGCTTCAATACTAAGTTACAGCAAAACAAATGATCTAATCTGGAACTCTGGCCATCGGTTACTTGAGACCAAAAGATAATTCATCACAACAATTTTCAAGTAATAGATTAGAATCTTACTGAACTCCAAATAGTACAACTTATGCACACAAGAAAAATCCCCAAGATAAGCAAAGCCACCATCAAAGCAACAGTATCCTTAAAGATTTTATATCAGAAGTTCATAAACTAAAGATGGAGATCACTCACTAGGAAACCAAAAGTAGAAGTCTAACTAGAAATCAATATCTGGAAGTTCCTAAATCTCTACTTACTGTTGAAATTTCAGCATAGTTATCCTCAATAAACACTTTTACCGCTACAAAATCTCACTAAGATTTAGTAACTTCTTAAAATCAATTGACAGATTAATAAAGAAACCCCTAAAATCTCTACTTTATGGAATCACTAATCAAATGCCCACTGACTCTCTGCTCTAACTTCTGCTGCTTCTACGGGAGTAAAATCATTCAATGGTTGAGAAGGATGAAAGTCCCTAAATCTCAACTTACTTTATGAAATCACTAATCGAACAAGACAATATAGATTCTAAAAAGAACAAAAACAAAAAACAGACAATATAAACGATATTAAAACCTAAATGGTTATAAGTTCATAGCATCTGTAAAATAAACTCCTTAGCGGAGTTGTCTAGCGAAATGAAAGCACAAGTTCTAAAGCAGAAGAAATAAAAACAAAAGCAACTTAGAATGTTAAAACTTCAACCTGGCAGAGCAATAGTATGCAACTCGTCCAAATTGCATAATAACTAAACTAAGAAACGGTAACGAGAGTCTATATCAGTCCGAGGCTTCTGATCTTTCCACTCATTATCTGTATCCAAGTCAGCCCTTGGTAGCTCTTGTGCCCCTTCACTGTATTCCATTATCTTTGCTTCTTCTTCTCCAAGAGCTTTTAACGAAACAAAACTTTTCACATATCGAATTGAATGATGTGGAAGATGATCATCTGCAATAATTTCAAATTCATATCCCGCGAGGTCTTGACGATAGTAATAGCGAATATTATCATGAAAAAGAATTTTGGCATTGTCCTTCAGAATGGCGAATGGGAAAACTGTCTTAGTCCATGTATAATTATCCACCCCATTCCAGTCAAAAGAGTCTTCCTCCCAACTCCAGGATAAATTGCAATGTTCCTCCTTTATATCTTGCTTACCATTGATCTCGTCCCTTTTCTTGAATGACCATATGTTGTGGTATCTTTTTTCATGTTCAATAATGCGCAAGCATCCACCCAAGACCCTAAGTTCAAAATCCCAGAAAATGTCGCTCTGACCTTGTACAATTTCCCTATGACAGTCCCACGAGGCTTCAAAATCTTCTGGCGTTGGGAGGACACTAAATGTTTCATCAGATAAATCAAATTTCACAATTTTTCCATCTTCATCCAACCAGTGAAGAGCTCCATTAGCAAGAATCTCATTAGAAACGGATGGATGCAATTTGTAGGTGATATCTTCTAAATTTCTCCACCCATTGCCGCTTCCGAGAGTATATACTTGAACAAGTCCAACAAAGGGTTTTTTCTTGCTTGCTGCATGACAATAGATTCTGACAACCTTATACTGATTTATAGAAGGGTGGTAACCGAACCCGCTCACAGCATAATCTCCACGGCTGAACTTATTAGTCAATTTCGGAAGATACACAAATTCTCTAGTCATGGGATTGCAAATATAGATAGGATCCTGAATAGTGTCATTTTTCTTGGATAGCACAGAAATACAGACCAGGCCGTTACACGAACCAATAATCTCGACAGGGACATGATCAGGTACAGGTATGAACTTAGCTATTTCAAATTTCAGGGGTTTTTCACGTTTCTCATCATCATATTCCAAATGTTTCAAAAGTGTATGCCCTTTTACTGAATTAAACAAGTAAAGGAAGCTTGCCTTACCAGAAGTGACAGCATCAACAGAATCCTGGTCGTAAATCCGGCGTGAGAGCATATGAGCCAAGGATCTGTCGTAGTAGATGAGATTTTGCCAAGGTTTACATACTAAGGAGCATTCTGATAGTGATTCAGTAGGTAAACGTGAGAGGATGTTTAATATGATGTCTGATGGTAGAGTTTTGGCCATGATTGATAGCATACACAAAACCCTAGCTGAGTAATTTAGAGAATGAACTAGAGGCAGCAGAGAGCACACTGAAACCCTAGTCGAGCGATTGAAAGAGAGTAGAAAAATGACTCCTGTTTCGGACAAAATCCCTAGCTAAGAGTCTATGTACTTGCCACGAGGGACCGATCACAGTTTTCATGGGCCTGACTCCTGAGCATGATTATTGCTAGCCCATGTCGAGTACCCATAGCATTACGGGTGGACAGGGGTGAGCATGGGACGGTATAGACCGGTTTTTACCTCATCCGCATCCAATCCAATACATTACGGATTTCAAATTTGGCATCCGTATCCAATCCAACATCCAACGGATTTGCATTCTATGGATGCACGGATGAACGGATTGGGTGCGGATAATCCAATGAATTTGTGTTAGTTAAAATTTATAATGAAAAAGTAAAGCCAATATAGATGACTTCTTATAAAACTTACATATTTTATATATGTATATAAATATAGAAGTGTCATGGACAACACTCTAAGCAAACACCTTAATAATTCCAAAACTATCCATATATTTTCTAGAAACTATATAAATGCCATTAATCTAACGGGTATGGATGTCCAACGGATTTTCAAGGTTGCATCCGGGTCCAATCCGTTGGATTTCAAAAATCCCATCCATGTCCAACCCATTAGAAAACGGTCCGGGCATCCATCCGCACAAATGTGGTTGGTCCCGGTTCAATCCGCGGATTACGGATAAAATGCTCACCCCTACGGGTGGACAAGGTGCGGGGTTCTAGTACTTTTGGGGAAATTAGGCTAAGGTCCGACTCATGGGTAACCCATAATATGAGGCCCTTAATTAAAAGAAGTTTAAATCTAGGCCCCGAGTTATTAAAAGACATCCATGCCCTTTTATATATTGTCAAGCCCCAAATTAAATAAAATTTAAATTTAAGCCCAAAATTATTAAATCTAGGCCCAACATTATTAAAGTATAGTGTGAATGTGTAAACAGAAGTTACACATTCATATGGCATGTGTATCCAGAAGTTACACATCCTTATGAAATGTGTAATGCAAAGTGACACATCAAAAAAATAGACATCAAAAAGAACGCATACAAAAAATACATGTATTACTTAAATATTCATTTACAATAATTTCTTAGCATGTGTACACACTTCTGTCTAGTGAAGTTAAGAGTTACATATCCATCTATCTAGTGTAATTGAGAGTTACACATGCATCTGATTTGTGTATTCAGCGTCAACTCCAATTCCAGCGAGACCATTACCACATTTAAGCAATTAGCTTTTATGAAGTTATCTGAAACCTGAAATATAACAACAAGCAAATCTGCATATTCCAGGAAAAAAATATAGTCAAATACCACACAAAAGGAGGCAAAAGTTCGAAAACATGTAAAATCTATGTAACCAGAAGTTACACATACAATCAGCACATCTAATTAGCATGCGTAACTTCTAGTTACACATATATTTAGCATATGGGCTATGTACTAAACAGTTACACATGCATCACATGTGAATTTTTTGGCTGTAAAATCGGTTCATTTTAGCATGTGTAGAAAGAGTTACACATGCATCTGGCTAATGTAACTAGAAGTTAAAAATGCATCTTACTAGCAAAAAATTACATCAAAGCATCATACTAACAAGGTTCAAAGACAAGTTATCTGATATTACAAGAACAATAGTTGATCCTAGATTCTCGGCACAATAAATCATACATGTCAGAGCTAAAATAAAGTTTTAAATGACACATGATAACTCACCATCAATTATATTATACCGAATGAGGGCCTGAAGAAAGACGCATTCATGTCTCACAAGTTTGTTCTGCATATAGTCGTCCTGCAAAGTAATAAGACAAAAAGGTACCATAATATCATATTAAAATGAAGTATGCTCTTCTTGTTATATGAAATCTCCTGAATTGCAATCACACTACGAAAAAGTTGTTTTTATGGTCGGATCCCAATAAAAAGGCAACTTAAAAAGGAAAAAAATGCACAACTAGCAAATAAACTGCTTTACTAATTTGCAAGAACTAAGTGAATAAATTACAATTAAGAGATCAATTGCAATAAGAACTTAAATAGATGTGTTATACGGCTTGTGTAATCGGAAGTTGCACATGCATATGGCATGTGTAATCGGAAGTTACACTTCCAATTAGATTGTGTAACTAGCAGTTACACATTCAATTAGTATATCCTCGGACATATACTGAGGATCACCACCACCAACAACAACAACATATGGCATGATTCAGTCTAATAAAAAGAGTAGTATCTTGCTTCACTAATGCTAAATAAACTAGGGATACTCGAAAGCCAAACCATGTATAATTTAAAATTCACAAATCTCAAAACGTTAACTGCAAGGTATACTCAAAATGTTAACTGCAAGGTCTACTCATTGAATGATAAAAGAAAGCATGTGTAATCAGCTGGTACACATACAAAATGCATGTGTAATTGGGAATTACACATGCGTATGGCATGTGTAAACGAAAGTTACACATGCATCTGACTTGTGTACCTAGGAGTTACACATGCATCTTACTTATGTAACTTGGAGTTACACATACATATGACTTTTGTACTCACCAAAATATAGGTGATGGTGCCTTTGCTCAAGCTGCAAATTATAAATTTGCCATTTCATATTCTCTGCTCTCAAGGCACCTCTATGATCAGGTCTGAGCCTTGAGTCTGTCGGTGGCAACTTTTCCTACACAAATGGAGTAAGTTATACATCAAAAACCACCAGTACAAATAACTAAATCGAATGGAGATAACACAACAAACATATCGCCAATTTTGTAGACATGAAACCTTTAATCCAGGAACGAGTTCATTGAGTGTAACAGAAAAGCCGTCAAGTTATATGGCGTTAGGAATTTTGGTGGCTTACTCCGCTTCCAAAGCATCCGTGAATCAGGAAACGACTCTGAACCTTTTCCTTCCCTGAACAGTCTCCAAGTACATAATGCATGCTGCTATCCCATTTACCAAAAACTGTTGCTACTGTTTGATTGCCCGATCTTGAACCACGCCTTGTACCTGAAAGATATCAGTACATATGCATCATTTAGAAATTCTCACCGAATGATTCATGCACACTTCATTTGCTATTACTCCAGTAATGACAAATGACTGCAACCAACCTGATGAGGATTTCGATCTGTTGAATTGCTTTGAATTTCAGCTTTCATGAATACTCATTATTTCCTTCTCTACGTAGTCATAGACAGTCATGGACGACATAGCTATTCATCACCTCCATTTATTTCTCCACCACTCGTACTACCTCCGGCTCAATTGCCACCACCAACATCACCAACTGCTCAAAATCCATTAAACAATATATAAGTAAAACATAGAACTTATATCATATCCAATTAGCATGTGTATCTATAAGTTACACATCTAATTAACATGTGTAACCAGTAGCTACACATATATTTAGCTTGTGTACCTAGAAGTTAGACATCTAATTAACATGTGTAACTAGTAGCCACACATCCATTAAACTATCAACGTTACTAGCACTCATGTTTATGCTTAGTAAAAGTTCTGCACCAAAATTGAGTTAGTCGGTGAAGATGAGGAGAAGACAACGATAAATCCTTAGTGGTTAACCAGGCGGCCCAGGTTCACGGGACTGACTGACTATTAAGTTCAATTATGTTCTAGCAATTGACAATCTAATTCTAATCCAATTGTGTTATCTACATGAGAAAGAAACACTGAATTATAGTTCAAATTTTATACCACGCTAAGTTGTAAATTTTGTCAAACAAATCTGATATAGTACTAACATGCAAAGCCTCAAAAAAAAAATCTAGGATAAATTAGTATCGTTGTGTCCATAACTCATGGATCCATTGTATGTCTGCATCAGTACAATCCTTACAAATCTTATCCTAAATCACAATATTAGATATTCAGCTAAGCAAGACATACCGCTTGTAGTTTGAAGCTCTGAACTGAAATAATGCCACCATTAATCGAAATTTCATCTTCCTGTAATTGAAATACATAAAATCCATCAATATATTTCATATCCCCCATATAATTTCTTGTCAACCTTACTTCATTTTTCAGCTATATCTGATCATCAATCAACATTCTAAAAAAACAGTAAAATAAAAACAATTTACTAGTTACCACAAAAATAACCAGCAAAAAGGAACTGACAAATTCATTCAAACTGCATACTTTCGTCATGATTAGGTTTAGATAACAATTTTAATCAACTATACATTAGAACATAAGGTTAATTTCACCAATTATGAAAAGTTGCCGAAATGAGATCAGAATTCAAAAGTTAATGAAATTTGAATCGACTAAACGGGTGATATAAATCAAAGTATGCTTAGTTCAAATCTGAACATATTTTTCCGATCAGAATTATAGATTCTGAGATAAATCAAATCTCACTCAAGAACCCTAGAAAAAAATTGTTGATTTTTTTTCTTCCGAAATTTCCATCTCAAAAGAGAGATTAAGATGAGATAATATTAGATCTAAACTCCATTCATGATTTGAACAAGGTTTTCGAGATGAAATCGAAATAAATAGGTTTCTGAAACCAAAAATTTAAAAGTTATGATGAAATTAACATGATGGTAATAGATTAACTTATCTGTTGGATCATTTATGTAGAGCGAATCTTCGTTCTCGGTTCTTGTTAAGGATTTTCATCGACTTTTCATCCTCTATTGGAAATAGATCTTGAAGAACATACACGATGATGTTGATTATAGATTTCAAAGATACTAAAAACGAATCGAAATAACGATCTTCGTTCTCTTCGGAGATAAAAACTAATGAATCAGAACGAAATCTCTGCAAAAAGAAAACGAAAACAGATGTGAAAAATAAACCCTACTTTCGCCAGAACCGAGAGAAAGAAAGAAGAGAGAGAAAGTGAAAACGAAAATGAAACCGACAAGATAATTGATAGGTGTAGAATACACCGTATTTACTATATAGAGTTTATGCTTTCTTTGCTAATTTTCGTGTGAATTATGTATTTTATGTTTGCTTTTGAGTTATCGGGGACTCGGAGTCGCACGGAGGAAAAGAGGCGGAAATCATTCAAATTGAGTCAAAAGGGCTAAAAGGTCATTTCACAAAGCGAATACTATTGAGGGTCGAGTCAAGGATAAGGGGAAAATCTCTTTAAGGAGTATTAGTAACAACCAACTGTTGTTAAGGGGTAGCCACTTGTTATAGGGTATCCATTGGAGTAACCCGATCTATATCACTTGGATGGCTATATCAACTAGCTTTATTTCTACACCCGTTTTGTAAGAGAGGAAATTGTTTTTCTCTTCTTCATTACAATCCACCTCAATTTCAGAGAAGAGAGAAAAATGGTCACTGCTGAGGAAATCGAGATCGAGAAATTAATGATGAACCGATGGTTGAGAAGCAAAAATCAGAAATGGCATTTCTTTGTAAGATTGATGAAGCTCGGGAGAAGATGAATCGGAGATTGAGAGGAGGACCGAGAGATCGATTAGGGTTTGTTTGATCAAGATTGAGATCGAAAGGCGATTAGGTCTGCTATTACAGGGGTTTGAATCAAGGGTTTGTTGGTTTATTGACGATGGTGATGCTGAGTGAGAAATGGGTTCCGGTGATGAACTCGCAAGAGGAAGATGGATTCAGGGAAGAAGAAGAATGAGTTGGGGTTTCTGTGTTGGTAATGAATCAGATGACGATTTCCATGGGTTTAAAGAGTGGGGTTGTTAGAAAATGAGAAAGTTAAGCGCGAGCCTTTGTGATTGCCGAGACCAAATCGAGGGGTTAAAGGATGAATTGAGAAAAAAAAAAAAAGAATTGAATCCGAGATTAGAGTTTGGGGTTTTGCTGTAATTGAAGCTAATGGATGTATGGGTTCGAATGAGGAAGAAGAGGCTGCTGTCTATCAAAGATGAGGGTATGTTGTTACAGTTTGCAAGCTGTGGTTGCAGTGGCTCAGATTGGAATTGCAGGTATACATTAGTCATGGAATGATGGGATATGGTGGTAACTGAGATGGAGTAGCAGGCAATGGAAGACTGAGCCAGGAATTGGTATGAGGCAGCTATGATGGTGTTGATGTGATGAGCTAATGAATGTGCTGGCCTGGGAAGGATGGTGTTGGCTTGTGGTGAGGAGATGGCCTGGACTGTGATTTGTTGGAAGTAATGGGTTGACTGAGCTTGAGGAGTTGCAAGTGGATGATGTGGTGCAAGAGCATTGCA
The DNA here is from genome assembly GCA_023531295.1 of Papaver armeniacum. Lineage (NCBI taxonomy): Eukaryota > Viridiplantae > Streptophyta > Magnoliopsida > Ranunculales > Papaveraceae > Papaver > Papaver armeniacum. The sequence continues at coordinate 98,344 of JAJJWW010011154.1, forward strand.
GCTGCAATGACTCAAAGCTAAATTGCAGAGGAACTATTTCTGGTGATGTTGTGTTGCTGGATTTGCAGGTGCAGGCAGAGAATGGAAGTGGAGTTATTGAGCTGTTGGGAGTTGCAGGTCAGGATTGAAGGTTGTGATGGTTCAATGGTGGTACAATAAATGGAATTGGAGCTGAACATGAAATACAGATGAAGAATGAAGAGCTGGTGCTGGCCTGGGATTGAATGGGTTTCTGCATCTGTAGGAGAAGATGTGATTGCAGTCTCAAGATGAGTAGTTAGTTGGTGGTTCATGGAATTGATCTGAAGGTGAAGGCAAGATGAAGTAGGCATTGTGTTACTAAAGGCTGAGTTTCGATCCTTGTTGGTGAACTGAGGCTAGAATTGATGTAGTGTTAATGGTGCTCAAGATGTACAGGCGATGCCGCAATGGTTGCAAATGCAGAGATGAATTGCAGCTAAGAAGCGTTGTCATAGTGCAGGGAAGGATTGGTGGTGTTGTTCATGGCATGGAAGGTCTTGATGGCTGTGAAAATGGTGAGTAGAGGCAGAATGGGTTGAACTGAGTTGCAGAGCGGATGGAGCTGAAGTTGGAAATGTTGCAGGGATTTGGATGTGTTGGCAAAGCTGTGAAGATCAAGGAATGGATGGAGAAGGTGCAGGCCAAGATGGCTGGCCAAGAGTGCTGATGCACAATGATAGTGCAGCACTGGAAGCCACAGACTGACCTGGAAGGCTAACCACTCAGCTGACCATGAATCAGCCTGACTCACACTGACTAAACCTGACTCGTCTGACAAATGTGCTGGCTCGGTTTGACTCGGTCAGACCGAGTTGAACCGAGCTAACCCGTTGACCCGCCGATCCGACCCGTTGACCGGTGACCGGGCGGACTTTGCCGGTCACCTGGGATGTTTTCCGGCCGATTTCCGGCCACAATACCAGACTTCCGGCGCCCGTTTTTGGGTCATATTTTCTACATGGGTTTCTTCTTCTTTTGGGCTTGGTGGATTTTCATCTAATGGACTTTGAAGACTAGACCTAATTTTAGAAGTTGGAGAAAAGCTATAAAGGGAAGGTCTTCTACAACTTATATCATATATCTTATTCTTGGAACTTGAGAGAGCCGTTTTTGGTTACGCAACTAGGGTTTGCTTTTGTTCATCTTCTTCTTTATTCCATTGATATTTTTGGTGATGAACTCCATAGCTATGAGTAGCTAAATTCTATATTTTTGGTTAAGGATGTAGTCCGATTTCTAAAACTTGTGTTTGCTTTATGTATTAGTTTTCTCTCTTGATTATCGTTCAATTCTCTCCTGTTTTTATGATCACATGATTGAAGTATTGTGATAGGATTATGGTGTTTGATTAGTTAAGTGGCCAATTAATTGAACTTGCATCTTAGTCCATAGCTATTTTAGGGTTTTTCATCGAGCGATAACTTTGAATACGAGTAGCATGATATGTTTACGGTTTGTAGTGATACACTCTCGTAATCATATGTAGAGTTTGACCATTGTCCGAATTGTTTTGCGCAACGCATGACAATTGCATTGATTAGCCTATTTCTGAAACTTAATGCTCCTAGGAATTGAACTTGATTAGCGCAAGGCGTTAGGTTATTCTTTAGGTAGGATTCACATACGCAGCCCTAATGTGTGTGTTGATGAACTTGAGAAATTAATAGATTATCTTGCTTTCTTGATTCTCTAGGCTTTTGATAATACAAGAGATTAAATCGTAATTCTATTCATATATGCAAGCACATGTCTAAGATTGAAGATAAATTCCTTGACCAATATCTCTCTCCATTGATTACTTTCTACAATTTACTTTGCTTTTAATTTATTTTTATTGCTTAAATAGAAATAAGAAATCCCCCCAATTGGTTACTTTAAGAAATTGATTACGAAATAACTACAATCGCCTCTCGTGGATACGAACTCTTTCTTATCATATACTTTAGGAAAGTGAAATTATTTTTGACGCATACGACAGCTGATCAATAATCTATAGGTAGTTTTATTACATATATATACTAAAGGACAGTCTTGGTATTATTATAATTATTTTGGATAATATTTTTATTGTTAAATACGAATTCTAAAGTTCTGGGCCTAAGAATATCAAAATGTTAAACAATGGAGTTGATAGTGAAGGATCCATTTTTTGGGGATTCTCTATATAGAACCCATATAGTAGGGGATTCTAGTATTTTTCACTTTTCACTTCTATTAAACCGGAACCGAAATCATGAAATTCGGTTCTTTGGTTTTGATTTCGAAACCACACCGTATCCAAATCGGTTCTGTTTAGATTCTAGTCAACTCAGTTCCGTTTAAAATCTAACTAACTCTTAGATTTGTATATCATTACATTCAAATGGAACAATAAATTCAACTCACAACATAACATAAAGAATTGTAATTGTATCCGGTAATGTCTTAAGCCTATTAGAAAGAAGTTCGTATATAATTTTGTAAGCTACCTTGTACAAGCTAACGGGTCTAGACTCAACAACAGACTTAAGGTTATTGTTTCTAGGAATCAAACTGGTGAAGTTGTGATTCAGCTGCTTAAGCATGTGTCCACTTGTGAAAAGGGATTGAATCATACCTACAGCATCCTCCCCAACTGTTGACCATATTTCCTAGTAAAAACTAGAGGAAAACTATCAGGGCCTAGTGTCGTCTATGGTTGCATGTTATAAACAATATTCTTAACCTCCTCGTGAGTAGGGATTCCAATTAAGAAGTTGTTATGAATATGAGTAATAGAAGGAATAATATGCTCAAGATAAGAAGCGGCGTCAAGAGGTCTTGTACATCTGTTCGTTTTGAAGAAATGTCCCTTGATTGAGCTTGCAATTTTTTCCCTTTCAATAAACCAAATTCCCATCTCATTCTGTAAAGTGTCAATTTGGGTTCTTTTCCTTTTGTACTTAGTTTTATTGTGAAAGTAGCCAATATTCCTTTTGCCAATCGGATATGCTTCTTATTTTCCTTATTGTTTCCAGAAATCTTCTTTTGCATTGTACCAATACTTATAAATTGTGTTGGACATCAATGACATTCACAGAACTAGCAGAATGCTTTGTGTTAGATCATTGCTCGGTCGAACTCACAAGTTTTTCTATCTCAACCGTGATGTCAAATTTAGTTGTCAAAATTATATCATGATTTATAGTCTATATTTAGTCATGTCTCGGATTAGGATAGAAGTGTGTAGTCGAGAATCGGATATCACAGCGTTCTAACGTTTGAAGGAGAAGATCAACATGAGATTTGGAGAACTTCAACATCAAAAGGTAAGTGAACGACTGAACCACCTATTTCTCAAGTTTTCACCTTTCTATCTGTTAGAACATTGATCGGTCGAACTCACAAGTGTTGCTATCTCAAGCTTGTTGTCAAATTTAGTTGTCAAAATTGTATCTTGATTTCTAGTCTAAAATTAGTTAAGTCTCGGACTAGGATAAAAATGTAGTTGAGAAATAGTGAATCACGACAGTCATCATTGCGTTCTACCGTTTGAAGGCGAAGATCAACTGAATCTTTTGGAGAACTTCATCAACAAAAGGTAAGTGAAGACTGAACCACCTATATCTCAAGTTATATTCACTTTTCTATCATTTGAGACGATGTCGCATAACTAATTAGACTATTATGCATAGAAAAGAACTTCGAGTCAAGTTTATCTTGATAATTAGTTCTCGAAATATAATGACTAAACTTAATGAATATTTTTTCACACTTGATGAATTTTGGTTAAGAACAATTTATTGTTCGGAATCAAAATCGTGATTCAAGTTTATCATTCGAAAATAACATGGAACAGTGATATGTGTCATTGATGTTATTCAGGAATGTTACGAATTGATTTAGAGAGAAATATATAACTACTATAGATTCGGATACAAAACGGTGGTATCAGTCTTACAAACTGGGAAAACTGTTATATGTCTGAACCCGTATTACATGTACTCGTACACGTAGCGGAGTAGCTATATATATATATATATCGACTTATAGATTTGTGGTACACATATTTTTATGTATATTATATGAAAATCTGTTTGACTCGTGAACCGGATCGGTATGCATACTTGTATGCAAACCATTTTTGAATTGTGGTTATGGAACCGGGTTTGTTTCCAAACCAGTACGCAAACTGAAACAGTTATGTGTTCCTGGACTCGGCTATGTTTCCAAACCGGTACACAAATCGATTTAGCTTTGTGAACTCCGGAACCGGCGACAATCTTAAGGTTTTCAAAGCGGTACGCAAACTTAAAAAGTTTTGTTAATCCGGAACTCAGTTTGGTTAAATGTTTACAAACCGGTACGCGTACTGTAACTGAACTGATTCACGAACGGCAATGGTATATGTACCTTGTACACCTACTAATTGACCATGTCGATTATATTTTCAAGTGCGTTTAAATTATTTCTACGAGATAATTAGCTTTTGATTAATTTTCTAAAACACTATACTTATTTGATCACATGATTATAACTCAGAATTAATGTCTTATGTGTTCATAAAAATGAAGATTAAGCTTTTAAGTTCAAACCGGCTAGTTTCGTCTAACCATGTTGAACATGGTCTTTGTACAAGTTTCGGTTACGGTTTTACCTAACCGGAGTGTATATCTTGTTTATGTGAATCAAATTCAAAGATTCATCTAACGGTGGATATTGTTTGCTTGGTTCCAAAGCTATCTTAGCTTAAACCTAAAGCAACCTATGCTTTGAATGTCTATAAAAGGGGAACTTCAAGCAACCAGGATCTTTGAATCCCGACATTACTTTTTGGTATGTCCTAGTTGTATCTAGAGTCGTCCTTTTCCTAACCCTTTGAGGGTTTACCGACCACAAAGTCTTCATAGGGATTCGTGAATCTAGGTCCAGTTATCTTTCCTTGATAACTCGTGTATCCTGATCTCGTTCTATTGTTGATTTATCACTTAAACAAGGTTGATAGAAATCACAAAGTTCTCTTCGTCTCAAACTTTGTGATTCCACGGGTTTTATACTTGTGAGGTGAATAATAATCTAGGCTGCACTTCGGGTTGGATAAGTTCGGATTTTGAGGTTAGCTAGACTTTGTCTATTGCTATCGATTTCCACAACTTTCATCAAACTATTTGATTGTAAAAGGAAATCATATATAGGCTTAATCTGTGGGAGGCATAATTAGTTTAAAGTCTTCAATTGATTTAAAGCAACTCTTAGTTGGTGTGACGTCAGCTAAATGAATCAATTGCGCGGAGTCCTACTGGGATTCAAGAGGAAAAAGGAGCGCGACTATACCTTAATCGGTGGTATACCTTTTAGGGATCAACTACATTCCAGTCGAAGTTAATTGGTAGTAGGATAGTGTCTGTAGCGGCTTAATACACTCTGGTGTTCAATCTGGACTAGGTCCCAGGATTTTTCTGCATCTGTGGTTTTCTCGTTAACAAAATTCTGGTGTCTGTGTTATTTCTTTCTCCGAATTATATTGTTTATCTTTATAATTGAATATCACAGGTTGTGCGTTGATCAATTATAGTAGAGACATCTGACCTAGTTTGTTGGATACGACTTGATTGATTCTTGGACATTGGTCTTTGGTACCGTCTAAGTTATCTCTTTGTGTATTTGATTCATGGATTTGATTCTGTAAACTTCCAAGTTATCTCGGAGTTGTATTGAGTTTATTCATACAGATTGCCTAAGAAAAAAGTAGTGGTGTCTTTTGGTACCCCCCCCCCCGGTTTTCACTATCTATGAGACATTGTCGCATGACTAAAATAGACAGTACATGCATAGTAGAAATTTTGAGTCAAGTTTATCTTGAATATCCTTCTCGAAATATGACTATATAAGCTTAAGAACATTTGTTCATACTTGATGAAATTGGATTAGAATAATTTATTGTTTGTAACCTAATCATGATTCAAGATTTAATCATGTGAAAATACCCAAGAATAGTGATATGTGTCATTGATGATATTCGGGAATATTTCGAATTGATTATTTGAGAGATAAGAACTACTATAAATCTGGATACATGACAGTATACATACCAGTTCACATACTGGGAGAACTGTTATAAGTCCAGGGCTGTAGTACATGTACATACCAATATACGTACTGACGTAGCTATAGTTCGACAACAACTTTTTTGTACGCATACCCGGTATCCACTATAAAAAGTTTGTTGATAGTGAACCAGGCCAGGAAACGTATGCATACCCAGTATGCAAGCCATAAAAGATCTATTGGTTTCAAAATCGAAAATGGTACGCATACCCAATATGCAAACCATAAAAGATCTGTGAGTTCCTGAACTCGTTTTTGTCTTAAGGGTTTTCATACCCGGCACACGTACTATGACAAGGATATTCACGAACAGATACAGTACACGTACTAGGTACACATACTTACCCAATCAAATAGTTTCAGATACATCAGAATTATTTCTATGAGATAATCGGCATTTGAAAAACTCTTTATAAACACTATCTAGACATTTTTTAATCATATGTGTGATTCAAGAAAAGTCTTAAAGTGTTATATGAAAATGATTAAGCTTATCATTCAATTGGCTAGTTTAGGCTAACCTTCATGAACAGGTTATTGTACATGGTTCGGTTATGGTCCATCCTAACCAGAGAGTGTATATTCTCGCTATGTTAATCTCAAAGTCAAGTTTTACATCTAACGGTGATTATGCTTCGTTCCAAAGCTATATTAGCTTAAACCTAAAGCAACCTTGACCTTGAAAGTTTATAAAAGAAAAACCTCAAACAACTCGGGATCTTTGAATCCTCGACACTATTCTTGTATGCCCTAGTTGTAAACTATAGTAGTCCTCTCCTTCAAACCTTTTTAGGGTTTAGCGACTAAAAATACTTCACTTAGGGATTTGTGAAGCCAGGTCCAACTATCTTTATCTTGATAGTTCGTGTATCCTGATCTTGTTTTGATTAGTGAGCTTGCTCCGACAAACAAGATAGATAGAAATCACAAAGTATCTTTGTCTCAGACTTTGTGATTCCATAAGTTTCGACTTATGAGGTGAATAATGATCTAGGCTGCTCTTCGGGAGTCACACGACCAGGTTTTAAGGTTTGCTAGACTTTGTCTATTGCAATCGATTTCCCACCTCACCTTGATCTTTGATCAGAACGGAAATCACATATAGGCTTATCCGTGGGAGGCAGATTGGTTTAAAGTATTCAATTGAGTTGAAGCAACTCTTTGGCTATAAAGGACGTTAGCTAAGGGAATCAATTGCGCGAAGTTGTCTTTGGGATTCAAGAAGAGTAAGGAGCGGGAGTGTGAATAAATTGTTTAGCGATTTAATTCGGTCTCAACCACATTCCAGTCCAAAGTTCTGATAGTAGGCTAGTGTCTGTAGCGGCTTAATACAATTTGGTGTTCAAATATGGACTAGGTCTTGGGGAGTTTTCTGCATTTGCGATTTCCTCGTTAACAAAATTCTGGTGTTTGTGTTATTTCTTTTTCCGCATTATATTTTTATCTTTATAATTGAAATATCATAGGTTGTACGTTAATCAATCAAAGTCGATATATCCATCCTTGTTTATTGGATACGACTTGATTGGTTCTTGGATATTGAACTTTGGAATCTTCCTAGTACTCTCACACCTAATCAGGTTCGCGGACTTGCTTATGTTAACTTTCTGGTTGTGAGAGAAATAGATATAAGCTCTTCATATAATTCATTGATTGAGATTCATTAAGTTGAACTCTTGGAATTGTATTCGAGTTTAGTCCATACAGGTTTCCTAAGAGAAAGTTGGTGGTGTATGTTGGTACCCCCCACGTGTAACCAAAATATTCTGCAATTAAGTTTTAGCTTTAGTAATTTGAATAGTGATATTAGGAAATTGAGTATGGTTCTAGTTTCTAAGGTCCTGCTTAATGGGAAACAAATGTTTGTTGAGTTTATAAGTTGCATAACCTACCACATCAGTATGTCATTTACTGGTAATATGGTTTTTAAAAGATACATCTAAACTAGGTTCCATTAAACCTAAAGGGTTTGTGACTATTGGACTCATTCCTAACAGTATTTAGGAGAATGAGACAATGATCGGTATCCATGGGGACAAGGTCATAGACAGTCGCCTTGGGTTAGTTATTTTTCCAAGCAATATTAGTAGCACATCTATATAAATCTTTCCAGGATATGAGTTGCCCGTGTAAGATATACTATGGAGGCTAGCATTATCCAACATAGATTAAGCATTATCTAGGTCAGACTGACTAACTAAATTGCCACAATTTTTTTACTTTTGATTAATGATGAAGTTTAAGCTCCAATAACCACCTATGAAAATTTGTGGTGGGCAGATGAATCACATATAATTTCCATTAAGTTTTTCTAATGTTAGTGAAAGGAGAGGGTAACTAATACACTACCAAACTTTTCGTTCGGGAACCTATATATATAATCTTTGTACAATCTATACGTTCGGTTACGAAACTGCATACAAGACTTGCTTTAACAAGGTAAACTAGTATGTAACCGAATTGTACTAGAATCGAATTCCAACAACAACAAGTCTCGTAATCTATATATCAAGATATGAATTTAACAAGAATGAGTCTTATATGTTCTTTAAAGTTGAGATAAGACTATCTAGGTTTAAAGACGTACAACTTGTGATATTTCAATTACAAAGATAAAGCAATATAATACGGAAAAGAAATAACACGTACACCATAAATTCTTATTAACGAGGAAACTACAATTGTGTAGAATAAAAACACACACATTGATTTAAGTTGTTACACCAATTACCTAATACCAGGTTTCGGACTAGATGTAATACCTTGATTCAGTTGTATTCATGCACATGTAAACCTTCTAGCAGGACACCGATTCTCTTTAAGAATTGCTCTTGTCCTCAAAATCTTCTATAAAAACGTTAATTCTCTTTAGAATATGCTCCTCAACAATTAGGGTTTACCTATTTCGTATCTTAATTGATTTTACCTCACAAGATCAACTAGAAATATTCTAGAGATATATTGATCTGTCAAATCTAGGGTTTATGATGAATAATCCTTAAATGGCCTTATAAATTTAAGAGAATAACCTTGAATAGATATTGTAATTACCTAAATATATGTTCTGTAACTATCAAAGAAAAAGATAGCTAACATGTGCTTTACAAGTCCCAAGTAAAGTCTTCAAAATATCACTCTTGTTTGTGAAGAACCAGGATTTGGAAAACAACCTTAAGGAACATACATATAATTTTCCAAGGGATGGTTTATGTAGTTACATAAAACCTAATTTTATAGCGAATGACCAAGGATAAGTTATTTAGAATTCAAGTCACCTTGTCTAGGAAAGGAAACATCAAAAACATGACTAAAATAGCATGAAGTCATTTTTTCCGGATTAGTCGCCAATAGTCATTAAAAGTTTGTGTATTGTTTCCTATTCACGAACTGAACCTTTTGCACATTATCCAACTTTAGTAAATCACTCACAACTTCTTCGTTGTAACTTGGAATTGACTGATTCTTGGATCGTTGGCTTTGATTTTCAACTAACCATAACATGGAGACCTTTCCAAGGTCATTGGTTATTCTCACTAAATTTTTAAGCTTGAACTCCTCGAGTGTATATACAAAAATATATTTACCGTCATATGAGTTGTTCCAAAGAGTGGGCACTTAGTTTCGGCGGATAGAGAGGTGGAATAACCAAGAGAATCAAGTATATATTACTAATATTTAATGAAGTTCTCGATAAATGTCTTCGTGTAGTATTCAATCTGCTCGAATCAAACACATGTGTCATCTGTTGAGATAATTTTGGATGGTATTATTGGTAACACTCTTCGTGCTTGATTTTTTTTTCCCTTATTGGCTTCCCGAAAGAGCGCACCGGTTTCGTTTATTTGTTATTCTAATAACATTTAATGCATTAGCATGTAATTAGTTTGTTAATTGTTCAATAAGTAACGATAGTTTACCTTCTTCTCTGCATTCCATCCACTTTGATATTCTTTGTCGAGCTCTAGTGATTTTGCAATATATAGTTGAACTTGCTCACATATTACATGGAAACGACTCTTAATGGAGACCTCGATCCATTTAAGCGAATCAGATAACATTAATTCTATTTTTTTTTGATCCTAAACTATATGATTGCTTATGGTTGAACTTCATCGACAGTGGAATCTTGAGATACTAATAATAAGTTTTGCACAAAATGATATCTTGAGAAGATGTAAAATTAGAACCGCGTGGATCAGTTGCCATGCTATGATTTGTTTTCTTAAGCTGTGAATTGAGTTTCAAATATGGAGTAAACTACGTTAATTATAGGTTCGCATCTTTAAAAGTAGTGGTTGGAATGAAAACGATCGAATTCGTTAAATATTAAAAAAAAAAAATCAACGCGTCTTGACTTAATAATTTGCATCCCAGAGAAATGCGAATTATATTAACGTCCAAATCTGGCTTGTAACAATATGACTAAGGTTGTTGCTCTTATCTGTGTGGGTTTAGTAGTTGCTCTTATCTGTGTGGGTTTAGCTTCCACCATTGTGGATGCTCTGACCGATATAACAGTTCATTTGATTTTTTTTGGCCGCTGAAATCTCAATCTGTATGAACCCTTCAAACCAACCACGAGCCGTCGATAACAAAATAGACGATACATATGAGTCAATATAAACCATTGATAACATTTCACGATCCGCATGAAACATTTTAAATCAACAAACATCATTGATAACAACAGAAAAACAGAAGGTCGAGATTACGTTCTCCAAATATCTTCTTCTTTATAAAATGCGGATTCCAAATACCATTGTTGTCCAAGTATCAGTAAGTACTGATATAATAATGCCAAGCACTATGGTGCAGGGCATCCCTTCCCTATCCCTAAAATGTATGGAAGGTATATGGGTCACAAGGCAGCCTTACTATGGTGCCATTTTATCCCTTCCCTACAAGAAACGGAAACTCAGTTTACGTGTAAATAGTGCGCAATGGAAACTGAGTATATCCGTTTTATAGGTATAAGTTTACAAAAACGCGCTCGGATTTCCCCATTTCTTCTTCTCTAATTTTTCATCCCCTAAACCCTCTCCACCCCCATTTGATTATCATGTCGATTTACTGTGCTTCAGGAGTTGAAATTAAAGGGTTTTCTCTTAACTCCTAGGTGAACTAATTCCCTGCTTCAATTTCGAATTCCATCTACAATATAATCAAAGGTGAGTGATTTTAAATTTAGGGTTTAAAGTTAATTTTATTTTTATATTGATGAAATTGTTGATATTTTAAGTTGATTTTGATGTCTTTCCTTGTATGTTGATTGTTGATTGAACCAATATGTTTGAGAATTGAGGAATTGCGTAGATATTTGAAGAATTGTAGGTTTTAGGGTTGATTGTTGAAGAATTGTATTGATGGATATTTTGGGCTTCATCGTTGATTGAACCAATATGGGTCAGGTGATTATGATTGATTTGTGATGTTGTACATGAAAATCAGCCATTGTATTGTGATTAGGATTGTAAATTGGGACATTGTATTGTGATGGAAATGGATAATGTGCTTGAATCAATATGTATTGTGATGATTTTTTGATTAACCAATGTGTTGGAATGTAACTTTCTGTATATGTGTGATGTAAATATATTCCGAAAATTTGCAACGTGTTATGGATGGAAAAATTTTGGTTTCTTCAAAAGATAATAGTCGGCATCAAATTAAATGCCCAACTATGTCGGATGCTAGGAATAAAGCAAGGATACATCGAAGCAGTTTAAGCAATGTTCACGAATTGTATACCGCAATTTCCAAATTTCCGTTTGCTAAACAAATTGTAGACGACTGTGGGTTTGGTTCCATTTTCAAAATACATTTTCCAAAACTACAAGACAACTGCCTAAGTAGCGGTATATTTGAACGGTGGTGGGATACCACCAATACGTTTCACTTCCCTAGTTTTTAAATAGGGTTTACCTCACTAGACTTCACACAACTTACTGGAGTACCTATTGGCCAAGGACTACCCATATCATTACAAAAATATGTATAATGATCAATTGAATGAGATTGCACCCTTAACCATAGATTGTTTGCTCCCATATATCAACACGACCTCTACAACAAGAAGAAGGAGAGGACAAGAATCAAGAGAAATAATAGGAGTATAAGAATTTAGTCCCGAAGACATAGTCGACTTGAGAAAACAACTAGTAGCTAGATGCAAGGGGATCAAGATTGGTTTGATTAGAATGTTTCTTGACCATAGACTCAACCAAGACAACAACGTTGAATTTGAGGGACAAATTTCTAGGTGGTTTTTGATGTGGTTTTTTGGGAATGTCCTTTTCCCAAACAAGAACGATGTTGATGAGCCTAAATGGCTACATATATTGAAGGATTTGGGTACGCTCAAAATTTATGATTGGGGTTCGGCGATTTACGGGCGCATGTTATGGGGTTTGAGTACTTGAGTAACTAGCGCCTCGACTGAGTTGTAGTTCTTTTCGTATCTATTAATGGTAAAAATTCATACCTAGTTGTAAATTTACTTTCTTTACTTGTTTATTATTGTTGGCCGTTAATAATATCTAATGATTTTGCAGCCTTGGTTTTGGTCATATTTCTGATGTTTATTTTCCTATATAAAACCGGATCATGAGTTAGATCAAGATTCGTGGCCGACGGGTAGGTTTTATGATGAAGACCAAAGAGACTTGAGCAAAGGCAAGCAAAAAGATACCAGTTCCCATTCACTAGTTAATATGTGTAGCCAAATAGACAACTTTTCGTTAAATTCTGTGGTATGGATGCCGTGGGAGGAAAGTTAATGGATAACTAATCTCGAGGTTGTGGATGCAAACCAAATCTCTGAAACAAGGAGGGTCTTTTATGATCATTTTGGGAACAACGCCTTGTACCTGGGGGAACAGTGTCTCAAGCAAGTTCTTGGAATCACAGTAATACCGTTCAATCCTACGGTAGACATCACCACCCACTACTTGTGTGCCAACACTGCACGTAATTCCTTGCATTAATTATGTGGAAGTACAAGATTTTGAGTATAAGTTGTGGTGGACCCAGAGGTCAATTGGGAAGTACTCAACTATAATTGTGCATGAAGGAAACAGAGATGTGTATGGTACTCAAAATCCCGATGCTTATGAACGTCGACCACCACCGCGTAGGCAATCCATATATACAGAAGAGTTGGTGTCGGTAGGCTGTCACCTCTTCCCATATCCACCAACAATTCCACAAGCTAAAATATGCGGCCCGGATTTTAAGGCGGTTGATATATCTATTGGAAGGGAGTATTTGGTTCAGTATCCTAAACACAATTATAATGTCAATCAGGGTACAACTGTGAGTATCATATGTCCTTTAATTCATATATTTTATATTTGTGAAAAAAAATTAAAACTCATGTTGGTGTTTACTTTTTACAGGAGATGTGGTGCGAGTCATATCAGGTTGTGCAACAACAAAACAGGGCTCTACAACAATTCCATTGACCATACAAAGGAACTGCAATACAAAATCAAATACGGTTCAGATTTCCATGAGAGGTATGTCAGAGAGTATCTACCACCACATATATGTGAGTCATCTACCCCAGGTCAGTCTCGTGATTCGGGACCGTCGTTGGATTCTTTTGTTCCAAATAGTCAAGAAGATTTTGTCTACCATCCTTATAATGGGTCTGAACAACAACAAAGTATCAAGATCAGGGTAATAAACAAGATCCATGGTTGCATATGCCGGATCCTTATAATCGAAATAATTGAACGGACAATTTTTCAAATTTGGTAGCGACTTTTTTAAATCAAAACGGCTAGTTTTTTTACTTTTTAACGACTATTATTATATTTTATATGTACTTCTCATTTACACTGTATTACGACTAGTTTTTTGTTTTATATGTACTGGTCATTTTCACTATATAACAACTAGGTTTTTTTTTTTTGAATTCTATATGCTCTCATCATATCTCTATATATAGCAAATCATTTTCCCAATGAATTTATCCAAACATTCTATTCTATTTATTTTTTAAAAAATGCGATTCAGCAAAGATGAAGATGTTGTTATTGTGCAAGCATGGATTGAAGCAACAAATAATATGTTAGAGCACCGCTTTGGCCGAACTCCGCAAGCATTGATATCTCAAGTTTGTTTGTCAATATTAGTGATCAAAACTATAAGTATTGATTTCTAGTCTACTTATAGATGTCTCTGACTAGGATAAATTGTGTAGTTGAGCATTAGACTTCACGATGTTCATCATTTGTAAGACGAAGAACTACTAAGGAGATCTTGTGGAACTTCATCAACAAAAGGTATGTGGAGACCGAAACTCATCTATCACTTGGAAAGTCTATTTCTACTCTATCTCCTATATTGAGACATGTTGTAGTGCTATATAGTTTCTAATATGCACATTTGATATTTCGAAATGAGTTTAACTCGCTTACATATTTCTCTAAATATGTGTTGGTAAGCTTTACGATTCAACCAAGTTCATCTTATATTCTTGACTTAAAGTCAAAAGATGATCATGTGAAAATCACGAGTAACATCTTACATGGTTTGTGTGATACAATCATTTGGTGTAGACTTGAATATTTCGTTATGATTATTTCAATAACTTGAAAATCTCTTTGATACTAATAGTGTGTGAAAACGATTATTGTCATCCTCTAAGAAAGTTTCAATGATTGAAATAGAGTTTAAAACTCTTAACCAATATTGGATTATATACATGTTATGCACTCTTGCATATATGTGATCCATGCCCGGAACCATAGTATGCATACCAAGATGCGTACATGTTGGTATGAGAAGTCCGGAACCTAAATATACGTAACCCGTGTGCATACCGGCATAAGGTTTAGGTCCGAAAATTATGCTAGGTTTGGAGGTGAGTACCTGTCGCATACCCGGTGAAAACCAAACTTGGTCCGCTACTTAAGTATGCGTACACGTTTGCATACTTGAGTGGTTAAAGTTCTAAAATCGGTTGGGACATGAACTAATACATTTATATAATAAGGAATGCATTCTTTGCAAAACCGTGGCTATAATGTTCATGAATTGATTCGAGTGAATCAAACCGATTTTGCTTCAATTGTGTTCTTGTATACTTCTATAAGAATATAGCAATTAAACAACTCTATAACTAGTTTCATTTGAGTCATTTGAACTAGTTGTGGTTAAGATGAATAAGGTTGATATGAGAGTGTTCATATAGATAACTCGGTTAACTACTTTTGTTGAACCAACATAGTGTACACGTTTAGGTACGGTTAGTCAAACCTAAATGAAGGTACATTTCATTTGTGTATAACAAGCTAAGTTCGATCTAACGGTTGAAAGATATTAGCTTGAGTCTAATCAAGTTTTCATCTAATGGTGAATATTGAATGCTTTGTTACCAAGGTAACTTAGTGATCGGTTGTCAATCCGTCAAAATAATTTCAATTTCTTACTCACTAAATATGAATGAAGTATAAGGTAAGGAAGAGTTCGTATCCACAGAGAGGCAATTGTTGTTATGCGATTTTCAGCTTAAGGTAACTAAGGGGGAATGTTTGTTGTTTTAACGAAATACTAAAGTAAAAATAAAACAAAGCAAAGCAAATAATTCGAATAATCAATAAGGAGAAGATATTGGTCATGGGATAGTATCATTCACAAACATGTATTTTCATCAATGATTAGAATTGGTATTTTAATCTCTCATCTACTAATAGTCCTAGGATACCTTGATCGCAAAGTATATCCCGCTAATTCCTGTTTTCATCACAACCACATTAAAAGATGTATTATGTGAATTCTTCCTAGAAAGCAACCTAAAGTGTAAAAGCACAATTAGATTTAACTCCACAAAAGCAATAAGTTCTATGGAATAAGACTAATCAATGCAAACGAATATGTAAAAGCACTAAACGCTTTTAACAAAAGTTATGATTCACTTGTGACTAGTAGGATATATCACTACAAGCACTACCCACAATTATGCTACTTAGAATCAGGGATAAACAATTTTTTCGTATTGAAAACCCTAATATAGCTCTAGAGATGAATGTAAATCGGATTGATTCCGGACTCAACCAAACAAACTATCAAATCATGTAACACTATTAATTGTGAATCACAAATAATAAAATATTGAGACAAACTAATTCATTGAATCATATAACATATTGAGAAATCAACTTTATCCCATAACCAATAATATTTGTTTACCTACTCATAGCTATGGAGTTCATCATAAAAATATTAATTGAAAAGAAGAAGATGAACAAAAGCAAACCCTAGAAGCGTAAACAAAAACCTAGCTCTCCCAAAGTTCTAAGAAAATATGTGATATAAAAAGTTGTAGAAACTTTCTCCTTTATAGCTCTTCTTGTTCCAAAATTAGGTCAAGCCCCAAGGGTCCAATAGAAAGAAGTCCACCAAGCCCATGTGTGTGAGAAAAACCCATGTGAAAACTATGCCCAAAAAACGGTCGCCGAAAAATCGGTATTGTGGCCTAACTGCACCGAAAACGGCTCAGTGGACCGGAAAAGTCCACCCTGGCACACCGTCAACGGTCAAATCTGGCCGACCGAGTCAAACCGAGTCGTGGTCTAGCGACGAGTCAGTCCAGTTAAGGTGTGAGTGGCCAGCTCGACTCTACTGTGAGCCGATTTGGTTTGGCTCAAAGCCATTGCAACCTTGCACACAGCCATAAATTGTACTAAAGACAATCATTGTGTCAAGGCTCCTCGACCACCATCTTGGTCGCTCCATCTCAAACTCAGCACCAAATTGTGGTTCTTTCACTCAAAGCCACCACTTCCATCCTTTTCAATTATTTAAACTCAACCTCATCATTCCCGCATCTCGAGCTTTAATCGGGCAAAGAATAACCGAGATTGTAATGCCAACACTGTATGTAGCCTCATATCCCACCCGCAATTCCATCTCTCCCAACCGAGCCGCAAATTCAGCTCTTGATCCTTATCACAAAGATCTGGGCTTTCACCGCCATCAAAGCCAACAATTCACACACCAAAGATAACTACATAACCTCGTACATTCAACCCTCCTTCCTTGCAATCCAACTCTGTGCATTCAACCTGCAGCTCTGGTCTTTTCTAGCTATCATGATTTCTGCCTCGCCCGGGTGCTTCAACCGCCATGCCAAGCAGCCTACAACACCACCGGTCAGATCTTTTCGAGCATCAATGTAACCTTCACTTCCATATGCAGTGCAGCAGCCAGGCTTCTAATCATCACAACCAAATTTCTTTCACCCGCAACACCAGCGCACCCATTTTTGAGCTTTCCAAAGATTGCAGAATCGCTTCACATCGCGGCAATTTATGCCTTCTCAAAGACAACCACGCACTTGTTGCAATTTCGAGTTTTCTATGCACCCAGCTTCTTCAAGACCGCCTCATACCAAAACCACCATTCTCATTACTCGAACACACACCATCGCTGAGAATCACCAAAGACAAATCCCATCATGTCATGCCGCCATAAACCACCACAGACAACCAAAAGCTTCACTCAAGGCTCAATCTCCCCGCATCGAATTCTCGACCTCAGCATCACACTGCAACTCAGCCTGCAAGTCCTATGCAGCTGCAGTTCACCCATTCTCTCGCTGTCACCAAGCCATCTCCCCTGTCTCTGCCACTTTTTCTTGCCTCACCCATACCAAGTGTACATCAACTCCAATAATAGCCTCATTCATTAAGCCCAAGTTCTTTCATGTCTTCAATTAACCTGCAATATACACCTCCCCTCAGTAAACTTCCAACCACCACAATTGCAGCATCATTTTCTTGTGCTCACTCGCACAGCTTTCAATGCATACAACCAAGTTCTCCCAATCTCACTGCAATATTTAACTCAGACTCGGGCAAAGAATAACACCTACAGCTGCACTACTAATGCCTTCAATTCCATCTCAGAACTACCCATTCAATCCCTTGCTCTTGACATCAACATCAATTAACTATGACATTGGCTTTGCCTTTTTGGAGGGGACAAAGAGCGGCGGGATGGAGTCTCGAAACACAACTAGGGGTCATGATGTTTTAATTCAACAGAGAAAATCAGGCGTCGGTTAGTTAACTAAAATGCATAGCTATCTACCGTCCATTGACCTCTGCTCGCTCCTGGGATTAAGTCTTCCTTAGGGTTGGAGGTTTTAAAGGTGATAAAACCATTAGGTTTTATTTTAAAACTATCGGATGCAACCCACTACTATCTTCAATTAAGTAAACCAACTCATAACTTACGTAACTTACTTAACTTACGTCATAATATCTTATAAATTCCAACCAAACCGAAGCTACCATTTAGCCGGTTTTACACTCGATTCTACAATTTCTTCAGTCTTCGCTTTTAAACCAATTTCATGTTACACACTAATACAAACGATTGATTGCAGATATGTATGCGGTGAAATATACGCACAACTACATCTATCAAGACGAAACCGCACGAAAGTGGTGTTAAGGATCGTGTCGGCGATTGGCCAAGCACAGGATCTTGAAATATATGCACAACTACATATACCGAAGCCATAAGCGCACCAAAATCGTGCTAAATAGAGTTTCCTGGAAGCGAACCCACTAGGTCAATTAGTACGATTAAATTTGCAAAAAGTCGATGTAATTGAACAAAGAAAGGCAACAGCTGGAGATGGGAAGCAATTTTCGCAAATTGAAAACCTTAGAGCAGAAGCTATCCAGCAAGGTACGACGGACATCCCAGATATCCTCATCTATGAGAATTAAAAAAACAGCAAAACGTGGTTTCTTCTTGGAAAGCAATTATCCGTGTCTATCCATATATGGGGAGGTATGTTCAAATTGAGTGATTAATTTTTTAAGGCTTAGATGTGTTTCTATTTTTTTTTTTCGACTATTTTCTTTTTCATAGCAGATGGACATAGACTTGGATTACACAGAATAAACTCAATTAACAAATCTCATGGGTTTACCGTAATTTGTTAATGATTCAAATCACATCTCATTCTAATGTAAATTTGAAATGCAGATTAAATGTTTATGTAGAAATGGTGTGCTGATTGACTTCCATGATATGAAGGTTTATCTCTTTCAAGTTTGATATATGTTTATAAAATTTTTGTATCCAATTAAAAGCCTTTTTGAGAACTCAAATACTGTGATGATGATAGCCCATTGAGGACAAGCAGATAATTACCGAGGAAGGAAAATAAAATTTGTTATGACTCCGAGAGGTAGAAACCATCGTTAAACAAACTTTTTACCGCCTCGGATTTTACACTTCGTTGCTTACTTGCTAATACAAATTATCTCTGTTTGTAGAAAGATCGGCAAATGGCAGACCGAGTATATCTTAGTTTGCATTATGGGGGTGAATGGAAACAAAAACACAAGGTAAACCGAGTATATTTTTGTGGCCATGCAATTATTCATTGATGAAATGCATAAAACTCATGAATCACTTACACTCAGATTGTTGTCCGTGCTCTCACCGGCGTCACATGCTCCTCATAAACACTTATACATTCTCAAACGTGGTGAAGAAAATGTACTATCAAAATGGATAAGAGAAGGAAAGACATTAGATAAGCTTTTGAGATGCTTTGTAATGTTGTATGCCAAAGACTACGACAAGATCGTCTTATGTATTTTGGATGTTCTTCAAAAAATTATCTATTCCTATGTATTTTCTATCTTTTTGTAAAATGGATAGCACCTTACGACAACAACTCGCTTTTTAATGTTGTATGCCCCGTACTACGACAAGATCGTCTTAT
Organism: Papaver armeniacum; assembly: GCA_023531295.1. NCBI lineage: Eukaryota > Viridiplantae > Streptophyta > Magnoliopsida > Ranunculales > Papaveraceae > Papaver > Papaver armeniacum. Next base: position 118,184 of record JAJJWW010011154.1, read on the forward strand.
ATATTTTGGATGTTCTCAAAAAATTATCTATCTCTATGTATTTTCTATCTTTTTGGTAAAATGGATGGCACCTTACGACAACAACGTCCTATGTATTTTCTATCTATTAGAATCTACATTTTTTTGGTTTGGAAACATAAATTGAACTTACAATATGTTAGTGCGTTGAATTATGTTTAATGGGTTTTACAAGAACTGTCGTAGTCGACGAAAATGGTTGTTCATTGACATTTCCCTACCAAAGGAGTCATACAATTTCGCACATCATTTTGAGCAAAGAAAATGTCAATCTCATACAATATCAACTAATGCATTTGTCTTCGTTGGGCATTGCAAGGAATCAAATTTGTCTTCTCTCGTATATGAATCGATCGTAGGTTAAGAAGATCAAGAACAAGAGCATATGTTGACCAACAAAAGAAAAAAAAATAAAAATAAAAATGAACTCATGCGGTTGAGTTTCGCATGAATGGACTACATGAGTGACTACTGTTGAGTGAAATCCAAAAGATATATACGCAAAACAATTCTCATGTAATTTCAAAATTCAAATTAAAAGCAAAAAAACAATTCTCATGTAATTTCAAAATTCAAATTAACAGCAAAACTGAATAATTAATAACTGACCACCACTACCATGCGGTTTTAAGTTTTTTAGCTTTCCAAAGGGGAGCGATTTACAAATATTCTGATTTTCTTGAGTTCATTACTCTATAAAATAGACTTATTGGGTGCGGTTAAAAATAAAATTGAAAGTTCATGCTGTGGAAGGTGTAACATGTGAGTATAAGACGATCTATATACATCGGAAATTATCTAACCATTCTGTTGACACATCCGTATCTTTAGTGAATCATGAAATCTTTTTATAATGTATCTTCAGGTTTCTATTCGATTTGCTCTATTGGATTTATGAAAAAAACAATATTTAATGGTGTTTTAGTAAAAGAAAGAAAAAAAGGGATTAGTAACGCACTACACATTATCCATTAACTATAATTTATGTTAATTAATGCAGGAGACACAGGGATCATGAAAATCAGATAAATGATGGAGTTCGCATGTTCCATAATGGACATAATTTGGCTACCCGAGCAAATGTATGCATAACTTTGTAGATTTATTTGAGTTGTTTGTTTTAGGATTTTCAAGTTTTTGAGTTTAATGATTTCATGGATTGTCAAGAGGAGGGTATTGGGACAACGACGGAGGCGTGCAAGAGAATGAGCACAAGATGAAACAACAACCCAAGTCAATGCAGATGTACGGGATCAACACACAGAACAACCACGGCACGCAAAAAAATTGTCTTGAAAGAAGTCCAACAACTTTGAATGAGTCACCAGTCCAGAGGCGCGAACCCATTGATGAAAGTGAACATCACTTAAGATCATCGTAGCAGAGATATCCAAGTAATGTTCACAACTATATATTCTACATAGGAAGTTTTGTAGCTGTGACCAACAATAATGTCTTAGAGTAATTATGCAATTTGATACGCAAATCACTATAATTTTAATGTGCGAAGCTTCCACATGGTCCAACGCAAAAGACGACAAATATAGGATTACCAAATGAATCTACAAATAATAATGTATTTTTTGGCCTTTAAAGTTCAACTAAATACTGTTTAGACAACTAGGAACAAACAATCAACTATAATGTTCCTAAAAATGATTAAAAAATCCCAATTATTTAGTTAACCTACTTTAAAATCTATGTTATCAGCATCAATCAGTTGCATATTGTAGCGAGAAGAAAATGTGCATATCGACACAGCAAGAAGAACATCCCCATCAACAGTGTTGCTGCGGGAGCACCAACGGCGCAAAATATATATCTAACATCGCAACCAACATCTCAAGATCAAGAGCCGGCGGAAGGAGGCGCCGTGAGATAGAAAAACAACTAAAAGAGATGAGAGAACGAGAACGAGTGAGAGAGAAGCACAAAATAAAATGGAAGCAGATGCACAACTGATTTACGAATACCGAAGGGAAAGGGAAAAGTTGTTTGCGAAGAGGTGCGTAGATACACAATAACATGTTTGTCAAAGTTTGGCACGACGATTTCAATATTTACTAATTTGATTTCCAAAAATGTAGAATCCTCAACCCAAACGGATGCGTTCAAGTGGAATACAAATTAGAGAAAGGGAGGCTATGCGCTCAAGTGGTATACAAATTAGAGAAAGGGAGGCTACACCATATGCACATGAAGATGCAGAGTCTGGCGAAGAGGTGAACTAAAGAATTTACATTTTACACATACACAATTATCATTTTTAAGTTTTCAAATATAAAAATATTCGTGCGATGACAAAATTTACAATGCATACGGCTATATTACATGGGAGAGTTGGTGTCACATCAACCGATCAAAATATTGAAATGTAAGGATTAATTTATTTATTTTTAGGTTCGTCTAAACTAGATTCCTATTTCTCACTATGCAGGTCGTCTGTTGGAGAAGATGATGTTGTGTCAGATGATTACGAAACTGATGAAGTAGATTACGACAGTGACGAATTATTTGATCCAACTACAGCTGAGAACCGGGGAGCTGCTCTTACTACTGATGTGCGCCATTTTCTGGGACAAATGGACGTCAAATGTAAGCACTGCGGGGCGTTGCACTGGATGGCAGAAAAACTCACAAATTCGTCTTTAATTAACCCGAAATTTGGATCATGTTGTCTCCAAGGAAAAGTTCGCCGACCGTTACTACGTGAACCACCTATAGCATTCAGAGAATTGTTTGACGGAACCGACGCCGAATCAGTATCGTTTCGGACATATATTCGAGAGTATAATGCGGTAAATGCATTTACTAGCCTTGGATGCAAATTAGATACAAGAGCTTTGAAAGGGAGAGGTCCTAGACCTTTCTCAATACATCGGGAGTTGAGACATTTAACCGGAGGTGTTCTACCAGCTCCTGGGACTGAGAGGAGGGCGGTTTACTCCCAACTGTACATCTATGATCCAGCTTTTGCATTGTTTGTCCGTGGAGAACGAAATCCTCAGTTAAATATGAATATCCTACAGACAATTCAAAATACTATGCTCCAATTCAATGTTTTTATACCAAGTATCGTCGCTTATGCAATTTTAGACTGAGATGAGTCCGAAATTCGACTGAGAATATCGTAGTTTCACTTCAATATAACAAGTCAACCGATAGTAGGCGTTATAATCTTCCGACAAAGAAATGAGATTGCGGTTATCGTTCGTAAAGAACTTATAAGGAGACTCTGGGTACGAGATATTATATTGCATTTGAGAGAAAACAACGGGTTGAAACAAATTTTGAGTGTCATCCGGCGTACTTGCCTTTACATTACGTTTTACTATTTCCTTTTGGTGAGCCGGGATGGTCACCGACAATGAGGCAATGGGATGCAAGTCACCCAAACCTATACGAACACCAAATTATCTCAAATGGAGTATTATAGTTACCGCATATTTGAACGCATCAAGAATATTCCACCATCTTAAGAGCCGGGAAAACTATTTCAAGAGTTCTTAGTTGATGCACGGGCAGCTACAGAGCAGAGTAAGTTGGCATGGCTCAGATTCAACCAGCCAACTTTGCGTTCTGACCAGTACAGTTGCGTTGCAGATATGACAAATGCCGATTTGAATCCAGTGATAGAGGTAATCCCGTTATTTTACCATCTTCACACAATGGGAGCGGAAGGCATATGCACGAGATATATCAGATTCAATGGCTATTACACGTTTTCACCACCATCCGGATATTTTTCTTACAATGACGCAAAAACCCAAATTGGCCGTAAATAAAAATGCACTTATTGGCAATCGAGTGTCACCGATCGTCGACTTGGTGGCTCGAGTTTTGAGCCGAAAAGAAAAGCATTGATGAAAGAAATAAAGGAAAAAAAGGTGTTCGGCACGGTTGTCGCCCATGTTTATAAAATCGAGTTTCATAAACGTGGGCTACCACATATGCATGCTCTTATATTTTTAAAAGATTCGGAAAAAATTCGTACGGCAGAAATGGTTGATAGATTTGTTTCTGCTGAAATTCTGATGAGAAAAATGACCCAATACTATTTGACACCGTAAGCAAATGTATGGTTCATGGTCCATGTGGAGAACGAGATCCGTGTGCAGCATGTATGTCAAAAGGAAAATGTACGAAAGGATATCCAAAGAAGTACACCGACACAACAACTTTGGACGAGGGTGGGTATCCCAGCTTATCGTCGTCGTCCGGGATGGAATAGAAGTAATCGTCGAAACAACAAAAAGGCGTATAATATAGATGTTGTTCCCTATAACCCGCATCTGTCAAGAATGTTCAATTGCCACATCAATGTTGAAATATGTGCAGGCATAAGGGATGTAAAATATATTAACAAATACATTCACAAAGGTGGTGACCGAGCAACGATGGTTTTGGGAGAACATGACGAGATCCACAGATACATTGATGTAAGGTACATTGGACCACCGGAGGCTGTATGGCGTTTACTTGAGTACCACTTGCATGAAGAATATCCTGCTGTACAACGGTTGGCAATTCATTTCTGAGAATAAGCAACGGTGGTTTATAACGCAAGGCAATCAATGACCTCGGTTATACGAACATCACAAGAACATAAGACGACTTTGATGGGTTATTTTGAGTATTATGCTAAAAATCCTACTGCCCCGGCCTATACTTATCAAGAGTTCCCGCAACACTTTGTATGGAGTAAAAAGGCTAAAGAGTGGAAAATTAGACAACAAAGATTTGCAATCTAAGAATGTATTTTGTTAGCCCTAACGCTGGAGAGTTGTACTACTTACGTATGTTACTCACAATCTGTTAGAGGTGCTAATTCTTTTCAAGACTTGAAGACTGTAAGTAATGGAGACGAGACGAGGTGCACAATACGTTTCAAGATGCATGTATTGCACTTGGGATTTTAGCACATGATGGAGAATCGAAAAATGTCTTCAAGAAGCAAAGTGGTTATGCAAACCGAAATCATTGAGGAAACTATTTTGTATTATCCTATCACAATGTAATCCATCAAGACCGGAGGTCTTGTGGGCGAAATTTGGAATGAATATATGTGATGATCTACCACATAGATTGCGAACAATGTTTAACATCCGTAATCCAACGATGAACTGGCAATGGATTCCGGATTATACCCGTTGGATCAACCGCCTTCAACGATCCGGAAAAAAACTAGAAAAATATGAATCAATGCCGAGACCAAGACATGATTGGGGTTAAATAGTAGGTAATGATACATTTGGGACCATAGACAACTTCGGTTTGCATTAAGTGATTAGGTGATTCAATGATATTGAGAAATTGAATGTCGCACAACGTTCGGCGTACAATGCGATAGTGGATTCTGTAAATGATCGCAATGGACGAATGTTTTTTCTGAATGGCAGTGCAGGTACTGGAAAAACTTTTTTGTACAACACAATAGCAAGAAGCTGTCGTAGAGATGGAAAAATAGTCTTAACTGTTGCTTCATCTAGTATCGCTTCACTACTTCTTGATGGAGGTCGAACAACACATTCCACTTTTAAGATTCCATTTGAAGTCCAAGACGATAACAATATTAGTATTAGTAAAGACTCTGATTACGCTTGAGATGCTTAAAGAAGTAAGATTGATCATATGGGATGAAGTTTCAATGCAACATAGATTTTGTGTGGAAAGGTTGATCGCCTACTACGAGATATTCGCAGTGATGATGAGACACTTTGGAGGTGTAATAGTCGTCTTGGGTGGAGACTTTAGACAAACTTTAGGTGGTCTCGAATGCAAGTCGAGAACAAACCGTTGGAGCATCTATAAGAGGTTCATTGCTTTCGGATTACATTATTGTCTTGACGCTAAACCAAAATATGCGATTGGAGGAGAACAGGAAAATTTGGAGTTTCTCGACTACTTGCTTGAGGTAAAGAAATTTCATTGAGTAAAACTATATTTATCGTAGACATAGCTATTTTAAATCTGATTAATTGATATGTAGATTGGAACGAACCCTGAAGAGGTTGTTAATCTGCCATCGACAATGTGTAGATGTCAAAACATGCATGAGCTAATATCTTCGGTGTATCCGTTGTTGGGAATGGATGAACCAATGTCACCCGAATACTTAACCGAGAGGATCATTTTATCTCCACGTAATGAAGACGTCCATAAGATTAATATGGACACATTAATCTTATTACATGGGGAGACTTACACGTATTTTGTCGTCGACAAAATGATTCGGGATGATCATGGAAGGGATTCGGATTTTACAACTGAATTTCTCAACAATTTGAGCCCACCAGGATCACCTCCATTTAAGCTAGACCTTAAAGTTGGATGTCCCATTATGTTGCTGAGAAATCTGGCACCGAAAGAAAGCCTTTGTAATTGTACAATACGGTGGTGACGAGGTGTGGACGACACGTGATTGAAGCTAAAATCATAACCGGAGAAAAGCGGGGTGAAGTAGTATTCATCCCCAGAATAACTTTTCAACCTTCAGCTACAGAGCTAAACATACAAACGGAAAGACGTCAATTCCCCATACGCGTTGCATATGCGATGACTATTAACAAATCACAGGGACAATCGGTGAAGTATGTGGGCATTGATTTACGTACTCCAGTATTTAGCCATGGTCAGCTATATGTCGCATTGTCCAGGTGTACTGCTGCAAGTAGGATTACTTTATTGTTGCCAAATGAATCAAATGTGTCTTTAGATCCCAGAACGAAAAAATGTAGTGTATCCCGAAGTATTATTGTAGAATTTGATGCTTCTTTTAATTAATTTTCTAGATTGTATGGTACATGTAATTTTTAATATTTCTTTAGATTGGATGATTTTGTTAGTTTGTTATTTTAGTATTTCGTGAAAAAACAAACTCCCCGCATAAGAATATCCCCGATGCTTGCACCAATACTGGTTTGTTCACGAAAAATGTCTTCAAGAAGCAGTGGTTATGCAAACCGGAAATCAGCTGAGGAAACTATTTTGTATTATCCTATCACAATGTAATCCATCAAGACCGGAGGTCTTGTGGGCGAAATTTGGAATGAATATATGTGATGATCTACCACATAGATTGCGAACAATGTTTAACATCCGTAATCCAAGATGAACCGGCAATGGATTACTGATTATACCCGTTGGATCAACCGCTTCAACGATCCGGAAAAAACTAGAAAAATATGAATCAATGCCGAGACCAAGACATGATTGGGGTTAAATAGTAGGTAACATATACATTTGGGACCATAGACAACTTCGATTTGCATTAACCGATTCGGTGATTCAGTCAGATATTGAGAAATTGAATGTCGCACAACGTTCGGCGTACAATGCGATAGTGGATTCTGTAAATGATCGCAATGGACGAATGTTTTTTCTGAATGGCAGTGCAGGTACTGGAAAAACTTTTTTGTACAACACAATAGCAAGAAGCTGTCGTAGAGATGGAAAAATAGTCTTAACTGTTGCTTCATCTAGTATCGCTTCACTACTTCTTGATGGAGGTCGAACAACACATTCCACTTTTAAGATTCCATTTGAAGTCCAAGACGATAACAATATTAGTATTAGTAAAGACTCGGATTACGCCCAGATGCTTAAAGAAGTAAGATTGATCATATGGGATGAAGTTTCAATGCAACATAGATTTTGTGTGGAAGCAGTTGATCGCCTACTACGAGATATTCGCAGTGATGACAGACACTTTGGAGGTGTAATAGTCGTCTTGGGTGGAGACTTTAGACAAACTTTACCGGTGGTCTCGAATGCAAGTCGAGAACAAACTGTTGGAGCATCTATAAGAGGTTCATTGCTTTCGGATTACATTATTGTCTTGACGCTAAACCAAAATATGCGATTGGAGCAGGAACCGGAAAATTTGGAGTTTGCTGACTACTTGCTTGAGGTAAAGAAATTTCATTGAGTAAAACTATATTTATCGTAGACATAGCTATTTTAAATCTGATTAATTGATATGTAGATTGGAACGAACCCTGAAGAGGTTGTTAATCTGCCATCGACAATGTGTAGATGTCAAAACATGCATGAGCTAATATCTTCGGTGTATCCGTTGTTGGGAATGGATGAACCAATGTCACCCGAATACTTAACCGAGAGGATCATTTTATCTCCACGTAATGAAGACGTCCATAAGATTAATATGGACACATTAATCTTATTACATGGAGAGACTTACACGTATTTTGTCACGACAAAATGATTCGGGATGATCATGGAAGGGATTCGGATTTTACAACCGAATTTCTCAACAATTTGAGCCCACCAGATCACCTCCATTTAAGCTAGACCTTAAAGTTGGATGTCCCATTATGTTGCCGAGAAATCGGCACCGAAAGAAGGCCTTTGTAATTGTACAATACGGGTGGTGACGAGGTGTGGACGACACGTGATTGAAGCTAAAATCATAATCGGAGAAAAAGCCGGTGAAGTAGTATTCATCCCGTAATAACTTTTCAACCTTCGCCTACAGAGCTAAACATACAAACGGAAAGACGTCAATTCCCCATACGCGTTGCATATGCGATGACTATTAACAAATCACAGGGACAATCGGTGAAGTATGTGGGCATTGATTTACGTACTCAAAGATTTAGCCATGGCCACTATATGTCGCATTGTCCAGTGTCTGCGCAAGTAGGATTACTTTATTGTTGCCAAATGAATCAAATGTGTCTTTAGATCCGGTAACGAAAAATGTAGTGTATCCTGAAGTATTATTGTAGAATTTGATGCTTCTTTTAATTAATTTTCTAGATTGTATGGTACATGTAATTTTTAATATTTCTTTAGATTGGATGATTTTGTTAGTTTGTTATTTTAGTATTTCGTGAAAAAACAAACTCCCCGCATAAGAATATCCCCAATTGCAACAATAAAATCCCTTGTAATCTCGATCTCAAGGATGCTGTAGCGTGAATTAGAATAAACCCATTTTCTTTCGATTCATTGCAAACCCATTAATCACCTCCTTCTTGATACGTATTTCAAACCCTAAATTCATCAAATATTCTCTAAAATTAACCCATCTTCTCAATTCTTCGATCTCTTCCACCATTGCAAAGATCACTTCTCGATAGATCCATGGCTTCATCATATGTTTGCCAGAGAGCAAGCGTCAATCTCTTCCCCAATCCTTGAGTTACTCTCTTTGACATCGCCCTACTTCCTCCCGTTTCTAATTTCAGAGAGAAAGAATTGAGAAGAGAAGATATTCTCTAGGTGTGGGCTGAATGAGTAAAATAACTATAGGCGCCCAGCTTTTAGATGTAGACCACCACCAGTGACAACATTTTCCACTTAACTGTCGGTTCTGCGAGACTAACAATGATTCAACGATACGCTTCAATTGCTCGCAACTTCTTCATAAGATGTCGGAATGATCTCTTTCTTTCGCCATTGACTTCATATTTCCGTGCTCTTCACATGATGAGAAGGAATCCAAGATTTGGGCGGGTTCCGCTTCTTTTTGCTCCAAATGACTCCATTGCACCTAATAAACTCAAAAGCACGCGTAAAGTGCATCATTCACCAGAAAAATAGCAAAGAAAGCGTAACTACTAGATAGTAAATTAGGTGTTTTAGACACCTATCACTTAGATTGCAAACCCTGATTTGAAAATTATATAAAGGAAAATTCTATGAACTGGGAAACCTAATCCCCACACCTCATGTGATACTAGTTGCGTACTAGAGTCGATTCTCCTTTAACCTTAGGTTTTTCACAAAACCTTATAGGTTAACGACTTGAAGACTTCATTGGGATTGTGAATCCAGACCCGGCCTATTTTCTCTCGTAGTTGTGTGTTCTAATCTTACTTCTTCTATCGTGATTGAGTATTATCTTTGCTAAAATTTGTTGAGATTTATCTCCGATAGGTAAGATTAAAAGTAGTCACAAACATCTTCGTCTTATCGTTTGTGATTCCACAATATCTTGTTTCGCTACCATACGATTAAGATTACTGTGAGGTGATTGAGAATACTAGGATGTTCTTCGGGAATATAAGTCTGGTTTATCAATTGGTTACTGTGCACATTGATTTATCAAAAGATGGAACAAAACACATACGTATTTCTGTGGGAGACAGATTTATCTATTCCAATAGACTTTTCTGTGTGAGACAGATTTGTTTATCAAGTCTTCGACTTTGGGTCGTAACAACTCTTGGTTGTGGGTGAGATCATCTAAGGGAATCAAGTACGTAGAATCCTGCTGGGATCAGAGACGTAAGGAGCGCAACTGTACCTTGATCAGTGGGAGATTGATTAGGGCTCAACTACATTCCAATCCAAGTTTATTGGTAGTAGGGCTCAGTGTCTCGTAGCGGCTTAATACAGTATGGTGTCTGTGTTTGCGGTTTACTCGTTAACAAAATTTCTGGTGTCTGTGTTATTTTTTTCCGCATTATATTTTGTTATATAATAGAAATATCACAGGTTGTGCGTTAAGTTCAATCAGTTCTTGAATCCGACCTTTGGGTTGTTGATTGAATTGATTGACACTTGGATATTCGTTTGTGATACCGTCCAAGTTATTTCTCTTATTCAATCGGGCTCGCAAATTCCTATTTGTGTGATTGCAGATTGAATTGAGAAATTGAGATATAACTCTTTGATATACTTCTCTATAGATTGAGTCTGACTGTCTAGTTGATTGTCTTGAAAGTATATTGGAGTTTGTCTATTCATATTACCGAACGAAATATTGGATGTGGTTGTTAGACACCCGCTTTTTCACAATTTTCTAAACTCAGTTCAAGCCAGCAGCAACCAGTTCTGGAATAATGTATTTGAAGGTTTTGATAACATATTCGGAAATCCAAATGCGAGAAATAAAGGAGGTCTTAAAACTAGGTTCGGCGTTATCAACATTGAGGTCCTCACTTTTGTCACAATTCAGTCGAAGTTCACATACGCAACCTGGAATGCCGTATGAACAAAGGGTAAGAATTTTATAAGATATATCAATTTTTTCCTAAATTTGAACTATTTTAAGTTATGTTTTTTTTTAAAATTTCATAAAAGTCTTTGCTCGTTTAGACTATCTTAACAGACAGCAACAATTTTCCTCATGATGAATGCTATCAGATCTTGAAAGCAAGCTTTGAGCCCTACAATCCCGATGAAATATAGCTATATCAATGGAGTCTTTTATCGCCCGGATGTTCATGCATCAGATGTTAATCAAGTCTCTGGCTCTACAATACTGAAGAATGATTATATTTGAATGTATTATCTTATATTTATGTAATTTTCTATCTTTATGTGTTCTTGCATCAGATGTTAATCAAGTCTTCGGCTCTACAATCCCGAAGAATGATTATATTTGAATGTATTATCTTATATTTATGTAATCTTCTATATTTATGTGTTCCTGCATCAAATGTTAATCAAGTCTTCGGCTCTACAATCCTGAAGAATGATTATATTTGAATGTATTATCTTATATTTATGTGTTCTTGCAATCTAGATATGATCTTTAAAAAAGTTTAATTAAATTTTGACATAACTAAAATTGAAATTCCACAAAATAGACAACAAGATTACAACTATTGAATAAAAATCTAAATCACTTTTCGTAGTAATCACGGTTGCACTTTTCGTAATATAAATCTAAATCACTTAAAACTAACAAAATTTTAATAAAAATGGAACTGATTATGTCCTTGCCTCTCCAACTGCTTATCCAATATAGCTTCCAGTTTCAATCCAAAGTATATTTTTGCATTTGGAGCCAGCGACTCGAGATCCATTGCATTATTTCCCTTTCATCTCTCTCTCGATTATGTTCAATTTGTTGTTGTGTTGTATTAGCAACCTTTCCATAATTTGGTTTTGTTGTTGCTGACGAGGTGCGACTGTCATTCGGGATTCTTTCAGATAATCAACAAGTTTAGTGCCCGCGTCGCTCATTTGGGAATCTTGCGATGAGGGTGTAGCGGTGTGCTTGGTCCGAGCCCCTTTTAGTAATCGGGACTTTTTCGCAACTCTTGACTTGCCTTTATCATGTTTAAATCCACTTGACGATGTTCCAGGTGTTGTAGTTGGGTTCGTACTAGGAGTATATCATTGTGGAAAAGATATACCGCAATGGACCTTAAAAGCGTTTGAAAATTGATTTGAAAATGGAGTTTCGACAAATTCAGAGAAGATGGGGTTTGAGTAGAAAACATATTTGAGATATTTCCAGGACATTGAGATGAGAGCGGACAGGCATCCAGATCCATATCTTATCTCCACCTACTTGTACATTTGCAACATCTTTAAGCATCTCATACTCAACATCGCAAGAAAAGATTTTTTTGTGTATTTCAATATAATTGCTTCTCGCCAATACCATCTACATCAATGTATACAAACCATAATAAGAAATACATAAATTATATTATTTACAAACAACATATACAACAACTATAATGAACATATATTAAGATAACATACTCCGGTTATTAGAGTCCAAGCCTGGATTACTTGCATTGACTCTTGCAACACATTCTAAAAATTATCCACTTCCGATTTGATTACGCTAAACCTATTACGAACACTTTTATAGTACACACATGTAGATTCCCACCACAAGCTTCTAAAAGTTTGTAAAAAGGGTTTCATAGAAATTAATCTTATCTTCAAAACTACTTTCATCTAGACCACAATACGTAGTAAAAATGTGAACATCTTCCAAGATAGTAAATCTCGCTCTATGCTTTTTAATTTGATTTTGAGTTTGCAACATTGTGATTAGCAAAAAAAATTAAAAAAACTCTTAAAGAAGAAAATTTAAGAGAATTGAGTGAAAAAAACAATTTGTAAGAAGAGGATTTGGAGTGATTTGAATAGAGAATTAGAGTTGTATTTATAGAGGATTTTCGAGAAGTTTTTGAAATAATGACCGTTGAGATCCGATGGTGGAGAAGATAGAACCGTTGTGAACGATGGATGGTTAGGATCGGGTGTGAAAGAGGTATAAACGAAAAAAGGTCAAAAAAATAAATTTACGGAAATGGAAACTAATTTTCCGTGTCATATGCCATGAAACCGAGTATCCGTTTCAACCGTCAATCGATACTCGTTTTCGTAAAGAAAAAATTTACACGGCGCTTCCCTACAAGCAGGATCAGATGTGATCGACTTTAAAATGTAGGGAAGGGATATCCCTACTTAGTAGGGATATGGGAGACCATAAGACTTGATTTTTTTAGTTTTTTTCCTACACGTAGGGGATAGGGAAGGGAAAACCCTTCCCATAATGCTTGGCCTTATGTATCGATCTTATCAATTTGGGAATCAAAAATAAACTTTCTTATTGTAATTGTAATAAACATATGATAAATGCATTAAAGCAACCATTAGGGATTAGCCCAGTTGGCCAGGAGCCTAACTCTCAAGTAGGAGGTCAGCGGATCGAGTCTCCGCTTACGAGTTTTGGAGATCTCATGAAATACTCTTCTTATGTGTATATAGTTACGTTCTTAGTGTACGTTCTTTCCTAGAGGATCAAAAGACATAAAATGAAAGAAGGATATAAAAAAGACTGCACTTTCGGTCATGGTTTCCTTTCCAGAGATACAACGTTTAAGAGAGAGGGGGAATGTGAAAAGAAAGTAAAATGGGAAGGAAAGGATCAGGAGATTTAGTTGACGGGGTGAATAGGAAATACAATATTATTTTTACACATCCTTGCATTTTATTAATATATTCTAATCAGTACCATCACTTTTACTAACATGACTACTCTCAACTACATCGTTATTATGTATTGGATCCCGGGCCGTGAGTTATAACCCCAAAGGTGTCATTATCTATATGCAAAAACTCCAACAAAACAAATTATGCACAAAAACCCCATTTGATTTAATTTGTCTACAATACCCTTATGAGTTATATTTTTCCCAACAAACCTAAAAAGAAAAAAAAATGTTTCCTCTTTCACTCTTTTTCTTTGATTTCACCACCACCAATTAGCATGTATTCTCCACCACTAGCCAGCGCCACCACCACCAGCAACAATACAACCACCAAGTAGCAGCACTACCATCCAATGCTACCACCACCAGTAGCAACACAACCACCAACTTGCAGCACCACCAACAACCACCAGCAACGAGTACCACCAATAGCAATCAAAACAAACACCAACCACCACTAGCACCACCACCAATCAGCACCGCCACCAACCACCACCACTACCAACTAACTATCAACCACCAGGTCCACCACCACTACCAACGAGCTACTACCACCAATACTATCGCCACCATCAGTACCCAGCACCACTCACCATCACAAACCAGCACTACCACTAACTAACAACACCACCACCAATATCACCAACAATATTGGTTGCAACAATAAAAATTAGGTATAAAAATGATGAAACCAAATTGGGTTTCAACATAAAATTTGTAAATTTGATGAAACCAAAATCGGTTTCATCATTTTTCTGACATTTCACCAAAACATAAATTGGTTTCAACGTTGTTTAGTTTTGTAAAATTTGATGAAACCAAATTTGGTTTCATCATTTTTCTGACATTTCACCAAAACAAAACCCTAGTTTTGATAATATATCATTTTTCTGATGATGATTCGCGACGATGATGAACTGGAGGTGTTGGTGATGTTTGTAGAGGATAAAATGAGGAGGAGAAGGTGTTGTTAGTGGCGGATCTGGACATATAGTTATGTTTGGAACCAATTCTGTTGGGGGTTTACTTACTAGTTTTTTTTGATGAAACCAAATTTGGTTTCATCATTTTTCTGTCATTTCACCAACACAAACGTTGATCTCGACGATGATGATTTATCATCATTTGGTGATGATACATGTCAGAAGGAAGTGTTGGTGGTGGTTTTATAGGATTAAAATAGGAGGAGGATGTGTTCTTGGTGACGGATCCGAAAGTGGCGGTGGTGGTTGTAGAGGATAGAAGAAGAAGGCGGAGATGTTGTTGGTTGCATATCTGGAGGTTCTGGTGCTGGTTGTAGTGGATAGAAGGAGGAGGTAGAGGTGTTTTTGATGGCGATCCAAACATGGCAATAGGTTTGGTGATGGTGTAGGAGAAAGAAAAGAAGATGTTGGTTGGAAAAGTGGGGGGAGGAGGTGTTGGTGGTGGCAGATTTGGGTATGGTAGTGGGTTTGATGGTGGCGTGGGAATAGGAAAAGTTGTTGGTGTGGTGGTGGGGAAGAGAAGAAGAAGGATGCGGTGGAAGTAGAAGAAGAAGATAGAAGAAGATAAGAAAGGGTAAGTATGACTTTTAAGAAATTACTAAAAACTAAATTTTTACACTATAAATGAAAATGGGGTTTTTGTGCCATTTTATGTTCAAATGGTTTTTATTTATAACAAATAATATAATGGAGCTTTTGTACCTCAAATTTGACTACCTTGGTGTTTTATCACTAGTTCTCAGATTAGGAAATACTAGGTATCAACCAGGCCTTCACTGGTCTCAACTCTCAAATGCATTAGCCTTCTAAGGCTACGAAAAGCGTGTCGGTATTTTAATTTTAGTCGTTCATAATGGTTTCACCAAACCAGTATTGGTGCAAGCATTGGGGATATTCTTATGCATGAAAAATCTCCTTTCGAAATATATCCATCCATTGTCCATTCATATTAAGATTTAAGTTCTTCACCGCAACCATTTTCCTCTCCCTCGGATTAGAGAAAATTTAGAAAAGATAAGAAAGGGGGAGAATTTTTTTTTTCACGAAATACTAAAATAACAAACTAACAAAATCATCTAATCTAAAGAAATATTAAAAATTACATGTAACAAACTAACAAAATCAAAATCATCCAATCCATACAATCTAGAAAATTAATTAAAAGAAGCATCAAATTCTACAATAATACTTCAGGATACACTACATTTTTTGTTACCGTATCTAAAGACACATTTGATTCATTTGGCAACAATAAAGTAATCCTACTTGCAGCAGTACACCTGGACAATGCGACATATAGCTGACCATGGCTAAATACTGGAGTACGTAAATCAATGCCCACATACTTCATCGATTGTCCTTGTGATTTGTTAATAGTCATCGCATATGCAACGCGTATGGGGAATTGACGTCTTTCCATTTGTATGTTTAGCTCTGAAGCTGAAGGTTGAAAAGTTATTCTGGGGATGAATACTACTTCACCGGCTTTTTCTCCAGTTATGATTTTAGCTTCAATCACGTGTCGTCCGCACCTCGTCACCACCAGTCTTGTACAATTACAAAGGCCTTCTTTCGGTGCCAGATTTCTCAGCAACATAATGGGACATCCAACTTTAAGGTCTAGCTTAAATGGAGGTGATCTGGTGGGCTCAAATTGTTGAGAAATTCAGGTTGTAAAATCCGAATCCTTCCATGATCATCCCGAATCATTTTGTCGTGAGCAAAATACGTGTAAGTCTCCCCATGTAATAAGATTAATGTGTCCATATTAATCTTATGGACGTCTTCATTACGTGGAGATAAAATGATCCTCTCGGTTAAGTATTCGGGTGACATTGGTTCATCCATTCCCAACAGCGGATACACCGAAGATATTAGCTCATGCATGTTTTGACATCTACCCATTGTCGATGGCAGATTAACAACCTCTTCAGGGTTCGTTCCAATCTACATATCAATTAATCAGATTTAAAATAGCTATGTCTACGATAAATATAGTTTTAATCAATAAAATTTCTTTACCTCAAGCAAGTAGTCAGCAAACTCCAAATTTTCCGGTTCCTGCTCCAATCGCATATTTTAGTTTAGCGTCAAGACAATAATGTAATCCCAAAGCAATGAACCTCTTATAGATGCTCCAACAGTTTGTTCTAGACTTGCATTCGAGACCACCGGTAAAGTTTGTCTAAAGTCTCCACCCAAGACGACTGTTACACCTCCAAAGTTTCTGTCATCACTGCGAATATCTCGTAGTAGGCGATCAACTGCTTCCACACAAAATCTATGTTGCATTGAAACTTCATCCCATATGATCAATCTTACTTCTTTAAGCATCTGGGCGTAATCCGAGTCTTTACTAATACTAATATTGTTATCGTCTTGGACTTCAAATGGAATCTTAAAAGTGGAATGTGTTGTTCGACCTCCATCAAGAAGTAGTGAAGCGATACTAGATGAAGCAATGATTAAGACTATTTTTCCATCTCTACGACTGACTTCTGTTATTGTGTTGTACAAAAAAGTTTTTCCAAGCACTCAGCACCGCCATTCAGAAAAAACATTCGTCCATTGCGATCATTTACAGAATCCACTATCGCATTGTACGCCGAACGTTGTGCGACATTCAATTTCTCAATATCTGACTGAATCACCGAATCACTTAATGCAAACTGAAGTTGTCTATGGTCCCAAATGTATCTGTTACCTACTATTTGACCCCAATCATGTCTTGGTCTCGGCATTGATTCATATTTTTCTAGTTTTTTTCCAGATCGTTGAAGCAGTTGATCCAACAGGTATAATCCGTAATCCATTGCCAGTTCATCTGTTGGATTCTGGATGTTAAATATTGTTCGCAATCTATGTGGTAGATCATCACATATATTCATTCCAAATTTCGCCCACAAGACCTCCGGTCTTGATGGATTACATTGTGATAGGATAATACAAAATAGTTTCCTCAGCTGATTTCCGGTTTGCATAACCACTGCTTCTTGAAGACATTTTTCTGATTCTCCATCATGTGCTAAAATCCCAAGTGCAATACATGCATCTTGAAACGTATTGTGCACCTCGTCTACGTCTCCATTACTTACAGTCTTCAAGTCTTCAAAAGAATTAGCACCTCTAACAGTTGTGAGTAACATATGTAAGTAGTACAACTCTCCAGCGTTAGGCCTAACAAAATACATTCTTCCGATTGCAAATCCTTGTTGTCTAATTTTCCACTCTTTAGCCTTTTTACTCCATACAAAGTGTTGCGGGAAATCTTGATAAGTATAGACCGGGGCAGTAGGATTTTTAGCATAATACTCAAAATAACCCATCAAAGTCGTCTTATGTTCTTGTGATGTTCGTATAACCGAGGTCATTGATTGCCTTGCGTTATAAACCACCCGTTGCTTATTCTGTAAATGAATTGCCAACCGTTGTACAGCAGGATATTCTTCATGCAAGTGGTACTCAAGTAAACGCCATACAGACCTCAGGTGGTCCAATGTACCTTGCATCAATGTATTGTTGGATCTCGTCATGTTCTCCCAAAACCATCGTTGCTCGGTCACCACCTTTGTGAATGTATTTGTTAATATATTTTACAGCCCTTATGCCTGCACATATTTCAACGTTGATGTGGAAATTGAACATTCTTGACAGATGCGGGTTATAGGGAACAACATCTATATTATACGCCTTTTTGTTGTTTCGATAGGTTACTTCTATTCCATCCCGACGACGACGATAACTGGATACCCACCCTCGTCCAAAGTTGTTGTGTCGGTGTACTTCTTTGGATATCCTTTCGTACATTTTCCTTTTGACATACATGCTGCACTGGATCTCGTTCTCCACATGGACCATGAACCATACATTTGCTTTACGGTGTCAAATAGTATTGGGTCATTTTTCTCATCAGAATTTCAGAGAAACAAATCTATCAACCATTTTCTGCCGTACATTTAATTTTTTCCGAATCTTTTAAAAATATAAGAGCATGCATATGTGGTAGCCCACGTTTCGAAACTCGATTGTATAAACATGGGCGACAACCATGCCGAACACCTTTTTTCCTTTATTTCTTTCATCAATGCTTTTCTTTTCGGCTCAAAAACTCGAGCCACCAAGTCGACGATCGGTGACACTCACGATTGCCAATAAGTGCATTTTTTATTTCGGCCAATTTGGGTTTGCAATCATTGTAAGAAAAATATCCGGATGGTGGTGAAAACGTGTAATAGCCATTGAATCTCGATATATCTCGTGCATATGCCTTCCGCTCCCAAAGTGTGTGAATATGGTAAAATAACAGGATTACCTCTATCACTGGATTCAAATCGGCATTTGTCATATCTCGCAATGCAACCTATCTTGGTCGAACGCAAAGTTGGTTGGTTGAATCCGAGCCATGCCAACTTACTCGCGCTCCGTAGCTGCCCATGCATCAACTAAGAACTCTTGAAATAGTTTTAGGCTCTTAAGATGGTGGAATATTCTTGATGCGTTCAAATATGCGGAACTATAATACTCCATTTGAGATAATTTGGTGTTCGTATAGGTTTGGGTGAATGCATCCCATTGCCTCATTGTCGGTGACCATCCCAGCCACCAAAAGGAAATAGTAAAACATAATGTAAAGGCAAGTACGCCGGATGACACTCCGAAATTTGTTTCAACCCGTTGTTTTCTCTCAAATGCAATATAATATCTCGCACTTTTGATCTCCTTATAAGTTCTTTTGGAACGATAACCGCAATCTCATTTGTCGTCGGAAGATTATAACGCCTACTATCGGTTGACTTGTTATATTGAAGTGAAACTCGATATTCTCAGTCGCAGGACTCATCTGGTCTAAAATTGCATAAGCCGACGATACTTGGTATAAAAAACATTGAATTGGAGCATAATATTTTGAATTGTCTGTAGGACATTCATATTTAATCGAGGATTTCGTTCTCCACGGACAAACAATGCAAAAGTTTGGATCATAGATGTACGGTTGGGAGTAAACCGCCCTCCTCTCAGTCCCAGGAGCTGGTAGAACACCTCCGGTTAAATGTCTCAACTCCCCATGTATTGAGAAAGGTCTAGGACCTCTCCCTTTCAAAGCTCTTGTATCTAATTTGCATCCAAGGCTAGTAAATGCATTTACCGCATTATACTCTCGAATATATGTCCGAAACGATACTGATTCGGCGTCGGTTCCGTCAAACAATTCTCTGAATGCTATAGGTGGTTCACGTAGTAACGGTCGGCGAACTTTTCCTTGGAGACAACATGATCCAAATTTCGGGTTAATTAAAGACGAATTTGTGAGTTTTTCTGCCATCTAGTGCAACGCCCCGCAGTGCTTACATTTGACGTCCATTTGTCCCAGAAAATGGCGCACATCAGTAGTAAGAGCAGCTCCCCGGTTCTCAGCTGTAGTTGGATCACATAATTCGTCACTGTCGTAATCTACTTCATCAGTTTCGTAATCATCCGACATAACATCATCTTCTCCAACAGACGGCCTGCATAGTGAGAAATAGGAATCTAGTTTAGACGAACCTAAAAATAAATAAATTAATGCAATCTGTATCTTCAAATTAATCCTTACATTTCAATATTTTGATCGGTTGATGTGACACCAACTCTCCCATGTAATATAGCCGTATGCATTGTAAATTTTGTCATCGCACGAATATTTTTATATTTGAAAACTTAAAAATGATAATTGTGTATGTGTAAAATGTAAATTCTTTTAGTTCACCTCTTCGCGCAGACTCGCATCTTCATGTGCATATGATGTAGCCTCCCTTTCTCTAATTTGTATACCACTTGAGCGCATAGCCTCCCTTTCTCTAATTTGTATTCTACTTGAACGCATCCGTTTGGGATGAGGATTCTACATTTTTGGAAATCAAATTAGTAAATATTGAAATCGTCGTGCCAAAGTTTGACAAACATGTTATTGTGTATCTACGCACCTCTTCGCAAACAACTTTTCCCTTTCCCTTCAGTATTCGTCGTCGTTGTGCATCTGCTTCCATTTCATTTTGTGCTTCTCTCTCACTACGTTCTCGTTCTCTCATCTCTTTTAGTTGTTTTTCTATCTCACGGCGCCTCCTCTGGGCTGCTGATCTTCGAGATGTTGGTTGCGATGTTAGATATATATTTTGCGCCGTTGGTGCTCCCGCAACAACACACTGATGGGGATGTTCTGTAGCTGTGTCAGTATGCACATTTTCTTCTCGCTCGCAATATGCAACTGATTGATGCTGATAACATAGATTTTAAAGTAGGTTAACTAAATAATTGGGATTTTTTTAATCATTTTTAGGAACATTATAGTTGATTGTTTGTTCCTAGTTGTCTAAACAGTATTTAGTTGAACTTTAAAGGCCAAAAAATACATTATTATTTGTAGATTCATTTGGTAATCCTATATTTGTCGTCTTTTGCGTTGGACCATGTGGAAGCTTCGCACATTAAAATTATAGTGATTTGCGTATCAAATTGCATAATTACTCTAAGACATTATTGTTGGTCGCAGCTACAAAACTTCCTATGTAGAATATATAGTTGTGAACATTACTTGGATATCTCTGCTACGATGATCTTCTGCGTGATGTTCACTTTCATCAATGGGTCGGCGCCTCTGGACTGGTGACTCATTCAAAGTTGTTGGACTTCTTTCAAGACAATTTTCTGCGTGCCGTGGTTGTTCTGTGTGTTGATCCCGTACATCTGCATTGACTTGGGTTGTTGTTTCATCTTGTGCTCGTTCTCTTGCACGCCTCCGTCGTTGTCCCAATACCATCCTCTGACAATCCATGAAATCATTAAACTCAAAAACTTGAACATCCTAAAACAAACAACTCAAATAAATCTACAATGTTATGCATACATTTGCTCGGGTAGCCAAATTATGTCCATTATGGAACATGCGAACTCCATCATTTATCTGATTTTCATGATCCCTGTGTCTCCTGCATTAATTAACATAAATTACAGTTAATGGATAATGTGTAGTGCTTTACTAATCCCTTTTTTCTTTCTTTTACTAAAACACCATTAAATCTTGTTTTTTTCATAAATCCAATAGAGCAAATCGAATAGATCACAGAAGATACATTATAAAAAGATTTCTTGATTCACTAAAGATACGTATGTGTCAACAGAATGGTTAGATAATTTCCGATGTATATAGATCGTCTTCTACTCACATGTTACACCTTCCACAGCATGAACTTTCAGAATTTTATTTTTAACCGCACCCAATAAGTCTATTTATAGAGTAATGAACTCAAGAAAACTGTAATATTTGTAACTGCTCCCTACTGGAAAGCTAAAAAGCTGAAACCGCATGGTAGTGGTGGTCAGTTATTAATTATTCAGTTTTGCTGTTAATTTGAATTTTGAAATTACATGAGAATTGTTTTTTTGCTTTTAATTTGAATTTTGAAATTACATGAGAATTGTTTTGCGTATATATCTTTTGGATTTCACTCAACAGCCGTCACTCATGTAGTCCATTCATGCGAAACTCAACCGCATGAGTTCAATTTTTATTTTTATTTTTTTTTCTTTTGTTGGTCAACATATGCTCTTGTTCTTGATCTTCTTAACCTACGATTGATTCATATACGAGAGAAGACAAATTTGATTCCTTGCAATGCCCAACGAAGACAAATGCATTAGTTGATATTGTATGAGATTGACATTTTCTTTGCTCAAAATGATGTGCAGAATTGTATGACTCCTTTGGTAGGGAAATGTCAATGAACAACCATTTTCGTCGACTCTGACAGTTCTTGTAAAACCCGGTAAACATAATTCAGCGCACTAACATATTGTAAGTTCAATTTATATTTCCAAACCAAAAAAATGTAGATTCCTAATAGATAGAAAATACATAGGACGCTGTTGTCGTAAGGTGCCATCCATTTTACCAAAAAGATAGAAAATACATAGAGATAGATAATTTTTTGAAGAACATCCAAAATACATAAGACGATCTTGTCGTAGTACAGGGCATACAACATTACAAAGCAGTTGTTGTCGTAAGGTGCTATCCATTTTACAAAAAAATAGAAAATACATAGGAATAGATAATTTTTTGAAGAACATCCAAAATACATAAGACGATCTTGTCGTAGTACAGGGCATACAACATTACAAAGCATCTCAAAAGCTTATCTAATGTCTTTCCTTCTCTTATCCATTTTGATAGTACATTTTCTTCACCACGTTTGAGAATGTATAAGTGTTTATGAGGAGCATGTGACGCCAATGAGGAGCACGGACAACAATCTGAGTGTAAGTGATTCATGAGTTTTATGCATTTCATCAATGAATAATTGCATGGCCACATAAATATACTCGGTTTACCTTGTGTTTTTGTTTCCATTCACCCCCATAATGCAAACTAAGATATACTCGGTCTGCCATTTGCCGATCTTTCTACAAACAGAGATAATTTGTATTAACAAGTAAGCAACAGAAGTGTAAAATCCGAACGGTAAAAAGTTTGTTTAACGATGGTTTCTACCTCCGGAGTCGCAACAAATTTTATTTTCCCTTCCTCAGTAATTATCTGCTTGTCCTCAATGGGCTATCATTATCACAGTATTTGAGTTCTCAAAAAGGCTTTTAATTGGATACAAAAATTTAATAAACATATATCAAACTTGAAAGAGATAAACCTTCATATCATGGAAGTCGATCAGCACACCATTTCTACATAAACATTTAATCTGCATTTCAAATTTACATTAGAATGAGATGTGATTTGAATCATTAACAAATTACGGTAAACCCATGAGATTTGTTAATTGAGTTTGTTACCGTGTAATCCAAGTCTATGTCCATCTGCTATGAAAAAAGAAAATAGTCAGAAAAAAATAGGAAACACATCTAAGCCTTAAAAAATTAATCACTCAATTTGAACATACCTCCCCATATATGGATAGACACGGATAATTGCTTTCCAAGAAGAAACCACGTTTTGCTGTTTTTTTAATTCTCATAGATGAGGATATACCGGATGTCCTTCGTACCTTGCTGGATAGCTTCTCTGCTCTAAGGTTTTCAATTTGCAGGGCTGCTTCCCATCTCCGAAGCTGTTGCCTTTCTTTGTTCAATTGCATCAGCTTTTTTGCAAATTTAATCGTACTAATTGACCTAGTGGGTTCGCTTCCGGAAACTCTATTTAGCACGATTTTGGTGCGCTTATGGCTTCGGTATATGTAGTTGTGCATATATTTCAAAGATCCCCGTGCTTGATTTAATCGCCGGACACAGATCCTTAACACCACTTTCGTGCGGTTTCGTCTTCGATAGACGTAGTTGTGCGTATATTTCACCGCATACATATCTCGCAATCAATCGTTTGTATTAGTGTGTAACATGAAATTGGTTTAAAATGAAGACTCAAGAAATTGTAGAATCGGTGTAAAACCTGAAGCTAAATGGTAGCAGTTTGGTTGGAATTTATAAGATATTATGACGTAAGTTATGTAAGTTATGAGTTGGTTTCGCAATCGAAGATAGTAGTGGGTTGCATCCGATAGTTTTAAAATAAAACCCTAATGGTTTTATCACCTTTAAAACCGCCAACCCTAAGGAAGACTTAATCCAGACAACAGAGGTCAATGGACGGTAGATAGCTATGCATTTTAGTTAACCGACGCTGCAGATTTTCTCCTGTTGGATTAAAACATCATGACCCCTAGTTGTGTTTCCAGACTCCATCCCGGCCGCTCTTTGTCCCCTCCAAAAAGGCAACTGTGTCATAGTTAATTGATTAATTGATAATAGGAGACTATAATTAGGAGATATATTTTAGCTTATTTTGAGTTATATTAGGAATTGAATGTATTGAGAACCAAGTCTTGTGATTGTATAAATAGCTTGAAGAATTAATAGTACAGGCACACCGAATTATTATCAATGTAGTCGATTATTGCTTCCGTGTTTATGCTCCCCTCTCTCTTGCTCGACCCTTAACATGGTATAGAGCAAGGTGAAAGGGAGACAGGAGAGGAAGAGAAGTTATATGTTTTCGTAAAGATTTTGCAAAGTTGCGATAAGAAGGAGAAGAAGACTTAATGTTTGAAGAAGGAGAAGCTTGATGTTTTTTGTATTCATGATGAAAATCGAGTTAGGGCATGTTATTGATGTCGAGAAAATATGGCAGACGAGATACTACTGCTAAGAAGAAAGGAAAAAAATGGATTGATTGAATGAATAAGGGTTGTTTCCGTTTGAACAACGGTTGTTTCCGTTCGAATACAATGGATTTTGATCTTCCTGTAGACTCTCAGAATAACTTTTTGGTTGTGCAAACCAAAGGGAATAGTGCTTTTGGGTTGTACCAAGCCTAAAACCAAGTGGATTTATTTTTTTGTCCCATACACCCTCGTTTTATTCGCTTTCTTCATTATGAATAATGAAGATGTATCTGCAGTTGGTGATGATTATCGGCGATGGAGCTAGATGTTGTTGCTGGGATGATAGCTCAAGAAGAAGAGACAGTCTTTGTTGTGCGATGGTTAAGAAAGTACTTAAGATGGGAACTGAGGGGAGAAGCAGTGGAAGAATGAGGCTGCGATGGGTTAGAGATTCGTGAAGACAGTAGTAATAATCCAGATGAAGCTTGAGTTGTTGACTGCTATAATAATTCAATGAAGAGAATAGAGATGTGACCGATAGAGCTCAGGTGATGGTTGCTGTCACAATTTATGAATGTGAGGAAGAAGATGGTGATGGTTTCTGTTGAGGGTTACGAATGGAATCAAGCTATTAAGGGTTGGAGATGATTATCCATAGCCAAGAATGGATGGATAGTGATGATCAATAGACGACATAAGTTGGGTTCTGCCTGCAACATGTTCATTAAGAGAGAATGAATTGTTTCCTAAACAGAGAAACCAGGTGAAGAAGTAGAAGCTCGTCGCCGTTAATTTAAAAGATCAAATAAGAGGATTTAGAGTTGTTTTCTGATCTCGACCGGGATAGTAATCGTCGTACAAACTCGTGAAGAAGAACTAAAGCCAAGGAAGAAGAATTGTTGCTTCCATGGTGGTTAATGGTTAGTGAAGATTGATGAAGTCTTTCGTAACTGTGAATCGGAGTAATGATTTGTGTTTGAATCAAAGAAAAGAAGTGGAGATGGTTTACTGTCATCGTAAATTGATGGCTCTAATAAATATTGTGAAAGATTTAGAGGTATTCTCGACAGCACCAAGGAGTGTTTGGGTATTCAATTCAGTTTGGTTTTGAGGTTATTTTGTTGCCGAGAAACAACCACGAAGGAGATGGTGCCATGGTCGAATTGTAGAAGACTTTGTAACGTCTGATGCCGTAAGATATGGGAGTGGGCTAGTTCAGGTAAGGTTTTGGTTGAGAACTCCGAGTTATCACTGTTGATTTAAGTTGAAATATGAAAGATTATCAAGTGAATTAGAGACGTGAGAGTAATAGGAAGGTTGTGTTTTCCGAGCAAACAGATTGTAGAAACATGGTTACTACTGTTGATTAGGAAAGATGGGTATGTCTTGGATTAAGAAGCCGAAAGGAAGTTTTATTGCTATCAATAAATTTGTGACAATAGTATAATAGAAAAATAGTCATAGCTTGTGGCAGAAGCGTAACAAAAAGATTGTGAGAGAATCGTGAAAAACAAAGAAGTGTGAAAGTTTTGCAACAAATGCGTGACTGGAACGAAAAAGAAGAAACAACAAAAAGGTTGTGAAGAAAGAGAAGCAATCACCAAGAGGTGATGAGAGAAAGACAACAACAGTAGGTTAAAATCCTATGAGTTGTAGGGAACAACAAAAGTAAGTTAAAATCTTATGAGTTGTAGAGAACATCACAACAACGGAAAGTCGTGATCTTGAAGATATAGTAACATGTGAAGAGAAGATAAAATAGAAGATGAGAAATGATGCTCGGTAGATACAAATTACAAGTGAAGTAAGTTTGTATGGAATTCTACGACGCAAAGTAGGATTCGTTGAAAAAGAGAAAAGACTTGGTTTCTTGATCGTCTATCAAGTAGATAGAGGGCAACATAGAGGTTTGTGTTTCTAGCTTGTTAGAGAATGTTACTATGATACATGAGTATTGTAGGGAAGATGTAGGGATATGAAAGTTTGCATGCTGTATAGGGAGTACAAAAGTATACTACTGGGGAAACTGAAAAGGCGAGGGTCTAACAACCTCACACAATATTTCGTTTAGCAATATGTATCGACTAGCTCCAATATAATTTTGAGAGCACCAACTAATAAAGCGATCTCAATCAAGAAATATATCTAAGAGTTATATCTCTGTTTCACAATATAATCAGCAAATCAAACAGATAGAAATTTGTGAGCCTGATTATTATGTGAAACAACTTGAACGGTACCAAAGACCAATGTTCAAGTTTCAATCAATTTATATCAACAACCAAAGGTTGGATTATCTAATTGATTAAACTACGCATAACCTGTGATATTTCAATTATATAGAAAATATAATGTGGAAAAGAAATAACACAGACACCATAAATTTTGTTAACGAGGAAACCGAAAATGCAGAAAAACAGCGGGACCTAGTCCAGATTTGAACACCACACTGTATTAAGCCGCTACAGACACTAGCCTACTCCAAGTTAACTTCATACTGGAATGTAGTTGAGACCTAAGCAATCTCACACTGATCAAGTTACAGTCGCGTTCCTTATACCTCTGAATCCCAACAGGACTCTATGCACTTGATTCCCTTAGTTGATCTCACCCACAACTAAGAGTTGCTACGACCCAAAGTCGAAGACTTGATAAACCAATCTGTGTCACACAGAAAAGTTTATTGAATAGATAAATCTGTCTCCCACAGAAATACCTAAAGGTTTTTTTCCATCTTTTGATAATCAAGGTGAACAGGAACCAATTGATACACCAGACTTATATTCCCGAAGAACAGCCTAGTAATATCAATCACATCACAATAATCGTAATCGTATGGTAGCGAAACAAGATATTGTGGAATCACAAACGATGAGACGAAGATGTTTGTGACTACTTTTTATCTTGCCTATCGGAGATTAAATCTCGAGCAAATCTTAAAGAGGATAGTACTCAATACGATAGAAAACAGCAAGATCATAAAAAGCAACTACAGAGAAAATAGTTGGGTCTGGATTCACATTCCCAATGAAGTATTCAAGTCGTTAACCTAATGGTTTTAGAAAAACCTAGGCTAAAGGAGAATCGACTCTAGTCGCAACTAGTATCACACAGGAGGTGTGGGGATTAGGTTTCCCAGTTACTAGAGTTCTCCCTTATATAGTCCTCAAATCAGGGTTTGCAATCAATGTTACCTTGGTAACAAATCATTCATTATTCAACTTTAGATGAAAACCTGATTAAATTCAAGCTAATATCTTTCAACCGATAGATCGAACTTAGCTTGTTACCCACAAATGAAAAGTGACTTCATTTATATATGGGTAACCGTACCTAAACATGTACACCTTGTTGGCTCAACAATAGTTAACAGAATTTAGACATATGAACACTTTCATATCAACCTTATTCATCTTAACCATAACTAGTTCAAATGACTCAAATGAAACTAGTTCTAGAGTTGTTCAATTGTTTATATTCTCATAGAAGTATACAAGACACAATTGAAGCAAAATCGATTTTGATTCACTCGAATCAATTCATGAACATTATAGCCACGGTTTGCAAAAGATTGCATTCCTTATTATATATAAATGTATTAGTTCATGAACATACCGATTCTAGAACAAAACCTACTCAAGTATGCGAACTTGTACGCATACCTAAGTGGTCGGACTAAGTTTGGGTTCGCCAAAGGCGCGAAACAGGTATGCATACCACCAAACTCAGGTTGACTTAGGAACTTGAACTTACGCTAGTACGCGAACGGGTGCGCATACTAAGTTCCCAGACTTTCATTAACCAACCAATACGCGTACGTTTACGCATACCATGGTTCCCGGACTTGGAATGACTTGCAACAGTTAGCATACAAGTACGCATACTGTGTTATATCCAATCATGGTTAATTTGTTCTAAACTTTCATTTCAATCATTGAAACATTTTTAGAAGACGGGAATAGCTGTCTCACACAAACTATTAGCTTCGAAGCAATTTTCAAGTGATCGAATGATCAATACAAAACATGCCGAGTCTACATCAAATGACTGTCTCACACAAATCATATAAGATGTTACCAGGAGATTTTCACATGATCATCTTTTGACTTTCGTCAAGAATATAAGATGAACTTGGTATAATCTTACCAACACATATTTTGAGAAATATGTGAGCGAGTTAAACTCAGATCGAAATATCAATGTGTATAATCGAAGTCTATATAGCTATACGACTTTTGTCTCAAATAGGAGATAGAGTAGATAGACTTTTGAGTGATAGATGAGTTCAAGTATCCACATACCTTTTGTTGGTGAAGTTACACAAGATCTCCTTAGTAGTTCTTCATCTTCAATCGATGAACGTCGTGAAGTCTAAAGCTCAACTATACTTTCTATCCTAATCCGAGACTTAGCTATAAGTAGATTAGAAATTAAGACTTATAGTTTTGGCAACTAAACTTGACAAACAAGCTTGAGATAGAAACGCTTGCGAGTTCGACCGAGCAAAGGTGCTCTAATAGAAACCATTAGGACCGAAATGTCCTTAAACCACGATTAAGGACCGAAATGTCCGTAAACTACGAAGAGGACCGAAATGTCTGAAAACTATGATTGGGACCAAATGTCCGAAAACTATGAAGAGGACCGCAATGTCCAAAAAAAAAACACGATTGGGACCGTAACGTCCATAAACTACCGAATGAGACCATAATGTCCGAAAACTACGATTGGGATCGTAATGTCCATGAACTTCCATATATGACCGAAATGTCCCAAAAGTGTTAGGGAAAGCTCAGTTTAAATTTCTTATGTCCAAGATGGGCATTCGTGATCTCCATGCTCCATCTTGAGGGAGGGTATTAGGAAATATAATAGGAGACTATATTTTAGCTTATTTTGAGTTATATTAGGAATTGAATGTCTTGAGAACCAAGTCTTGTGATTGTATAAATAGCTTGAAGAATTAATGAGAAAGACGCACCTTTCGATCCTTAACATTCTGATTCCTCGCTCTATAAAAAAGATAACCCACTGAACCACCGGTTAAATCACTGGATCATGACCGAATAACTTTACGTTTCGATGACTGGGCTGTTTTTTTTTTTATTTTTTTTTTTTTTATGGAAGAGGTATCACCTCATAATTTCATTAATGCGAAATTTTTCTTACATTGATCAATTACATCTAAAAACGGAGAAAAACAATCCATACAAAAATTACATATTTCAGATACGAAAATAGAAAATTGTACAGAAGTTTTACAACCCATTGGAGAAATTGACATCCTTCTAATGGTTTCAAACCGTTTTGTTTGATGATCTTTTGTTTCTAGATCATCATCATCATTGATGTAAGATGCTTCCATAAAAAGGAAGTAATATGCCCTTATTGATATCATCACATTCCATATCGGTCTTACTTTGATTTGCCGAAACAGATCTTCTCCTTCCAAAGTATATTTGATAAGAGTGCAACACCACCAAAAAATGCCATAATGGCTATGAGATAACAAGTCTTGATAGCATAAAAACACCATCAGACTAATGAGAAAATAAGTAGGAAACCCTAAAAATTGTTGGAACAACAATTTGTATATTTAAATATATGTAATAGTACAACATCGTGTCCATTGGGAAGGACTTGCCCCGAGAGCTCGTGTTCCTCTTGTCACCACTGACATGAGTTACTAGTTCTTCCTGTGACAGTCGTTCCTTTAAGGACAATACATGTTGGCGTATGAGTGGTGTTTGGTCTTTGGTGCTGGTTGGCCCCCGTTTAACGCGATGACAACATGCCCGACTACCTTTTCAGCTTTTTCCTCGGTCATCCAAGGGAAAAAAATAGTTTGGTCCCCTGTGCTTTGTTGTCGAAAAGTTATCAACTATTGTCCCTTATAATAGTGAACATGTGAAACCATCCTAGCATATGTGCAAAGGAGGGACTCTCTCCCGTGGCTATGCAAAGCAGCAAGATCGTGAAAGGGGGACTCCTCCCTTTAGCCCTGCTTGCTCTGGGCAGGGATAAAGTGGGCATGCTATTTTAACGGTCGCGAATGCGTAAACCCTACTAAAATGGTGTGACCGCTCCCTGCTCCACCCGCGCACGGAAGGTGCCAAGGACTTACTACTGTCCCCGAAAGTTGGTTGTGCAAAGGTGAGCCGATGTAGAAACTTAACCATATATTGGAGATAAGATCATTATGGGTTTATCTCTCGCCCAACCTGGTACGTGCTACTTGAAAATGGGCTTTGGATATTGGATGTAATAGCATTTGCAAGTCTACCCTAATCGTAAAATAATTCAAGATCTGGGTAGAAAATTGAAGAAACACTACAACAAAAACATACATGGATCATTCTTAAAAAGTGTGATCTAAGTACTGGTCGTTTGTGATCTTTGTCGATATAATCTAAAGGGTAATTTATAGATCACAACTTTTCGCAATGAAAAGTGTGATCCTACCCTATGCAAAGAACTCAATGTTTGAAAAGTAGAGATCTAAAGACAAGGTTTAAAAAGACAAGGCTCTAAAAGTTATGATCTTTCCTCTAAGTTTTTAACCCAAATTTACCCTATACAAACAAGTATATTTCATTCCATTTCTGCACTGTAATTCATATTCAAATTTTGAATAGAAAAAAATCCAAAAGGATATAGATAAATGGGAAACAATGGCATTACGTAAAAATACGAAAAAATGCAGTAAATTACACCAGATCCAATTCTTAAAAAGAGCAAGCAAAAAGTGTTCTCACAAGATGAGTACGAATTCTAATTTATCTCACTCAGATTCAAGCTTTACATTACATGCATCCTTGACCCATTGGAGAATGAAGTTAAATCAAAAGCACAAGACTTGCGTAATCCTCAAGACTTTATACGCCTTAATCAGTAGCAAACATTAGGTACCACTCGCAATTTGAAAATCATAATCATGGTTACCGTAATAAATAATCACATATAGGGACTTCGACGCTCGACGTATTGATAAAATGAGACAAATACAGATGTGCAATTGCCTTGACCAGCATTATAGAACATATAGGAGATATATTATTAACCATAGAGAAACCCCGACAACAACAGAATAGAGTAAACACTATAATTTTCAAATAAAATGACATAAATACAAACAGGCAATTACCTTGACCAGCATTATAGAACATACATGAGATATATTATTAACCATGGAGAAACCCCGACAACAACGAGAATAGATTAAACACTAGAATTTTCAAATATTCACCTTAATGAGCGAAGGAATGTCAAGTTTCACACCATGACCACTAAGTTGTGACATCATTGTGCAAGCAACACATTTAACAGACTTCACCCATAGCTAAGACTTGAACCAAAAGGATACATTTGAATGACAGACCTATACCGAGACAAACAGAAAATGAATTCAGATATAAGAACAAACTTTTCGTACAACCAACGAACTAGAGAATCCATGAGGTGTAAGTAAGATTTTAAATTCTTTTCGATACCCGCCACAAGCTCATGGGATTTTGAAGATTAAACTCTAATCTATTGATGTGATAACCAATGTAAGGTGGAGCCTCGCATTATAAAAAGAAATGACTTGGTCCAAATAAAACCGAAAGGGCTCTCCATCTCCCTATGTATTCACGAGAGAACACTCTAAACTTTGACCTATTATCATCTTTTGTGCCTTCAAGCATTAATTAGAGCACGAAGAGAAGAAGAACATGAAGTCATGAATATCTTGAGAAAGAATTACCTATTATTTAATATTTTTCGTTGTCCTTGATTGCTCCCATCGCACTTCATCATAATGCACAAAACCAAATACGTTCTTTTCCTGGCCAGGATTTGCATGAGGCAACACTACCTTTATGATATCACCGTGATATTAAAATGCTTCTCTTACTTGATCCTCGCTACGTTCTTCGGCAAATTCTTAATATATACCGCCCTTAATCTGGTAAGGGAAAAGTTTAAGTCTAGAGTTAAAGCTCAAAGTAATATTTCACGAAAAACCCCACTAATTATGTTCAAGACTAATGATAGTACTCATGGACCCAAGGTTTTAAAAAGCTTAAAGAGTGGGGCGAAGCGCTCTCATACTAAAGCGTAAAGTGTCGTGAAAGCGCAGTTTTAAAGCGAGATTTTTAAAATACACAATAATATGTATATATAAGATGTTGTCAACCTAATAAAAGAAAACTACGAAGTTCGAGACATAATATAAGGAACAATTAAACTAACTAAGCATATGGCATACCGATACTTCATATTCTACCCAAGAGCTTTTAAATATACTATCCACGAACGTATGCCTCATTCATATCATCATGTAGACAGTCATCGTCATCATGATCATCATGCCCCATAAATTAGGTCTATTAGTATTTAGTTATAAAACGTGAAACAGCCGTATTGGGATTCACCGGATAACTTTTTATTTTCAAATATAAACCAATTCGTAAAGCGGCGCTCTAGAACGCCTAAGACCTGAAGCGCAAAAAACCGCCCAAAAGTGCGCCCCAAAAGCGCCTTTTTAAACCATGCATGGACCCACTCAGGTCTTACTTTCCAATTCGTTAGTACACGACCAAAAAAACAAGTTTGGCTAATGATAGTAATATTTTACGTAAAACCCCACTAATTATGTTCAAGACTAATGATAGTACTCAGCAGAAAACTTCCTAATCAAGTCCGCTTGAGAAAGAATTAAGGAGATGAAAGTGTACCTCTGTAGCGTCCCGCATCGAAACAATAAAAGTTGGAAGGCTGATGTTTTCTGCACATTTTTTCATCCTATTCTGCTGGGGAGTAGTCAAAAGAGAACAACAATTACTAACAGATACCCACAACAACAACAAAAACAACAATGCTTATGCATCTATCATTACGTGAAATCAATATCCATAGCCATCCGAATAAAAGGACCAATAGAAGCCCCTTGAAAGAGAGACGAAGTCATACAATTTCCTAATACCACTAGACTACAAATCCAGAAACAATAATAAAACAGAAGTATAAAAGCAACAGAATTACCTCCTCATATGCAGGAGTCATGCTTAGCTACAAAATGCATCCTTTATACGCAAATATTGGGAGTAAGCCTCCAAGTTTTAAAACGAATATATGAAGTTACGCCTCAACCGAAGAAGATATCAAAGCACATGATAAAGGAGATAAACCCGCAAAACCAACTCAAATTTAATCTACAAACTCTAAACAACCCAAACCTATACAAAAACATTCCGATTAAACTTGATTACCATGTCATTACCATCAACATTACCATCAATTTACTTAAAACCTCAAGTAAATTGATATAGAGAACTCCTTAGCAAAATTAAGTTCCAACAAAAATCTAACAAAGATCAAGATATTCACAGAATTGCAAAGTGAGCTATCCTAATTAACGTATCTTAATGATTCTCAACCGGAAGAAACAAACATAGATGAACAGTTGCACCACATCGAACTCAAACATCACAGAGGACCTTTTTTCCATCGGGAGACATCTCACAGGTATGTATGCGAGAAATAACAAATTAGTAGAAGAGAAATCTAAACATATTGGGGTAGCTAGAAGGAAAACATGAGACCGAATGAGCCTATGGAGAAGTACATGGCAAACAACTACTAAGTCAAGGCCTATTAATACTCGTAAATTGAGTGAACTAGGAAAATTCTTGTTTCTTAAATTCCTAATCAAATTGAAAATGAAAGAGAAATCAAAACCGAATCCGTAAAATATCCGTTTGATAACCGAAGAACCAAAGAGTGACCAAAACTAAAAGACACTTAGAATCAAATATACCACCATGAAATTCATGCAACCTTTCTTCTTATATGCAATCAAAAGTAACTAACTGAAATTCGATCAACCAAAAGTATGAAATTAATAAAAATCCAAAGAGTAAAATTTTAATTACCTTAGAAGCATGTCTATCTTTGACACACATGAGTTGTCCCCTCTTTCTGATTCTTCTTATTCATCAAATTCTTCTAATACAACAATTTTGGTACTTCCTCCATCTTAGAGAATACGATTTCTCAAACGCCCGACCTACACATAAAATCAAAACCCTAAATTTTGATCGTTATGTCAATCCATCGAATGAAACCGTAAAAACTAGGAGATATATTTGAGAATTCAACTAAGAAACTTCACCTTATATGATGATTTAATTTGAAACCCTAACCTTCGACTTCCGAATGAACTCTAAAAAAACGATTTCTCTTAAAAATCAAAGTATAAACACAATTACTACAAGTTAAACGGTTGAATAACGGTATTGAAGATGAAAATCGAAAGTTTAGGGTTAGATTTTGACTTGATTTGGATCAAAATAACAAAATTTTGGATCGAAAGTTTTTCTCCGTGAATTTCTAGAGAGAAAAAGATAGAGCAGAGAGAGAAAAATGAAAAAGAATGAAACCGATTTTCTCGACCTGGTCAAAAGTATTTAGATTTTGGGCTTTCATTTCTTCCCTAATGGGAAATGTAAAAACATGAAGGTCGCGTGTTCGAGCCCCGCCGAGCGTTGTTTGTTTTCTAAATGGACAGATTTTTGATCACTAAATAACGTTGAAAGTGGTCAACTGGCCTTTTGTAAGATCACACTTTTTGAAATGTATGAGATGCAATGGAAGGTCTCTATATCTAAGATCACAAGCACTATAAATTCAATGGTCTTTAAGTTTTAGCCGTAAAAAGACCATAGGTGTTCATAAATTGTGATCTATACCACTTTTTGTTGTAGTGAAAATACTAAGAAAAATAATGTAGAAGACGAAGAAAACCGTCAATATAACTTGTAGTTGAAGAAGATAACTGCTTTCAGTTTAAAACGTATTGGGAATTCGGGACCCTTCGGTTTTGAATACTGGGCTGGTTGGTTTTTAAAACACCGGTAAATAGCAAATATTACAAGCCCCCTACCCCCAGGAAATAAGACCATCCGTTAGATGGAATCGTTTCATTGGATGATGAGTTAAGCACAATCTCTCATGTATTGAATCAGAAACTAATGGGGCCAAATATGCCCCGGATCTCATCCGTTGCTCAGCCTTGCCGGTAAGTAATCTTCCCCCTTAAATTCCTTGACAAATAAAGCTCTCACGTTAAACGGTGATGAAACCCTCGCTTCCTATTGGCCGAAATAAGTCTTTTCTAAGCTATGGTGAGGACACTTGGCATAACTCTAATGGTCAGAATACTAAAAATTAGGTTACACTTTGTTTACATTAAATATTTAACCGTCCGTTAGTAACGCCGTCGACAAAAAAGAAGGTGGACAACACTTCCATGAGAGTTTTAACCTAAATAATTTTGTTACACCATGCTTACACCAATACTTAAGTGTACGTTACTAACACTGTATCAGGTAGACAATACCTCTGTCAAACGGCTATGACAGAAATTTTTTACAATACAAATTTTGGCGTCACGTTAAATAGCCGCCTATTTTCCCCTGGATTTCTATATACCTAGACTAAACTGTTGTTTTTTTTTTTTTTTTTTTTTTTTTTTGGAAAACTAAATTGTTTATAATCAAGAATCCAATACTTTCACTTCAATAAGGAAACCACATGGGGATTTGAGTTCGTGGCGTCTCTCTTGGGAGTTTCTTACCTATTATTTAGGATTTTTCAGTTATGAGTTCTCTCATCTTTTTCTTTGTCCCGATTTGTAACCACAGTTCACGTTGCCGATCAAAACAGGTTGCTTCCTGTTCAATATCTCTCCCAATGCTCTCAAAAATTTAGTTGCTTCCTGCTCACAAAGTCACAATTTTTTACTCCCTCCGTTCTTTTTTAATAGGCTGGTTTTGTTTTTTGAGAAAATTAAGGAAATTAAGAGAACTAATCATTGCAAGTGGTCCTCATGATACTTGTCAATAAAAGAAGTGAAGTGAAATGGTCCCCATGACACTTGTCAGCAAAAGAAGTAAAGTGAAATGGTCCCCATGACACTTGTCATTAAAAGAAGTTAAGAGAAAAGTGGTCCCAGAAAATTAAAGTTACATTTGACTTTTCCAATTAGGAAACCAGCCTATTTTTTTGAAATATTTATTTATAGAAACCAACCTATTATTTAAGAACGGAGGGAGTATATAATTAAATGCTTGCGCAATCAATATCTCTCTCAATGCTCTCAAAAAACCATACCGTCTGTAGGTAAGCTTTTCAGTCGAACACTTTTTACTCATCTTTTTTTTGGTTTGGGTGCTGGTGCTGGTGTTTAGGTAAGTTGATTGTGGTTTTAATCTCAGCATTCACTACATAATTATTTTTTGATACTGTTTGGTCTTCTAAAGCTTTGAGGTTGAATTGACTTTACGCCTCTACTTAAATATACGTCATTGTAGGGTATGCTCTCCAATTGCAAAGGGAATGTATCGGGCAGTTCATATACTCGAGGATGAAGTTTTCCAATGGAAAAGGTGCTTAGGCAAAGTACATATATACTTAAGTTGCAATACACGACTGTGTACACTGTGCATATGCCAGTTGATATTTTTCATTGAATTGACGGCTTTATTCGGATGAAAAATTGGGAGGAAGAACTCTAGCAAGCGGCTTATATAATCCTTATTGATGCCAATTGCTGCAAATAAAGGGGATTTGGTTAGAGTAATAAAAAAAAAGGGTAATTAATCTCCTTAATATCTCGATGATATCTTTCTTAGACATCTTTCCAGTGATCAACAACGGATTGCTCATTGCTATATAACCACAATCTGTTTGATGGATATCGCATTAATTGACAGTATAAACATGCAAAGGTTCGTTTTTGAAATATTAGAGAGGATCTCGTCTTGGTAATTTTTCTGAATATTATGCTTCACAGGACATTAACTTCGGGGTTGGAATGTTCTAATTATAAACATAGATTTTCATTGACTTTGGCCGGGCGATTTTGACCGAAAGTCAAGGGTTTAGGTTTTCGTTTTCTTCCTTCATCTCTCGGTTCTCTGTTTGTGTTTACTCCATCATGGTTGATGGTGGAGGTTCTGTGAGTTCTTTAGGAAGTGTACCTCTACCATGTTCCTCCCCTCAGGTAGAGGGATCTAACGCGGGAGGTGTTCAATCTGGCAGTTCTAGGGTTTTTAAGTCTAATATTGTTTGGTCGGAGTTTTTTGCTAAGAAGAAGGAGTTGATTCCCCGATGCTTCTCTAGAGTTTGAAGATCCTGGAAAGGCTGATGGTAAAAGTGTTCTCGATATTGTCTACTCGATGTTGAAGAGGATTTGAATCATTGCAAGGATTTGGTCATTGGAGCTTTGGTGGGTCGTAAATTGCCTTATATGCTAGTGAAAATACTTTGCAGAGAGCTTGGAGGGTTAAAGGGGCTATGCACATGACCATCCATGGTGAGTCTCTATGTTTTTGAATTTGATGATGAAGTAGATCGTTTAGCCGCTATTGAATATGGACGTTTACATATCCCAACAATTATTTTTTGTCCGCCATGGCATGCTTTGATAGAACAAGAAATTGCAGAGATGAAATCCTTACCTACTTGGGTCAATTTGAGAAGAATTCCATTACATATGTGGAATGCTAAGGCGATTTCTAAAATTGCAAGTGTAATTGGTAAACCAATTATGATGGATAAGCTCACAGCTACCAGGGCTAGAATGAGTTTTGCTAGGGTGTTAGTTGAAATTGCTGTGGATTGTGAGTACCCTCAACTGTACCTGTTTACTATGAAGGAAGCATGTGGTAGATGTGGATGTGGAGTACCCATGGAAGCCACCTAAATGTTCCGAGTGTAATTTGTTTTGGTCATGTTGCTGCAAAATGCCCTTGGGTTAAACCAAAAGAAATTCCAGTGGTTGTGGCTAAGAAGACTACTGATAAGGGTAATTCACAGGCTTGGATTGTAAAAGGTTCAAGGAAGTCTACTTCAAAACTTAATGTGGAAATTCCAGAGAGTACAAGCTCTCCCATGGACCAAGAGAATATGGATGAAGGTGTTATTTCTCCTAGTGGTGATAAGGAGAATGTTCATACGGAGAGTGTAAATTGCTCTAATATTCCTACTACAAATAAATTTGATGTTCTTCTTGATGAAAATGGTGGTTCTCAGGTTTTAAATGGAGGTATTTCAGGGGAAGGAGTATTAACTAGTACTGTGTCAACTTTAGTAAGCAAACTGAATAATTCTGCTGCTGGTACTAGTAGTGAAGGCAAAAAAGTTGTTTCTTCAAGCGGAGTAAATGGCAAATTCCTTTCTAAAGGAGGTAATACTTCTACTTCATCTAGTTTAGGCCCTAAGGGATCTGAACTTAAGAAATCTAGGCCTGCTAAAAGGCCACTTCAACTTTTAAATGATGTTTAAGATAGGTGGTTGGAATATTAGAGGTCTAAATGATCCTCTAAAACAGCAAGAAGTAGGTAGGTTTATTAAGAATAATAAGTTATCCATGGTTGGAGTTGTTGAGAGACATGTTCAAGCTCAAAATAAGGATACTATTCGTAGTGCTATTAATATGAATTGGTGTTTTATTGATAATTATGTGAATAATAATTCAGGGAGAATTTGGGTTGGTTGGAACCCTCTTGACTTAACTGTCTCTGTTGTGCATTGTGCTTCTCAAGCTATCTTTCTTGATATTACAACTAGTAGGAACCATAAATTACTTTTGTGTATGGGGAAAATGACAGTACTGGTAGATTGGCTCTATGGAATGATCTGGTAGCTTTTGCTAATAGTTGTGAAACCCCATGGCTGGTGTTAGGGATTTTAATGAAATATTGCATTCCAATGAGAGAATTGGTAGTTCAAACACAACTAGTTCCTCTATGAATGATTTTATAAACTGTGTGAATGACTGTTTGTTATTTGATCTTCCTTTTAGTGTTGATTTCTTTACTTGGTCAAACAAACAGATTGGTTTATGTAGGATCCTCTCAAAAATTGATAGAGCTTTAGTTAATATTGAATGGGTCACCTATTTTAATGCTTCTAAGGCTGATTTTATTTCCCCTGGGATTTCTGATCATTCGCCTGTAGTTGTTTCTGTGTATGAAGAAAGGCAACATGGCCCTCCTCCCTTTCGTTTTTTTAATTACTTAACAGAAGACCCTGAGTTCATGAATATTATCAGAGAGGTTTGGGAGGAAAAAGTTAAGGGAAACCCTATGTTTATTCTTGTCTCTAAACTTAAAAAGGTGAAGAAAAGATTAATTGATTTGAGGAAAGAGAAGTTTGCTAATATTTCGAGCAAAGTGATTGAGGCTAAGAAGATGATGATCGAGTGCTCAAGTCATATTCAACTTCATCCTTTGGATCAACATATTGCTACCGTGGAGAAGAGGGTTGTTTCTCATTATGCTAAAATGGCTAGACATGAAGAATCAATGCTTAGGCAGAAGTCTAGAGTACAGTGGATGGAATTAGGGGACTCAAACAATCATTTTTTCCATTGTACTTTAAAAAGAAAGGAGATGTAGGAATAACATTCTTACCTTGAAGGATGATCTTGGACATATGCTTAAAGACGATAAGGAGATTGCTTTGGAGTGTACTAATTTCTTCTCTTCTTTATTTAAGGGTAATGACCCTAGTGGTACTAATACGATGGATGCTGATTTCTTGCAGTTTACTAATGTTATTGGTGATGATGAAAAAGCAGATCTTAGTGCTCCAATTACCAAGGAGGAGATTATCTATGCCTTGTCCTGTATTGGTTCTAACAAAGCCCCAGGCCCGGACGGTTTTACGAGTCATTTTTTCAAATCT
Organism: Papaver armeniacum; assembly: GCA_023531295.1. NCBI lineage: Eukaryota > Viridiplantae > Streptophyta > Magnoliopsida > Ranunculales > Papaveraceae > Papaver > Papaver armeniacum. The sequence continues at coordinate 158,774 of JAJJWW010011154.1, forward strand.
TGCTGGTCTATCATTGAAGGTGATTTTGTCAAGGCTGTCCAGAATTTTTTCATCTCAGGAAGACTTCTTGGTGAGGTAAATAGTACCTTTTTGACTTTGGTCCCAAAGGTTGAAAATCCCAACACTATTGCAGATTTTCGCCCTATATCTTGCTGCACTGTTATTTATAAATGTATTACTAAAATTCTAAAGTAAGAATGAAAAGGTTTTGAAAGCTCTAGTTAGCATGAATCAATCTTCGTTTATCTCGGTAGATCCATCCAGATAATATTTTACTTGCTCATGAAATCATCAGAAATTACCATAGAAATACTGGTTCCCCTAGATGCTCTTTAAAGATAGATATTCGGAAAGCTTATGACACTGTTAGCTGGGATGCAATTGTTATGTGCCTTCAAAGAATGGGTTTTCCTGACAAATTTACTTCATGGGTTCGTACTTGTATTTCGACAGCTAAATTTTCTGTCCTTGTAAATGGTTCGCCGTATGGTTATTTCTCGTCCAGCAGGGGTCTTCGCCAAGGTTGTCCTCTCTCCCCCTACTTGTTTGTCATCGTTATGGAAATCATGAGCCTTTCTTTAAGTCATCAAGTGCATATAGGAAACTTTGAATTTCATCCAAGGTGTAGACCGACCAAACTCACTCATTTATGTTTCGCGATGATGTTCTTGTGTTCTTCAAAGGTACTTTTAAAGCCGCATCTTCTCTTAAATATGCTTTGGAGGATTTTAGTAAGTTCACTGTCCGGAACTAAACATCAATAAGACATCTCTCTTTGCTTCTCAGTTGATAGTAGTGTTTTGGATCGATCATTCAATGTTTAGGGTGTAGTAAAGGAGAATTACCGGTGTGAAATATTTGGGAGTTCCTCTCCTTTCTTCTAGATTATCTTACCATGATTGTTTGCCTTTTGATTTCTAAGGTCACCAAACGTGTG
>JAJJWW010011155.1:0-55457 GCA_023531295.1 Papaver armeniacum
GTTTGAACATCCCGGGTTCAAAAATTACTCGAGTTATACCTGAAAGTTTCTCATTAGATAAACTAGAGAAGAAATATATCAGTTTCAAACATTGCGAGTTCAAAGATTACTAGAGTTAGACCCGAAGTTTTCATTTGGATGAACCGGGAGAAGAAATATATCAAATTTTGAACATCCCAGGATCAAAAATTCTAGAGTTAGACCCGAGTTTCTCATTTGGATGAATAGGATCAAATATATCGCTTTGAACATCCCAGTTCAAAGATTACTATAGTTAGACCTGAGTTTCTCATTTGGATGAACCAGAAAGAAAAATATTTCGATTCAACATCGCGGTTCAAAAATTACTATAGTTAGACCCGAGTTTCTCATTCGGACGAACTGGAGAAGAAATATATCAGTTTAGAACATCGCAGGTTCAAAGATTACTAGAGTTATACCTGAGTTTCTCATTCGAGATATTCTACGAAACCTTAAAACAACACTATTTCTGCATATTGTATGCGTACCAAGATCCGAGATCGAAACCTGGTCGCGAGTTGACTACTCTAAGTCGTAAACTTGGTAAGAATGACTGAATCCATCCATTTAAGGGTAAGATTCCTTCAAGATATTCTCTAAACCTTAAAAACCTATTTCTATATATTGTATGCGTACAAGGATCCAGAGATCGAAACCTCGCCGCGAGTTGACTACTCTAAGTCGAAATCGGTAAGAACGACGAATCCATCCATTTACAGGTAAGATTTCTTCTAGATATTCTTCGAAACCTTAAAACAACATTATTTTAGCATATTGTATGCGTACCAAGATCCGAGATCGAAACCTGGCCGCGAGTTGACTACTATAAGTCAGAAATTCGGTAAGAACGACGAATTCATCCATTTACAGGTAAGATTCCTTCGAGATATTCTACGAAACCTTAAACAAACCCTATTTATGCATATATGTATGCATACCAGGCTCCGAGATCGAAAACTGGCCGCGAGTTGACTACTCTAATTCAGAAATTCGGTAAGAACGACGAATCCATCCATTTACAGGTAAATTTTCTTCGAGATATTCTACGAAACCTTAAACAAACCCTATTTATGCATATATGTATGCATACCAGGCTCGAGATCGGCGGCGCGAGTTGACTACTATAAGTGGAAATTCGGTAAGAACGGGCGTGAATTCATCCATTTACTGAGTAAGATTTCTTCGAGATATTTTACGAAACCTTAAACAAACCCTATTTATGCATATATGTATGCATACCATGCTCCGAGATCGAAACACTGGGCCGCGAGTTGACTACTCTAATTCGGAAATTACGGTAAGAACGACGAATCCATCCATTTACAGGGTAAATTTTCTTGAGATATTCTACCAAACCTTAAACAAACCCTATTTATGCATATATGTATGCATACCCGGGCTCCGAGATCGAAACACGGCCCGCGAGTTGACTACTCTAATCGAAATTCGGTAAGAACGACGAATCCATCCATTTACGTGTAAGATTTCTTCGAGATATTCTACGAAACCTTAAAACAACACTATTTCGCATATTGTATGCATACTGAGGATCCGAGATCGAAACCCGGGCCGCGAGTTGACTACTCTAAGTCGGAAATTTGGTAAGAACGACGAATCCATCCATTTTACAAAGGTAAGATTTCTTCGAGATATTCTCTGAAACCTTAAAACAACACTATTTCTCGCATATTGTATGGGTACCAAGATCCGAGATAAAACCTGGCCGCGAGTTGACTACTCTAAGTCGAAACTTGGTAAGAATGACGAATCCATCCATTTACAGTGTAAGATTCCTTCAAGATATTCTATGAAACCTTAAACAAACCATATTTCTCGTATATTGTATGCGTACCGAGGATCCGAGATCGAAACCCGGCCGCGAGTTGACTACTCAAAGTCGGGAATTCGGTAAGAACGACGAATCCATCAATTTACGGTAAGATTCCTTGAGATATTCTACGTGACCTTAAAAAACCTATTTCAGCATATTGTATGCGTACCAGGATCCGAGATTGAAACCTGGCCGCGAGTTGACTACTATAAGTCAGAAATTTGGTAAGAACGACGAATCCATCCATTTTCAGGTAAGATTTCTTTAAGATATTCTACGAAACCTTAAAAAAACCTTATTTCTACATATTGAATGCGTACGGGGATCCGAGATCTAAACCCGGCCGCAGTTGACTCACTCTAATTCGTAAAGTCGGTAAGAACGACTTAATCCATCCATTTACGGGTAAGATTTCTTCTAGATATTCTTCAAACCTTAAAAACAACACTATTTCTCATATTGTATGCGTACCAAGATCCGAGATCGAAACTCCGGACGCGAGTTGACTACTATAAGTCAGAAATTCGGTAAGAATGGGCGAATTCATCCATTTACGGGTAAAGATTTCTTCGAGATATTCTACGAAACCTTAAACAAACCCTATTTATGCATATATGTACGCATACCATGCCCGAGATCGAAACTCGGCCGCGAGTTGACTACTCTAATTCAGAAATTCAAGAACGACGAATCCATCCATTTATAGGTAAGATTTCTTCGAGATATTACGAAACCTTAAACAAACCCTATTTATGCATATATGTATGCATACCATGCTCCGATATCGAAACACGGCCACAGTTGACTACTCTAATTCGAGAAATTCGGTAAGAAAAGCGAATCCATCCATTTGAGTAAATTTTCTTCGAGATATTCTACTAAAACCTTAAACAAACCCTATTTATGCATATATATGCATACCGAGTGCTCGAGATCGAAACACGGCCATGAGTTGAATACTATAAGTCAGAAATTCGGTAAGAACGCCGAATTCATCCATTTACAGGTAAGATTTCTTCGAGATATTTTACGAAACCTTAAACAAACCCTATTTATGCATATATGTATGCATACCAGGCTCCGAGATCGAAACCTGGCCGCGAGTTGACTACTCTAATTCAGAAATTCGGTAAGAACGACGAATCCATCCATTTACAGGTAAATTTTCTTCGAGATATTCTACGAAACCTTAAACAAACCCTATTTATGCATATATATATGCATACCGTGCTCCGAGATCGAAACCTCGGGCCGCGAGTTGACTACTCCTAATCAGAAATCGGTAAGAACGAATGAATCCATCCATTTACGGGTAAGATTTATTCGAGATATTCTACGAAACCTTAAAAAACAACACTATTTTGCATATTGTATGCGTACAAGGATCCGAGATCGAAACCTTGGCCGCGAGTTGACTACTCTAAGTCGGAAACTTGGCAAGAACGACGAATCCATCCATTTACGTAAGATTTCTTCGAGATATTCTCTGAGAAACCTTAAAACAACACTATGGTCCAGCATATTGTATGGGTACCAAGATCCGAGATCGAAACCTGACCGCGAGTTGACTACTCTAAGTCAGAAACTTGGTAAGAATGACGAATCCATCCATTTACAGGTAAGATTCCTTCAAGATATTCTATGAAACCTTAAACAAACCATATTTCAGATATTGTATGCGTACCGGGATCCGAGATCGAAACCTCGGCCGCGAGTTGACTACTATAAGTCGAAATTCGCAAAGAACGACAATCCGTCCATTTCGGGTAAGATTCCTTCGAGATATTCTACGCAACCTTAAAAAACCCTATTTCTCAAGATATTGTATGCGTACTGGGATCCGAGATCGAAACCGCCGCGAGTTGACTACTATAAGTCATAAACTTGGTAAGAACGACTAATCCATCCATTTACGGGTAAGATTCCTTGAGATATTCTACGAAACCTTAAAAAACCTTATTTACGCATATTGTATGTGTACCAAGATCCGAGATCGAAACCCGCCGCGAAGTTGACTACTATAAGTCGAAATTCCAGAAGAACGACGGAATTCATCCATTTCTGTGCAAGATTTCCTTCGAGATATTCTACGAAACCTTGCAAACCCTATTTATGCATATATGTATGCATACCAAGTGCTCCGAGATCGAAACCGCGAGTTGGACTACTCTAATTCGGGAATTCTAAGAACGACGAATCCATCCATTTACGAGGTAAGATTTCTTCTAGATATTCTTCGAAACCTTAAAACAACACTATTTCGCATAATAAAGTATGCGTGCAAGATCCGAGATCGAAACCCGGCCGCGAGTTGACTACTATAAGTCGAAATCTCGGTAAAACGCTAATTCATCCATTTACAGTAAGATTTCTTCGAGATATTCTACGAAACCTTAAACAAAACCCTATTTATGCATATATAAGCATACCATGCTCCGAGATCGAAACTCGGCGCGAGTTGACTACTCTAATTCAGAAATTTGAAGAACGACGAATCCATCCATTTACAGGTAAGATTTCTTCGAGATATTCTGAAACCTTAAACAAACCCTATTTATGCATATATGTATGCATACCATGCTCCGATATCAAACTTGGCCGCGAGTTGACTACTCTAATTCGTAAAGTCGGTAAGAACGACTTAATCCATCCATTTACAAAATTTTCTTCTAGAGATATTCTACTGAAACCTTAAACAAACCCTATTTATGCATATATGTATGCATACCAGACTCCGAGATCGAAACCGCCGCGTAGTTGAATACTTATAAGGTCGAAATTCGGTAAGAACGGCGAATTCATCCATTTATTGTCAAGATTTCTTCGAGATATTTTACTAAACCTTAAACAAACCCTATTTATGCATATATGTATGCATACCATGCTCCGAGATCGAAACCCGCCTCGCGAGTTGACTACTCTAATTCCGAAAATTCGGTAAGAACGACGAATCCATCCATTTACAGTAAATTTTCTTCGAGATATTCTACTAAAACCTTAAACAAACCCTATTTATGCATATATGTATGCATACGTGCTCCGAGATCGAAACCTCGGGACGCAGGTTGACTACTCTAATCAGAAATTCTGATGAAGAACGACGAATCCATCCATTTTCTGATAAGATTTCTTCGAGATATTCTACGAAACCTTAAAACAACACTATTTCTGCATATTGTATGCGTACAAGGATCCGAGATCGAAACCTGGCCGCGAGTTGACTACTCTAAGTCGGAAATTTGGTAAGAACGACGAATCCATCCATTTACAGGTAAGATTTCTTCGAGATATTCTACGAAACCTTAAAACAACACTATTTCTGCATATTGTATGGGTACCCAAGATCCGAGATCGAAACCTGCCCACAGTTGACTACTCTAAGTCGAACTTGGTAAGAATGACGAATCCATCCATTACAGGTAAGATTCATCAAGATATTCTATGAAACCTTAAACAAACCATATTTGTATATTGTAGGCGCACTGCAGATCCGAGATCGAAACTCGGCCGCGAAGTTGACTACTATAAGTCGAAATTCGGCAAGAACGACTTAATCCATCCATTTACGGTAAGATTCCTTCGAGATATTCTACGCAACCTTAAAAAACCCTATTTCTCGCATATTGTATGCGTAACAGATCCGAGATCGAAACCGGCCGCGAGTTGACTACTATAAGTCATAAACTTGGCAAGAACGACGAATCCATCCATTTACGGGTAAGATTCCTTCGAGATATTCTACTAAACCTTAAAAAAACCTTATTTCAAGATATTGTATGCGTGCAAGATCCGAGATCGAAACCGCCGCGAGTTAATTACTATAAGTCTAAAAGTCGGTAAGAACGCAATTCATCCATTTACGGGTAAGATTTCTTCGAGATATTCTCTGAAACCTTAAACTAAAACCCTATTTATGCATATATGTATGCATACCGGGCTCCGAAGATCGAAACCCGGCCGCGAGCTGACTACTCTAATTCGTAAATCTCGGAAGAACGACATAATCCATCCATTTAGATGTGTAAGATTTCTTTAGATATTCTTCGAAACCTTAAAACAACATTATTTTAGCATATTGTATGCGTACCAAGATCCGAGATCGAAACCTGGCCGCGAGTTGACTACTATAAGTCAGAAATTCGGTAAGAACGACGAATTCATCCATTTACAGTAATATTTCTTCCGGATATTCTACGAAACATTAAACAAACCCTATTTATGCATATATGTATGCATACCAGTGCCTCGAGAGATCGAAACCTGTGCTTAGTTGACTACTCTAATTAAATTCTAGAAGAATGACGAATCCATCCATTTACGTAAGATTTCTTGAGATATTCTCTACGAAACCTTAAAGAAACCCTATTTCAAGATAAATGTATGCATACCGTGCTCTTAAATCAAACCTCGGCCGCGAAGTTGACCGTTTCTAAGTTAGAAACTTGGTAAGAACGAAGAAACCATCCACACAATGAAAATGACTACCGCGAGTTGACTACTCTAAAGTAATTGACCATATTACCCTTATCGGATATAAGTAAAATAAATAGTACAAACAATGAAAATGACCATATTACCCTTACTAGAAATTAGTGCAATAAATATCACGGAGATAGTGAAAATGACCATATTACCCTTATCGGAAATAAGTGAAATAAATATTACAGATTGTGAAAATGACCATATTACCCTTACTAGAAATAAGTGCAATAAATATCACACGGAGACGGGAAAATGACCATATTACCCTTACTAGGAATTAGTCAATAAATATAATGGAGACGATTAAAATTACCATACTAACCTTATCGGAAATAAGTAAAGTAAATATTATAGAATGTGAAAATGACTATTTTACCCTTACTGGAAGTAAATGCAATAAATATTTTGGCTATGTTGCAAGGACACTCCAAGAAAGATGCCGTAACCGTGTCGGACACGTAAAACGGACACGACGCGCAGTTACGACACTTCTCGACACTCGATGGACACGCCACATCATGTGTCACGTAAAAATTGTTATTGGACACTTTGCGGACACCAATTGGACACTTTAGGACCGTCATAAATAATTTATTTTTGGTTTGGAAAATCAAAATAAATTAAATTAGACGCTAATTTATTCTTGTTTTAGTCAAATCAAGCATTATTCATGAAAACTTTATCATTATTATATTATTATTAATTTTATATAATTAGTAATCAAATATTTTAAAAAGATTTTTGTTAGAGGGAGAGCAAAAAGTGATTCGAGGAGAGCGAAAATCGTAGCCGACTCGTTAAACAGACCGATTCGTGTATTAAAATTCAACCCGGAATACAATACCCCTTACACTCTCTATCAACCTTCATGTCGATCTCGATCAATCGTTTCATTTCTTCCGTTCCCAAATAAACAAAACCTTTGTTTGTAGTGTTCACGAGAATGATCCAGGGACATAATCTTACGTATCGTTTAAACATATAATTAAAAACCCTAGTTTTAGTGTTCTTAATCAATAAATATAATAAAAAAAACCAGTTTATAGGTCTGTTGAGAAGATCCAAAACCATGTCTTAATTAATAGCCATGATCAATCTGTATGCAGTACACTACATTTAATATTTCGAATCGACTGTCATAAGTGATATCAATTTGAACTTTTTTGGATCTTCGCATCGATGATTTTTAAGTTTACACTATAGATATTTATTTCGAATCAAACAGTAATTCAAAATCTAATGGAATGATATGAAATTGAAAGTCATTTCTAGTCTTGAATCCTTGATCTCAAACAATCTTTTCAATCTAAACTATCTTCGATTTAGAAAATTTAACTTTTCGGGTGGTTTCACACTTTGATATTTGTGTTTAGCCATTTAGGTCGTGAGCATAAGGGGAGCGTGTGGGGGTATTCTAGTCAGAGTTAAAATTTAATATACCAATAGGTTTATTTTAAGTCAAATACGGTTCGCCTCTCCTCGAATCACTTTTTGCTCTCCCTCTAACAAAAATCTTTTAAAAATAAGAGTAATTATTTAATTGTGTAGATTGTAATATTTTATTTTAATGATGTGAATAATATATATAACGTGTCCCCGTAACCCGCTTTTTTTGAGATTTGACGTGTCCTCAAATCGTCATCGTGTAAATCGCAAGGTGTCCAGTGTTAGTGTAACATAGTATTTTGGAGACTCGCAAAAAATGACCAGTTATCACCTTATCGGATATGAGTATGCTAAAATGGTCATTTTACCCTTAGGGGGAAATAAGTGCAATAAATATTCGGAGACTCGTCAAAATGACCAAAACCCTTATTGAAATAAGTGCTGATAAATATCCTGCCCCACGGTGAAAATTACCATACTACCTTATTGGAAATAAGTCATAAATATTATGGAGACGTGAAAATGACCGGACCACCTTTTTCGGATATGAGTAAAGTAAGTAGTAACAATCGTGAAAATTACCATTTTACCCTTAAGGGAAATAAATGCAATACATGTTATGGATATTGTGAAAATGACCATACTACACTTAACGGAAATAAGTAAAGTAAATATCACTGACGGTGAAAATGACCAAATTATTCTTACTAAAAATTAGTGCAATAAATACATTGTGACAAAGAAAATGACCAGACTACCCTTATCGGAAATAAGTTAAGTAAATATTATAGACTGTGAAAATGACCATTTTACCCATATCGCAGATCTCCATTACATTTATTAACCTTAATTCTGTAAGGGTAAAATGGTCATTTTCACGTAATATAATATTTACTTGAATTATTTCCTATAAGGATAATCTGGTCTTTTTGACAGATCTCCATAATGTTTAATGCTAATTTCGATAGGTAATATGGTCATTTTCACGATTAAATATTTCGTTACTTATTTCCCGATAAGGGTAGTTTGGTCATTTTCACGATCTCATAATATTTATTGCATATGTTTCCAATAAGGGTAAAGTGTCATTTTCATAGTCTGTAATATTTACTTTACTTATTTTCGATAAGAGTAGTTTGGTAACTTTCAAAGTATCCATGATATTTATTACACTTATTTCCCATTAAGGGTAATATGGTCATTTGATCTGTAATATTTACTTTACTTATTTTTGATAAGGGTAGTTTGGTCATTTTTATAGTCTCCATGATATTTATTGTATTTATTTAATATGGTCATTTTCACGGTCAGAATATTTACTTTACTTATTTATAAGGGTAGTCTGGTCATTTTCATAGTCTCCGAATATTTATTACACTTATTTTCGTATGGGTAGTATGGTCATTTTCACTTTCTATAATATTCACTTTACTTATTTCTGTAAGGATAGTGCAGTCATTTTGATTGTCTCCATAATATTTATTACACTAATTTCCATTAAGGGTAATATGGTCATTTTCATAGTTTGTAATATTTACTTTGCTTATTTCCGATAAGGGTAGTTTGGTCATTTGCACGATCTCTATTACATTTATTAACCTTATTTCCAAGTAAGGGTAAAATGGTCATTTTCACATACTATAATATTTACTCACTTATTTTTGATAAGGGCGGTTTGGTCATTTTATAATCTCCCGATGTTTATTGCATTAATTTCTAGTAAGGGTAATATGGTCATTTTCCTGTCTGAAATATTAACTTTACTTATTTTTTTTAATAAGGGTAGTCTTGTCATTTTCACACTCTAAATATTATTTATCGCACTAATTTCCATTTAAGGGTAATATGGTCATTTTCTGATTGTAATATTTACTTTACTTATTTCCAATAAGGGCAGTCCGGTCATTTTCCTTGTCTCCCATAATAATTATTGCATATGTTTCCAATAAGGGTAAAGTGGTCATTTTTATAGTCTATAATATTTACTTTACTTATTTTTGATAAGGGTAGTTTGGTAATTTTCAGATCTCCATGATATTTGTGCACTTATTTCAAGTAAGGGTAATATGGTCATTTTGATCTAATATTCACTTTACTTATTTTTGATAAGGTAGTTTGGTCATTTTCATAGTCTCCATGATATTTATTGCATTTATTTCAAAGAAGGGTAATATGGTCATTTTCAGGAGTCTATAATATTTTACTTTACTTATTTATGATAAGGTAGTCCGGTCATTTTCATAGTCTCCGAATATTTATTACACTTATTTAAATTAAGGATAAAATAGTCATTTCCATAGTATGTAATATTTACCTTACTTATTTCCCGATATGGGTAGTTTTGGTCATTTTCATAGTCTTTATGATATTTATTGCACTTATTTCTTGTAAGTGTAATATAGTCATTTTCATAGTCTCCATGATATTTATTGCACTTATTTCTAGTAAGGGTAATATGGTCATTTTCACGGTAAAGGGTAATATGGTTGGTTTTCAAAATGTGTAATATTTCCTTTACTTATTTCCGATAAGGGTAGTTTGGTCATTTCCAGGTCTCCATTATTTCTAAGAAGGGTAAGATGGTCATTTTCACTATCTATAATATTTTTTTACTTTTTCTTATAAGGGTTGTATGGTTATTTTCATGATCTGTAATATTTACTTTTACTTATTTCCGATAAGGGTAGTGGTCTGGTCATTTTTACGGTTTCCACAATATTTATTGCACTAATTTCATTAAGGGTAATATGGTCATTTTCACAAGATGTAATATTTACTTCACTTATTTCGATAAGGGTAGTCGGTCATTTTCAAAGTCTCGCATAATATTTTGTTGCACTTTTTCCATTAAGGGTAATAGGGTCATTTTACCGATCTTTAATATTTACTTTACTTATTTCCGATAAGGGGTGATGCGGTTATTTTCACAATCTGCGGAATTTTGTTAGTTATTAAGATAAGGTTACGGTAATTTTCCACTAGTCTTGAAACGAGATATGTCGAAAGTCAAATTTATATAAAGTCATGACTTGTTGACTTGGTCTTAATCATGTTTTCTAATATTAAGAAAATTAAAAAGAAAAAAAAAAATATATTTTGATTTATAGAAATGAAATATAATTGTTAGTTTGTACAAATGTGGGAAAATTAGTGACAAGTAAAATTCAAAGTGTTATAATTTTTGGGTTGTTTTAGATGTTGTGAAATATTTGGGTGGAATCATCACTTTGATTTATAATTGTGATTGTCTGTAAAATTGTCAACAAATATTATTGTGACTAATAAAAAATTTAATATTCCTAATTATTATCACGAATACAAAAATTTAATAACAGTTATAACTTTTGCAGGACTTATCACAGGTGTATCTGTGACTTAAAAATAAACTGTGACAGGTTGCGCTGTTACAAAATCCTGGTTTTGGTGTAGTGGGTATATATGGTTAATATTTCCCATGTCTTTTTCACCCAGACCTATATTTTAGAAGTCCATTACTCCACACTTTATGGGATTTGGTCATAGACCGCTTTCCGCAAAACAAAACCATCCTATTAAAAAAGAACGGAGGGAATAATATTTTTGGAACAGCACAACGATGATTTAACTTCGAACTAGCTGGTCTTATTAACACTTATTAATGGTAGGGGCAGGGGGGATATGGCACCGCCGTACGTGTGTCCGTCCACGGATTATGAGTCGTCGTTGTCTATAGTTGGAGTAATGAGACTCGTAAGTTGGCAGTATATATTACCTTCTTCTGGTTGTAGGGTCTTAATTAATTTGCGAAGGCTTAACATTACCTTCAACGCAGAATACTCTTTGAGGAAGCAATGTAAATACTATTCATGTGTTTTTCCACTGGCATATGACTGACTTATAAGGCCTCTAAGGTAGGTAATTAGGTAGCCATAATTAAGCAAGCGTTTGTTGGATAACCACTATTTTCTTTGTTAATTAACCAATCAATCATGGTTGATTAAAATCTAGTTTTTCTTCATTATCGCTAGCTAATCATTATTACTAATTTAATTTTTTGGTCTGAGTTTCTAGATAAGTATGGTGACCAGCTCCTTTATACATGCATACGACACGCCGCTGTAAAAGAACTGTACATTAACTTGAAAATATAGCTTAAGTGCTTAACTCATAATTATTTAACTTGACTTTTATAAATACCAGTGTATTTGGTTTGTTTTTCGGAAAAAAATAAAATTCATTCAAAAAAGGTGCTGAGAAGGCACTTAAAGCATACTAACAACATAAATAATCCAGTAGGATATACAAAATCCTCTCAGTATTACAAGATAATACCGGTTATCACTTAAAATCCCACCAATCATGGATGAAGTCTACAAACTTAAATTCTTAAAGGAATTTTGAGCACTTGCCCAGGTGAATAAAGAAGCTTTTACTTGAATGATAACTCGCTCCACTGATTTATGCTCTCAAGCACCAGAGTGTTTAACAACATGGTAAAATTTCCAACCTGTAAGATTTCACATCTATTTCTGTTCATCTCTATAATGGTAAATCTGTTAGCATAACGGTGAACGTTCATTCTGTGCTGAATGCATGACATAGATGACAACATCAGTCTTCATGTTATTCTCACAAGCCTCACGACGAGAGAATGTCTTGGATCCACATCCCATCAACTGTGTTGTACATATTAATTAACTACATAGATAAAATATAAAATATTTTTTGGCCATTCCGGCCGCCCCAACTCCGTAATAATCCATGACAAGAACTCTATATCCTATAAATACTGTTGTACCTAAAAGTATGGGCTGGATTAAAAAATAAACAAACATAAGAATGTATACTTGTGTCTCTAAATCTATTCATGATTGATCAAACAAAAACGTGCATTGTACCAAAAAATATACGTTAGGTCCATATTGATTTTGGCCGTACATGGATAAAAATATACAACACGCAGCAACTTAGAAACTAAGCTAGTTCACACGTATTTAAATACATTACATTCCATGAACACAAGCTGTCAAACCTTTAAGAAAATATGTATGAATAAAAGAGTCGAATAGCTTTAATTAGGTTACATCATACATATCAAGTATCGATTGTAATCCTTAATCTTCTAAAGATTTGATTGGATCATCATCATCGGCGAGTTGTTTTAGCTCTCATTCTCTTAATAAGACTAACCTAGTTTCTTGGAAACAACCTGATCGAAAGTTTTAAAAAATATATATGGTCAAATGGCCACTACTAGGTTTGGTTTTGTCAAACGATGATGAAATAATAATAAGAAGAAGATCAGCTGATCTCCGTTTTATTGGATAAACAGATTAGACCTATTTTGTCTGCGCCACTATTTAGAAAGCCGTTAAAAAGAATTCCTCCCTAGACGCATTTTAGTTCAAGGATGCGCAAGTCTTGGAATCTTAATCATCTGGTTCCACGCTGCATAATTTTCCTGAATATTTATCACAACCCTATTACTTGCATAGTCCATGGCCTTGCATACAGCTGCTACTGTATAATGAACATTTATTTATAAGATAAATGAAAGTAGATGTGTGCAAATATATAGTTGGCACCTAGCTAGGTGTGTTTAATTTCAGAGAAAATGAAATGACATGAAATGTAATCGTATTAGGGGCCTATACATTTGGAAACGACGCACAGAAGATTAGCATATTATGGTTGGGGTAGTAGTTTTATTAATATGTAAGGAGTATGGACCCGTTTTTGTACAAATTTTCTCAAACTAGTAAGGTCAAATGTCACCATTGAAGGTATACCTACAGAAATTAATAACCTGCTCTTAATCAGATCATTAAATTATTGCTTGGTTAGCTCGATCATCACTTATTGAATATATATATTCAACTCAGGATAACCCAAACAATTACGTCACTTACTTAAGTCGAAGTTTTTTGATAATACAGTAGATGAAGTGAGTAAAGAGGACATACATCACTTTGTTAAAGAGAGGCCAATTCGTGTTAAGGGACACTTTTAATTTCAGTATTGACTATGCGCACAAACGATTCTTAAATTTTAATGATGATATCTAGCAGATGTGCCGTTGATATTGGATCCATTTCAACATACATTAATAACTTTTTAGTAAGGTACTTTCTTAGAAGAAGCTCAAAGTGACAATATTGGTGAATGCAGCAGGATATGAAGGTAGTAGGGTTCTAATACAACGCATTCATTGATTGGCCAGTCAAGTCAGTAGAAGTACATGATAAATAGCTGGAATTAGAGAAGATATTTGAATCAGGTCAGGGGAATTGACAGATTGCACGGAAAAGTTGAATTGTATTGTATACGTTGGTCCTATATTGGATTCTTTACTAGATTTTTTTATATACACTATTACACTGTTAGTTAGATTGTCATTTCTCATTCAAGTTCAGCATTAACTTCAAAAAAAGTAGCAGTAGCTGCAGACTGCAGTACTAGTAGAAGAAGTTGAAGAAAAGAAGAAGATCAACTCCATCTTCATTACTGATGATAGCAGTATAGCTGTCCACAGTACGTGTAGTGTAAAAGGTACCAGTCATAATCTTGCCGTTGTACTTGTTGGTCGTACTCATCTAAATGTTACTCCACGTTTATAAGGCATGGGTTTTTAACTGTTTGTTTGTACCATGAGTAAAATGTCACATATTAGGCCAGAATATTGTCTAGGTATAACATGGCCCAACAGTGAAGCGCCACTGTGGCGCGTTACTGAGAATGTAGCCTGGCAGATGGAGCTGCACATGCCGACGGTGTAGCGCCAACATGGCAGAGACAAGAAAGGCTACTTAGCACATGCAATATATGCGATAGTGTTGCATATCCTCATTCAGAGTTAGCCCAGCTCAAGAAAAGAGTAAAGGATGAAATGCAAAGTCATGGCATGACTTTGGCATCGTTCCAAGCACTAGCCAATACTTGGATGATGCATATGCAACAATGGCGTTGCCAAATGCGCCATTGGGATAACGCTCACCAAAAGAGATGCAAGTGATGCATATGAAGCATGGAGTTGAATTAATCAAGTCAAGACTCGCTTGACATGATATTTGGATGTTGGCATCCAAATGAGCTAAGTGCATAGCAAAGTGAAGCGCAACCATTGTCGATGCTTGGGCGTAGTGCAAGTGGGGTGAAGCGTAATCATTATCGAGTACTTGGCGAGGCCAAGAGTGAGTGAAGCACAATCATTATCGAACATTGGCAGGGGCCAAAGTTTAGTGACACATAATGATTGTAAAACTTGAGTTCAAGCTATCGATTCTCGAGTGTGTGTGCATCACACGCATGCCAGAAGGAGAGAGGAAGTTAGAGACGGTTATAAAAGAGCTTTGTAACCGAGTTTGGCATAGCCTAACGGTTGGAGACAGTGTGGCGCCATTGTATGAGCCAAGACCAAAGCTAGTAGTTAAAAAAGTAGAATCGGCGGTTAGGAGGCGCCCATGGAAAGATGGATGTTCATGGGGCGTGCAAGTGAGTTGCATACGGATTGGCCCTAGTTCTTGGCATTATAAATAGCTAGAGAACCCCTACAAACGAGTTGTTCAATAGTTCGAGTGTTGAGGAACCACATTTGCGGTAGAGAGTGATTGTTGCTTTAGGCTTAGAGAATAAGCTTGTAAAGTCCATTGGTTGGACGATTTTGTATCTTCCCTTAAGCTAATATAAAAGTGAGTTTGTTGGCTTATGCCTTTGGCTTTGGTTTACTTTTTGATTTGATAATACTCCCCCAGTTCTGTAAAGCATAAACATGGCAAGAACCTCTTTGTAGTATGGGATACATTGTTTGGTAGAGAAAATCTAAGTAAGTCTTCCGTTGCATACTAAAGGTAGAGTTGGATGTTTGCATTGGTGCAAACTTATAAGGATGAAACACGAGTGGGTGATAAGAGATCACTGAACCACTGTATTGTCGGGTTATACCTTCGCGAAAAATTGCTTGGAGCATTTGGAGGTGTGACAACTGGGGTATCAGAGCACAGATTGCTCTGTTTTAGCTTTGTGTTGGAAGATTTTCTCTATTTTGCTCGAGTTTAGTTGATGAATCTGCAAGAGATAATGGCTGGTAAGAAGAGTACGCTGGATGCCTTAACTGATAGGGTAGCGGACTTGGAAGACAAGATTGGCGAATAGGTGTGCCATCCTAACAATGCCAATTATAATGCAACGGTGTTGGCTCGCATTCAGGCTCTTGATGAGTACGCTGCTGATATGCTGGAGTCAAACCAAGAAGCATACTGATTTGGAAGGCCAAATCAATGCTGTTAAGACCATGTTCACAGGTGCCTTGAAAGAACTAACTGATGAGTTAAGTGTCTTGAGGCTAATGGTGGATGTAATTGGTTCGGATCAAGCTATTGCGGGTGGTAGTGGCCGTGACTTTACGAAGATTAAAGTCCCATAACCTAAGGCGTTTTCTGGAGCAAGAGTTGCTAAGGCATTGGAGAATTTCATGTGGGATATGGACCAATACTTCAAGGCCGCAACCCGAAAGAACAAAAGGTTACTCTCGTTAGCATGTACCGGAGGGTGATGCAAAATTATGGTGGAGAACTAGAACTGATGATGACCTTATTGCTGGTCGTCAAAGCATCGTGACATGGGATGTCATGAAAGAAGAATTGAAGAGTCAATTCTTGCCAAGCAATGCGGCTTGGTTAGCCAGAGAGAACTTGCGTAAGCTGAGGCATACCGGTACACCACGGGAATACGTGAAAGAGTTTTCGTCTCTCGATGCTAGATATTCGCAACATGTCCGAGGAAGACAAGTTGTTTAATTTTACATATGGTTTGCAAGTATGGGCTCATGTCTAAGTGCGAAGGCAAGGTGCCAAAGACCTACTTTCGGCCATTGCAATCGTGGACATCCTTGCTGATTTTAGGTAAGTCACCTCAATCGATGCTAATAGGAATGGCAAGGACAAGAAAAACCATAAGTGTAAGGACAAAGATAAGAAAAGTTCTAAGGCCAAGGAGAAAATCTATCAAAGGGATGATAGTTTTTTGCAAAGAACAAGGTCTGGTGGTTGTTTTTATGCAAGGGTCCTCAACTTGCACGTGATTGTCCAAAGAAAGAAAAATTGTCCCAATCGTCACTAAGTGTAGTGGTGACAAAGAAGAAGCCGATCAAGTGGAGCATGTTAATCCTATTCAACTATGCAACATAGTAGTACAAACGGCAGCAGTACAACATGGGCTGAGTGGCTTGGCCTGGTTTATGTGAAAGTTGGCATACACAATCATCGTCACGGGGCATGGCAGATACGGGTGCGTAGCATATGTTATGAGATTTTCGATGACGAGTACTTGGGCTTGGAAGTATATCGTCTTGATCACCGCATGAAGATAGTGAATGATATAGATAAGCCAATCAATGGGATGGCGAGTGAAAAATGTTGAAGTTGGAGAATGGCGTGGCCAGATCGATGTAATGGTGATGCATCTCAATGATTTCGAGATGATCCTTGGTAACAACTTTTTCAAAGAAGCAGAGGCAACAGTGATGCATCACCTTGGCGGGATTTTCATACAAAGTCCTAGTGCACCTTGTTTCGTGAATGGTGTAGGGGAAAGTTAGTCATGTTGACATGAAGTGTGACAAATGAAAGGCAAGTAAGTTTGCTCATCAAAGCTTGTTCGAAGAAAGCTTGGCGAGATTCATATGGAATTTGGATATCTTATGGATCTTAGCATTTCTTGTTCGCCGTGATTAACATGTGTATGAAGCAGGGGACTTGCATTGCTATTTGCAAGTGCGCGAACTCGCAAGGTTGCTAGAGTATGGAGACTTTGGCATATTATCTCGTTTGTTGTTTTCGTTTTTCAAGTTAAGTTGGGTGTTGTTGATCTTATGGTCTTTGAAGATAGCACACTTTTGTTGGTGTATTTGCTTTGGTAATGTATTTGCTTTCAATAAGGCCGAGTGTTGCCAATGGTGTAAATGGGAAGGAGTCCATATGTTTCTTATGTGAGGTTAGTGTAATGAATGAAGGAGGTGTTTAAGCAAAACCTTATCTCTTTTTGCTTAATGTAAAGCTAGTTCATTGGGGAAGCACTACAAGTATACTTGCCAAAGTATGCAATAAGAAATGCTAAAAGCAAAACCAAGCAAGAAGTAAAGTTGGTGGCATAGGCGAGTTTGTTGTTGAAAGAGTTACGTGAGAAATGCGACAAAGATTTGGCGGTGATGGCATGGAGTAACACAAAGAAGAATGAAGATTTAAGTCCATCAAGCATATGAGTTAAGAGTAACTCATAGTTAGGAAGAGCATGATGTTGTTTTTCCGCTACATTAAAGCGTAGTAGTTTGAAAACAAGTGAGGCCTTGTTAGTTTCAAAGGGCGTGAAGAGGAGCCTTGTTAAAGAGACGGTGTGATGTCACGGTATCCTAAGTCATGGCTAATGTCGCGGCATTTTAGCTCTAGTTTGCACAAGAGTGTTGCAAGGTGATTGAAGAATACTTAACTTATAGTAAGGCATGTTGGATTGCAAGAGTGCAATGTCGATCAGAATTGTTAAAGGCAAGTAGCTAAGTTATGCATATCGGGGTGATGTGTTAGCTATTTGACATGTATACTTAGGCGGAATGGCTAGATCAAAGATTTTGAAGGAAAAAGATGGAAATTTAGCTTAAGGTTTAGCAAGAGGCATTTAGGGAAAGGAGTTTTTGAAAGTGTGCAAAAGCATTTGGATGTTGAGGTGTGAATGAAGTGGATATTGAAGCATAGTCGAAGATGTGACAATGAAGCTGGAATTCATAGGCTCAATGGCAAGGCAAACAAACTAAGTGGCGACATAAAGTACTAGGAAGAGAATGTTTGGCAAGGTTGAAGGCCAAAAGAAGTTGCTGATTTCTGAGAAAGGCTCAGATGTGTACGAGGCCAAGGAAAGTTCAGTAGAGGTTGAACTAATGTTGCATTCAACGAGGACGTTGAATGGATTGGGTGGGGGAGTCTATAACATGGCCTAACAAAGGAAGCGCCACATTGGCGCGCATCGAATGTAGCACGGCAATGGAGCACACATGCCGATTGTAGCGCCAACATGTAATTTGAGACAAAAAGGCTACTTAGCAAATGCAATACTATGCGATAGTATTGCATATCCTTATTCAGAGTTATCCTAGCTCAAGAGTAAAGGATGAAATGCAAAGTCATGGCATGACTTTGGCATCGATTCCAAGTAATCGCCAAGACTTGGATGATGCATATGTAACAATGGCGTTGCCAAACGCGCCATTGAGGATAAATTCAGCCAAAAGAGATGCAAGTGATGCATATGAAGCATGAAGTTGAATTAAGAAAGTCAAGACTTGGGTTGGCATGATATTTGGATGTTGGCATCCAAATGAGCTACAAGTGCGAATGAGTTAAAGTGAAGCGTAACCATTGCAAATTCTTGGCACAAGTACAAGTGGGGTGAAGAATAATCATTATCGAGTACTTGGCGTAGGCCAAGAATGAGTGAGCACAATCATTATCAAACATTAGCGGGCTAAGTTCGATGACGCATAATGATTGTCAAACTTGAGTTCAAGTCATCGTTGTTGAGTGTGTGTGCATCACACGCATGCAGGAGAGAGAGGAAGTTAGAGACGGTTATAAAGAGCTTTGTAACCGAGTTTGGCATGAACTAACCATTTGAGACCTGGTGTGGCGTAATTTTAAGCATGACACCAAAGTTAGTGATTACAAAGTAGAATCAAGCGGTTAGGGAACTGCCCATGGACATATGGCTGTTCATGGGGCGTGCAAGTTAGTTCCATACGGATTGGACCTGGCTCTTGGCATTATAAATAGCCAGATAACCCCTTGTAAACGAGTTGTTCAATAGTTCGAGTGCCGAGGAAACTACATTAGCAGTAGAGAGTGATTCTGTATTAGGCTTAAAGAATAAGCTTGTAAAGTCCATTGGTTAGACGATTTTGTATCTTCCCCTTAAGATAATAAAATCCAAAGTTTGAAAAAATTGATTCCTAAGTAACACAGCCGCAGCATGTTCGAGTTCGAAGTTTGTCGAAATCACCACCACTATGTTTACCAAGTTTCCAAACTACATATCTCTAGCTGCTTCCATTAGCTCCATGCACCAGCTGCATGTACGACAAAGGGAGGAGGGAACACCCTAGAAAAAAACATCCAGAAAAGGCCAAAAGTATAGAAAAAAACGGTATGAAAAGTCCGGATGAAACGACAACATTCCCCTTAATCTTAGCTAAAAGTCCAAGGAAAAGACTACATTTGCCTGAAAGTTAGAAAAAAAGATAATGAGCTGGGAAAGTGTTGCGACAATTTCAAAAAGGAAACACATCAAGTCTGAAAAGCGTTGAGAAAAGTTTCCCCCAAACGAAGAAAAAAATTCGGGGAAAAAGTCGGCGGCCAACCTCGACGGCCATGTCGAGTCATTGCGTAATACCCACACGCTTGGGGGCGAGTTACGATATCCTAAATGCACACGAGATTCGAGCACGAAATCGAACAAAGGAAACATGAACTTTTTTAATCCTACAACGTTCTGGGGATTAACATGGGGTGAGTATACACCCTAATATTTTGATGCAATTATCGAAAAAAATAACGTTAATCATCACACAAATTGCTTTCGGTCCGGTTGACCCGGCTTGTTGTACTCGTATCTCAGAAAACCACTACACCGAACCGGACCTATAGCGATGCGACCCGGTTTGCTCGTAACTATTGTACTCTCAATTGGAAGCAATTGGATGCGACCCGGCTTTACTGCGAATCACTTACTCCGGTCAGTTGGTCGAATCTATTTGTAATCCGATGCCTCAGAAAGCTCGCTATATATCCCAGCTTTCCGGGAGCAGTAGTCTCGTGCGGATCTAGCTAATCCGCGAGCACTTGCTAGTGCGTCTTTGCTCATTGCCGGCTGCAGCCAGCGTCAAAGTGGTCGGCGGGCCGGGCAGCCTCACTGGTCGGGCGAATGCGGGTAGCTGCAGCTTTGTTCGTTCGGCTCGCCAAGTCAGCTGATCGCACTGACAAGTCATGTCAGTAAAGATACCTTAACCCGCAGATCTTGCATTCTAGTTGGCCGACCGTGGCTATTCGCAAGAAGATGAATTAACCCGCGACTCTGGCGTCTACGATCCACGATTCTTCATAGTCACCTTAGTTCGCAACTCCGATTCCCGGGTGATCGCAGCCTGCCGCAAAGGCATCTTGAAAGCTGTTCTAACAACCACACCCTATATTGTATTCGACAATCTATGTAGACTAACTCAATATAATTTCGAGTGAATCGACCAGGATGTCATACTCAATCAAGGAAATATATCCAAGAGTTATATCTATGTTTCTCAATGTAATCAAGAATCAAACGGATGGAATCAGAAGTCCGATTATTATGAGAAACAACTTGAAACGGTACAAAGACCAATGTTCATGTCAATCAATTTCAATCAACAACCAAATGTTGGATTTACCAATTGATTGAACTGCGCACAACATGTGATCTTACAATTATATAAACACATATATGCGGAAAACAAATAACACATATACTAGAAGTTTTGTTAACGAGATACCGCAATTGCCCGAGGAAAAATCCGGGACCTAGTCCATATTTGAACATCACATTGTATTGCCGCTACCGACACTATTAGCCTACCACAAGTTAACTTAGGACTCGGGATGTAGTTAAGCCCCTAACCAAGTCTCACACCGCTTAAGGTATAGTCGTTCCTTACGCCTCTAAATCCCAGCAGAATCTACGCACTTGATTCCCTTATCGATCTTACCCACAACTAAGAGTTGCTACGACCCAAAGTCGAGACTTTATAAACAAATATGTCACTAATAGAAAGTCTATTCTGATAGATAAATCGCTATCACGTAAATACCTACGAAGTTTTGTTCCGTCTTTTGATAAATCAAGGTGAACATGAACCAGTTGATAATCCGGTTTACGTTCCAGAAGAATAGCCTAGAAATATGGTAGTAGAATAATTCATTGTGGAATCACAAAGAATGATACGAAGAGCCTTGTGATTACTTTTATATCTTACCTATCGGAGATAAATCTAGAACAAATCTTAGAGAAGATAGTACTCAATACGATAAAACAAGTAAGATCGAACACACAACTACGAGAGAAAGTAGTTGGGTCTGGCTTAGTAATCCCAATTAAGTCTTTAACCCGTTAACCTTATAATGGTTTTAGGAAAACCTAGGTTAAAGGAGAATCGACTCTAGTCGCAACTAGTATCACATATGAGGTGTGGGAATTAGGTTTCCCGTTGTTAGAGTTCTCCCGTATATAGTCTTCAAATCGTGGTTTGATAGCTTTGAGACAAAGAAATCAATATTCACTGTTAGATGAAATCCCGATTTAAGATTCAAGCTAAGTTTGATTAAACAAAGCAATATATGTCCACCGTTAGATGTTCGTAGCTTGTTACACAAAAATGAAATATACCTTCAGTTAGATATGTGTAACATTACCTAAACGTGTATATTGAGTTGGCTCAATAACAGTTAACCAATGTTAGCCATATGAACATTTTTGTATTAACCACATTCATCTAACACTTCTAGATCAAATGATAATCAAATGAATCTTATTGTGTTACTCATAGAGTTGTTCAACTATTTATATTCTCATAGAATTATACAAGACACAATTGAAACAAAATCGGATTGATTCAAGAGAATCAGTTCATGAGCATTTTAGCCACGGGTTTGCAAAGATTGTATTCCTTAATTTATAAATGTATTTGTTCATGAGTATGAAATCATACTTAACCGATTTTAGAACTTAAACTAGCTTAGTTTGCAAACGGGTACGCAAACTTAAGTTCCAGACTTTAGTCATGTACGAGAGTTCACAAACGGGTATGCAAACTTGGTTACGGACTTTAACTGTTAAAACCGTCCGCATACGGGTATGCATACTTGGTTCACAGGACTTGAATCATACTACAAAAGTTTGCATACAGTACGCATACTATACTATATCCAGACAATGGTTATTTGTTCTAAAATCGTATTTCAATCATTGAAACATCCTTAGAAGACGACAATAGGTGTCTCACATAAACTATTAGCTTATAAGTAATTTTCAAGTGATTGAATGATCAATACGAAAAATTCCGAGTCTATATCGAATGACCAGCCTCTCCACAAATCATATAAGATGTTACAAGGCAATTTTTCACATGATCATCTTTTGTCTCATTATTTAGTTTCCAACAAACAAATTGTTTCCAACTAAACTCGTCAATAATAATGATGAATGTAGTTAAAGAAAAAAGCTTTCCAACACATATTTCGAGAAAGATATAACCGAGTTAAACTCAACTCGAAATATCAAATGTGTATAATGTAAAAGTTTATATAGCTATACCACTTAGTCTCAATAGGAGATAGAATGAATAGACTTTTGAGTGATAGATGAGTTTAAGTCTCCACATACCTTTTGTTGATGAAGTCCCTCCAAGCTCCCCTTAGTAGATCTTCGTCTTCAATCGATGAACTCCGTGAAGTCTAAATCTCAACTACACATTGTATCCTAATCCAATACATAGTTATAAGTAGACTATAAATCAAGACTTATCGCTTTGATGACCTAAACTTTACAAACAAGCTTGAGATAGCAATGCTTGCGATTTCGACCGAGCGATGTTGTAACACATCTTAGCCCGCATCTCCCCGTAGTCGGTACGATCGCAACCGGCTTCTGATGCAGCTTTGTCGTCACTCTTGCATACCAGCTTGATCCCCAAATGTCGCGGTGTTGCTTTACTCATACCCCTGTCGTGGTCTAGTTTTACATCATTGTTGTTATGCTGATTCATATAACTATTGAAGACATATGAAGATCGTTGTCGATCCAAAGAGAAAATCTAAGATCGCTAGGAGGACCAACGACACATAAGTCCCGTTACCATCCCAATAACTCAAGGGTATCACTAATGGTCGTTGCCTTTCGCTCATAATTTAGCATCTCGATCGTAGTTGATGTGCCAGCTTCGCTACCCCGGCTTGGTCGTAAAGTACTATCGAAAGAAATACAAGTTTCACTTACAAATAAACGAGTCAACATGGATTCTAGCATAGTGATTGAAAATATAAATCATCTTTTACAACAACCTGTTACCGGTCTAGTTCTACACAAATCGTTGCAGTCCGCTTTGCATCAACCACTATGACTCGATTTCGATTCAACACTGCAGGAATGCCAATTTTGCATCAACTGATGCATCTAACATTCAACAATACAATTGTTTCACATCAATCACTGTAATCCAGTTTCACCAGTGATTGTTCATGTCATCTCTAACTATTCCCGAAGAGATGGGAGAAGTGCTACGCACGACAAGCAATCCATATTTTTACCAACCCGGGATTAGAGAATTCATCTATAAATAGGTCCTCCTATTTATCCAAGATAACATACAAGTTTCTTATAAAACTCTCGAAGAGAAATTCTTCTTCAAACTCTAGAATTCTCCCGATCTCTCTCTCCATCCGCTATCTCCATAAGACCAGCTCCTAACCTCTCTGGGTAAGCAGCCTTTGAACGGCCACTCTACGTGGTTTATGAGAAGACTATTCATGATCAACCTCCCATAACTCACTTTCAAAAACCCCAGAATCTCAGTCTTAGCCTCTCATCGATTTTTGGTAACTACAGAACATACCGTCGGCTGATGGTGGTTTTTAGCTCGGTGGTTGAAACCGTAAAACCTTGCATCTGATGTGACGTCACTCTATAAGGAAACGGTGTCGTGAGTGATAACCTCTCCTCCGACATATTTATTGAGCCGTTCAATATACTTACACGAAATTTATCCAGACCGGCGAATGTAGCAACCATCCCGGATGTTCTCGTAAATTTCGTGCCTCACCTATATTCACTTAATATAAGTTCCTTTGAATGCCTTCTATGCTATGTTCTCCGGCTGAAACCTTAATTTTGATATGGCACGACAATTTGTGTTCACTCGCATCGAGTAGCACGAATTTCCAAGTATCAAGGATAAGGTCTTTGCATAAGGTATTCAATCCAAAAGCATGTTGTTCTCTGGCAATGAACTTAAAAGAAATCCATGTCAACACATAGAATTCAATCAATTGACCTGACTAACTAGCGAAGTTAGGTTTTGCGCCGCGGCATATATCGACCTTGCTTGTCGAAATTAAACCTAGGCAAACTAGGTAACTAATAGACATGGATTAGCGAGGTGCAAAGCCTTGCTCAAAATCGTAAAAACAAAGGAGCCGCAAGACGGCAAAGGGAGGCGTGGCCATGCCTCAGCCAACGAGCGCCACATGCCATTGGCCACGCCCCTTCCAAACCTAGCCCTATTTATCAAATTATCCACGCGCACATAAGTTGTGGTCGGGCCCATACTTGTCGGCCTCTTGCCATCGACCAATCAGTCGCTCTAAAGCCGCCTACACTCACCGGGGTGCAGCCATGGCCATGCTTGGCCGGCGCTCTTTTAATCGACCAATCAGGTCGCTCTAAAGCCACCACTCTCTCACTAGAAGTGTAGCCACGCCTTATGTTTGGCCGCCCCATTTTCTTGGCCAATCAAGTCGCCCTAATTTTACCACGGCGCCAAAACCTATCCTTAGCCACGCTTCCAAGCCCTAATTCTACCACGACGCCAAGTCCTAATTCTTACCACGACGCCAAACCCTAGCCTTGGCCACGCCAAGCCCTAATTTTACCACTTGCCAAATCCTAGCTTTGGACATGCTACAACGCCACAGGCGTGGCCATGCCACAACGCCACTAGCATGCCGCCATGCCACGGCTACTAGTATGCCACTATGCCATGCCACTGGCATGCCGCTATGCCACGGCTACTAGATGTCGCTATGCCACGGCTACTAGCATGTCGCGGCTACGCATTAGCATGCCGCTATGCCATGGCTCCACCAGGCGCTACTATGACAATGGCGTTACTTCGCTATACAAGAATATGCAGCCATAATTGATGGCCACTCTTCCTCATGAGACATTGAACTGACGGACTTGAGGTAAGTCCCAGGCAACCCACTACGTCATGGCTACGCCAGGCGCCACTTTTCTACACAACAAAGATGTGGCCATAATCAATGGCTACCCTTTCTCATGAGATGTAATCTCAGCCATTCAAGTTTGCCACCAAACTGACGGACTTGTGGCAAGTTTTAGGCGGCCGACCAAGGAAAGCCTAATAGCATCACATGCTATTTTCCTATGGCAAAGTCTCTTGACCTTGACTTGGCACACATAGCAACCTGCTACACGTTTTCCACGAAAACACTAAAGACATCAACCATGTCACAACGGTGGAGCATTCACCTAACGCACTCAACGTGCTGATTTCGAATCACACTAACAACAAGTTTTGGTCGGCAACAATACAAAGTGTCTAGAAATCACCTGTAACTTTCCATTTTGCTAACCGGTCTACTTCCGATACAAGTCATAAAACAAACCACACCTTCGTAATCAACGATTCTGGTCTCAACACTCTCTTTCTCTTCCTCCCTAAGACCAACCCTTCTCCTTTACTGTGACCGAAGCAAGCCCGAACGACCATTTCTTGGTTTAGTAATGATTGTACAGATTGATATCTTAATCAAAAAGTACTCGTCGCGGAGACATTGTTTAGCGTTTAGATTCGTTTTCTCACCCACACACCGAAATTACCAAAGTCGGCGGTAAATCTGCCACCCACAAATAATTGGCGACCACGATGGGAGATTAGTCTCTCGATTTGCAAATTCAACTCTCAATTCCATCATCCTACCAAGAAATGCAATGTTTTGAAGCGCATCATCCAATAAATGATGGATTAGAGAATTACGATCCGAGGACTAGAGACTCTTCGCCTTACCGTGGATCGACATGAAGATGTTTCACGGAAAATAAAGAATGACTCGGGACTTTTCGCGGCAAGGAGGGCATCATATAAAGACTCGTATTTACTCCCCGAAGATTCAGTTTTGGTGAAAGTCTCTAAAGCGAGTAAGTTTTGCTAGACAATGTTTACACGATTTATTTTTTGGGTTTTCACATCTACAATAGAAGCCAATAACCCAATCATCCCAAGATTTCATATCTTTCCCTTTCTCACACAACATTCATGGTTCCGTAATTTTCCCGAATGATTTTGCTACTTACATTCGCAAGTCAGATTTTGACATATTGATTGATCAAAAGGCAATTATTCCAAAATAATCCAAAAACTCTTGTAAGAAGCAATCATCTATCAATCCAAAAACCAGAAAACCAAACAATAAACCAGGCGTTTCTTTTGGCTTTCAAAAAAAAAAGACCTAAGAAATAAGTTCATAAAATAAAGGTATTCAAGGAAAATTGCCTAACAACGGCTCGTTCTTCTTGGAGGAAATGTCCTTCATGCTTTGAAGAGCCGCCTGTTTCAACTTCAACTCCTAGGACAACTTCTCAACTTCTGCCTCCTGTTGATTAATCAAATCCCGCTGAAGTGCCATTAACCGCCACCTCGCAGCCTTGGATCTCGGAAAATCCCTCACACAACAGGGAGGCATTAAACTCAAAGTTTACACACATATCCTGATGGAATCCCCAACTCTTGACAACGTCTCCAGAAATAGTGTGTCCAGTCACGCCACACATGTCATGAATTGAATATAAGGTTTCCTCCATGCGCTTAACCAATGCAAAGTGACTATCAACCTTCCTGGTCGTGGCAATGTGCCCATACCTCTTCCATATCTTGGTATATAGCTCCGCAAACTTCATGGGAACAATGAATCCTCCAATCAACATGTGACCTTCAAAAGGATCCTTAAATGGAGGATCGAAGATGACACCTGCGGCTGGATGTGCAACTAGCAAATTATCTTTGGGACAAATCACACACGTCGTCAATGACAAAGATTTTCCGCCATGGGAGATACCTCAAAACATCTTCATGATGATCAACCTCCATCTCAAGATCACCAGAGGGTACAGTTTCCATGACTGTAGAAATTGTTACACCTTCATTGCCGTGGATCTCCATCTCACGCTTATTTTCGTAAAACAATCTCTTCCCGTAAATATCACCAATTAATTAGTTATTTAGTATAAATAAATAATCCAAGAGAAAAGTGTGGAAAACTCACCGACTCATCTCAGGGCCCACCGGGATCGGGAAGAAGACTCGCCGCTACGCTCAAGTACTTTTCCATCATCGCCGGATCCCGAACTTTCTTCTTTTCTTCATCTTCCGCCTGTGGCAGATCGCAGATTTTTCTTCAGGAGGCCCCTTTTTCTGTCCATGTGCGAGCCTGGTGAAGGCGTTTACCTTGTTAAGACCCTGGGTCAAAAAAATGGAAGAAATCTTCAGTGGCGACAATTCAAAATATTTATGCAATTAACCAAAGAAGTAAGTAAACCATACGTACTTGCATTTTGGAAGAACCAAAGTCACAAGAGTCGTCGAACCGCTTGGAAGCCATCTCAGCAAATTTCGACCTTTGCTCCTTTTTCCGGACCGGTCCGCATCCGAAGCTAGAGGATTTTCGCTTGCCCGAAGGGAAGCCGTTTTCAATAATTTATGCTTGCCGTAACCGCGAAGAAGGTTTTCCACGTAGCTTTGTCACTACATCCCGCACGAACCGATGAATGGCGAGGAACTCATCTTGCCGTAAGATGTTATATTTGGGAGTTGTCAAAGTTTCGCTCTAGATCAAGAAGGGAAGACTTTTATCCAGGCAAAGACGCTCGTAATCAAGAATAGCCGTAACGATTCATCTGGAGCTGTCAGCGGGCGACGGAATGGGATTCCCTGATCAAAACCCATATGTCGAGCAGCCCTGTCAATGTTGTAAGGGACTACTCCACAAGATCCTCTAAAAATAGATGGCATGTACCTGGTATGCAGCCCGAAGAACACGGTTCCCAATGCTCATATTCCCGCCAGACGCAATATCACCTTCGGTACGGAAGCAAAAGTGTCCGGTTGAACTATGCGGGCGTGGACTCGGATCCTGGGGACGAAAGTTAACCGCATGTGCATTGTCAAGAAAATCAATGAGCTTTAACTAGGTCTTGGAAGCCTATCCAACCAACGAAGTATCCTTGAACCGCCATATGCATCAGAAAAATGAGGTTCTCGGGTTAGGAGCGTAATTCTTGAAATGCTCCCACAACCATGCTTGAATAAAGGCGACGTGGATATAAGAATCTACTTTCATATACCCATCAGAGACGTACATGTCACTACTAAGTGATCCAAATGAGTGTACAAAGAGCCAAGAAACAGATCGGCCGATGGGAAGAGCAACGCCTTTTGCTAATTTGATAGCAAATTTGATGAGCTTATGTCTTATCTTCTTCTTGCCAGAGCCATCATAAAAAACATCTCTGTATAGTCACATAATTAAAAATGCAGCAACATGGAGTGTATCATCCAGCACTTGATCCGACTCCGGCTCATTAGGGAACCACTCAGACACCCACCAGTTATAGAAGCACTTTTCCTCATAATTCTTTCAAACATATATCGCTGCTTTGTGACCAAAGTGGCGTGTATTTCTTCTTATTCCTCGAACAAGACAACATCAAGTTTCCAAATTATTGGAAGATTCAATGAACGGCAACACTTTCCAAAGAAATAGTCATCTCACCCCATCTACATATAGTCGTGTGAGTTTCCGGACACCATCTGGAGATGAAAGTAATCAAGCATGCAATGTCTTTCTGATTTGAAGTGCCGCAGATGCCATGACAGCATGCATGATTTGCGCCTCAATTAATTTATCCTTTACGTTGTCGCGGCTCATCATAAATTTCATCCACTTATCATAAGAGCGCAATGGACTATGACATATTTTGAAGTCAATTGTAGAGCTGTGCAGTACTCTTTCTCTCAAGACAAAACCTCATTATACGCCCGGCGTGCCCGATTGGACTTCTCCATCATTCTCTCAAATCAGGTTGGAAGAGTTGCCACGAATTTGGGATGGGTCCTTGTAATTGTAGCGGATTTATGAAAAGAACTCATCATCCGTGTTTGGCTTGATTTGTTAACATTTCGCATGCATGCGGCGTAACCGCTCTCGGGGTGACATCTTAACAAAATTCCTTATGCTTTTGAAATAACTACAACGAAGCAAAACAAAAATACTACTTTGAAGGAAAGCATAAAGTCAACGACACATTTTCTACGGAAATTTCCCCTTTGGCCGCATTTTATATCACTCACGTCAAAAAAAAAAATGGGAACTGATGCTTGCTCAACGAGATATATTTGTGATGTCGCGGGAAAATATGCTCTTAGCAAAACCGACAACATCGAGGAATATGTTTTTGGCCGAAATCGTACAAGGCCACGGAAGTATGTTTCTCAAATATATCACATTTTGTCATAGAGTTATGCTAACGAACAAAAGGAAACCCTCCAACTAGTTTTCATGGAAAAGGGAACAGATGGCGTTGTCCACACGTACATGCTTGCCTAACATGATGATTGTTTTCTTTGTGATTAACGCTACTACAATAATATTAGCAAAGAAGAATTATTCATATTGAAGTGCTGTTACAAATTCATGGAGGTCATGCCATGGCTAGGGTTTACACCAACACAGAAGACCAAACAAAAGAATATACATTAAGAAACATACCTAAAATACGCTCGCCTACTTTTGCTGTTGTTCTCTCCGCTGATCCAAGTCTTTGCCGCTAACACGAAGACGCAGAAACAAAGACAAAACCAATGACACAAAAATAAAGAAGACGGGAACGTCTTTTATATGCATAGCATTTTTGGAGTTTAATTAGAGAAGGTTTTTCTTGGGCCATGTGCGGAAGAAAGAAACCCGGGGCCCGTGGTGCCACAACGCCCCTGTGCGAAATCTGCACGACTCGACCAACGCCATGCCAACTTTGCGTCGCCTTCAGGCCCAATCCACCGCACCATCTCCGTACGGCAAAAAGCTAGCCGCGTCACCCGCCACCTGCTGTCGCGCCATCCGTCAACCCAAGCGCTGGGCCGTGGCCTGGGCCGCTGGCACCATCTCTCGACGGCAAAGCTAGTCATGCACGCCACCCGCCACTCTAAGCTAGCCGCGCCATCCTCCACCGCACCCAGCCGCGCCTCCACCTTTCCGTAGCGCCCAAAACGACGCCATCTCCACCAGCCAAACCGGGCCCATCTTAGTCGTCGGGCAACTTCTATCCCCACCACCCAAGGAGGCACCATCCCTGGACGCTCAATGTAGCGCCATCTCCATACGCTTTCGTGACCTAGCCAGCCAGATCCATTCACCGATTCACTGGACCAAATTGCGTGCCATCTCTCGGCAATCAATAGCCAAAGCCGCAGTCACTGATGCCAATACCCCATGGCCAAGCCGAATTTATGCAAAACCACCAATACAAGGATCACAGATTCCTCATGCCTTCCGCTAAATGTTAGTCAATTTCCTAGGCAATCTCTTCAATGGGCCTTGTCCTTTCGATTTTACTCTTTGTCCGGTCAAGATCTCATGCTTACCCCGGGAACAACGCTTTTTCAATACGTGCTAAGCAGGGGACTTAATGTTGATGGTGGTTTTTAGCTCGTGGTTGAAATCGTAAAACCTTGTATCCGATGTGACGTCACTGTATGGAAACGGTGCCGTGATTTCTAACCTCTCTAGCGACATATTTATTGAGCCGTTCAATATACTTACATGAAATTTATCCAGACCGGCGAATGTAGCAACCATCCTGGGATGTCTTCAGAAATTTCTGCGCCTCGCCTATATTCACTTAATATAAGTTCCTTTGAATGCCTTCATCTTTGTGTTCTCCCGTGAACCCTTAATGTTGATATGGCATGACGATTTGTGTTCACTTGCAAAGCAGGTAACATGATGAGTGCCAAATAGTGCATATTTATACACCTTTTATTGGCATTTTACTCATCTTTTGCGCTTAGAATCGGATATTATCCTGTCTGTGTTTTCCTTGTTTTCAAGAATAAATATTTGTATTAATTAATTTTGTGTTTTTAGGTAATAAATAAAGCTCTGAGAATCGAGAGCCAAAAGAGCGAAGAATTGAGTCAAGTGCCCAAGGAGCCAAAGCCGAAGCCCCAGCAGCAATGTTGCAACCCAACAAGTAGCAACTTATCTACAAGACTTGGGCTTGAGCTAGACCCGATCCGCGACCCGGATCCGAGCCCGTCTCTTCCCCGAGACGTTGAGATTTCTTTCTCCCTCATCCAACGGTCGCTACCTCCACGCGCACGGAGTTCGGCCGCTCCCGTGCAACACTAGATCAAGCCAAAACCGCTTACCTCCCCGAGCCGTCAGATTGCACCGCCTTCATCCTACGCCGAGGCCCTCCATCAATCTTCGATGCACTACTCAACACCGAATCACTCATAACCCTATACCCTATTCGACCCAATTCACTTTCTCTCAATCTTCTCTTTCTTCCTCCCCTGTCACTCTCAGCGGCAGCTCGCTCTTCCCCTTCTTCACCCATACCACCCTCTCCGCAACATCACCTCCGCACCGTCTCTCCCCTCCCGACACCAGCCAACAAACCACAAAGAACCCTAGTTCTAGTTGTCTCTCGCAGCCTCTCTCATAACCGTAGAGGCTATGTGAGAGATAAATAAACTAGGGTTTCACCTAATCAAGCAAGAGGAGTTCTGGAGGCCGATTTGACGAAGAGGAGAATAATGTCCAGTATGGGTGCGATTGCTTTGAATTATTTTTTCAATTAATTTCAATTTTGGGAATTGGGTTTGGGATTTATTTGCATGTATAAATAGAAGATGTAGGAGATGATTTTAGTCACGCCCGGGATTAGCTTGGTCTGATCAATTAGGTTTAATTTTGTAGTTTAATTTTCATTTTGATGTTTTAATTTAGTAGCTGTGGTTCAATGAAACCCTAATTCCGAGCTGTGTTTTAACTCCGTGAACCATCTTGAATGCTTAATGTTATCAATTGTCTTCAATTACAAATAACCAATGCTTTTCTCTCACGGTGTATACCAATGCCATGGATACATCAGAGTTAGGTCTCAACTGTGTTGAGTGTATTGCAGCTCAACCTTAGATACAAATGCCGATTCCCTTGACTAGTTGTACTAAATTAGACAACTAGTGCTCGGGTCAGCACTTTAGCCTAATTGAGGCATTCACGGGGGAGAGATAGGTGGTGGAATTGACACCCTGCCCTTATCAATCACGGGACAACAAGAACAACATAGTTAAATCTCATAGGAGTTAGTGGTGGATTTAATATCCTCAATGCTTATACCTTAGTTTAGGTTTATTTCATTTCATCCCAGCCGTATCCAAAACCCCCCTGTTGTTACCTTGTCACTACACATTTTCACTTGAAACTCAGTTAGAAAACCATTAGATCACCTTAGAGCACCACAAGTCTCTGTGGTTCGACCCGTACTCTGCCGCGTCTCCGATGGACGCCTGTGCACTTGCGTATAACATGTAGGTCATAATTTACATACACTTTCGAGGCCTACCAGTTTTGCGCCGCTGCCGGGACTTGCATGCGTGTCTTTGGAACTGATTTGATAGCTTGTTTCCGCCGTTTTTCACTCACCCTTGTACATACTTGTTGTGTAATATTACTTGTAGCCCCGTTTTTACCGTAACTTAGCTAAAAGTTTTTCTCTTCTTGTTTCTTGCATGCTTTACATTCTTGCATCTTGC
Organism: Papaver armeniacum; assembly: GCA_023531295.1. Classification (NCBI taxonomy): domain Eukaryota; kingdom Viridiplantae; phylum Streptophyta; class Magnoliopsida; order Ranunculales; family Papaveraceae; genus Papaver; species Papaver armeniacum. Next base: position 33,378 of record JAJJWW010011155.1, read on the forward strand.
ATTGCACTTTGTATTGCATCATTAGCATAGCTTAGGGTAGCTTGTATTGCATCTTGTAACTTACCTAATCATCATCACCTCTTCCTGCACTTGTCCGAGAACTGATCCCTCCTTTGAGCTCACAGTACCTATGAGCCGTTGAGCAAAGCGCAAGTCAGCCGTGTAGTTGTGCCTCTTTGTGTTCGCACCTTCTTTGAGCAAAACCTGGGAGGCCAAGAAAAGCGCCAGCAGGCATGAGTCACAAAGCTTCAGGCACACCTGGGTAAGTGACTCCATGCATGACCTGTGAACTAGGTTAAACTAGCATACACCCTTTTGTAAGACCTGTTATGCTCAACATCCGAAGTCTCGCTAGTGTTTGTGTGTAACATACCATGCCCGTATGAAAACTTGAGCTTGCAAAACCCGGATCAGCCCCGCAACTCACAAAGTATTCATTTGATTGCTCCCCGACCGCCGGATAACATGCATGTTAGCTGAAGTTGTTTCATTCTTGTGTTACCACGTGCCATGTGCCCTACGGCTTTGACCGTGCTTTGTGTGAGACCTAGCTATAATCGCTATAAATGGCTATGATTGGGTTGTCCTCTGTGCATAGACTTTGCATCTCGAACCCATTTCGCTGAGCTGCCGGGCTTCTTACAAGCTTGCTCTCTTTACACAGCCCTGAGTCAAACTCCACCCGGCCGTGAGTTGACCGCAGTTAGGCCGCAAGTTTTGAGTGCCAATTTGACAGACCAAGTTGGGCCGAGCTACCCGAGGAAGTCGGTTAACCCCTTTGAGCCACTGTCATTTGTGCCTGATGTGTCCAGTGCCATGTACCATTTGCACAACCTGCTGAATGCTAAGCTTGTTGAGCTGTGATTGAGCCATAACACGATATCGGAGTGTGCCTGTTAGTCACTGTTGTGACCTTGTATAAACCCCGAATCTATGTGTTGAACCATCACTCCTAGTGCCTTGAGCACCTCTGCTAGCTGTATAATGTGAATAGATCCACCACATTTGATGTTACACTTATAATAGTTTCGAGTATGCCATAACTTTGCGCTATTTCATGATGAGCTTATGCATCACATCTATGAGTTTTAAAATCATCTCGTGCTTTATTGAAAGATCGCTAAGCATCCCAAAGATAACCACCGCATTGCACTTTTAAGATTCACTAGTTACCAACTGAGCACAGCCCTAAACTGCATGATAAGACTCGAAAAACCCGAGCAAATGCAAATGTTAGTTTCATCCAATGACTCATTCGCTATTCTTTTTCTTCTTTGTGTGTGTGATTCAATCGCGACTGTGATTCTTTTGTTGCCGTGTGTGTGATTCATGCCGCTTTGCACAATCGTACTCGTTGCTTTTAACTTTGATTAAATCTGTGCACCTATTCGTGTTGGCACGACCAAAGGTTGCAAATGCAACCAGGCTACCTAATTGCCAAGCTAAATCGAAAATCAGGCTGTCTACACACAACCAAGCCCACTTCTACCACCACTGGAGCTGCGACACAAATGAAGCCCACCCATTGGGCTCAACTTGCCGTGAAACAATCGAGCCCACAAAAACTCAAACCAGGCTAACTGGATCCGGTAGCACTCAACCTAGGTTTGTGACGATCAAATGAGTGTATAACTACACATCTGGCCGGACCATCTAGGCCTTACTGCGTATCGGGGCTCTACTTAACATTTGTGCGGTTTCCACAACCTGGACAAAACAACAAATCCCAAACAAACCAAAGCAACTGGGCTTCCCACATAAACCAAAGCTCCCAACAAAACCAAATGACCCACCTGAAACCAAATCCCAATAAACCAAAGCCCACATAAACCAAACTAAATTTTGAGTTATTTGAGTACTAAATCATGACAGATTTTGGTTCCATCTGGGGATGGTGAGAAATCCCTTAGAGAGCGTGCTTACGGGCGCGTTTCCTTGAGGATAAACCCCCACATACCATAGTGATTTTAGGAATTTTATGCCGCCTTCTCCTGACCGACCTCACATACCCTAATCATATGGAGCACATGTATCATCCATCACGGGTTGAGAATGAACACTTCTCCTCATACCCATCTCACTTCTGCTCAATTAGAAGTTTCATTCTCTGGCTTAGAAAGGCAATCACATGAAAGCGTCATCGGGCCAAATCTAATCCCCCTAGGCACTATGAAATGCATGCTTGCACTTATGTGGTGGCTTAGACCACCTGGCCGAATCTTCAAGTTATATTTTTGCATGAATTTAGACGGTGCCTTAGGAAAACCATGATAATCCAAATATAATAAGTGTAATAGAAGTGACTATTGGGACCATAATCAACCCGCACACATGCATCATTCACCACAGTGGGACGGGAGACAATTTTATATCTCCCCAACTCCTAGTTTTAATCAATACCGAAACACCTCATAGAGCAAAATACTAGCTTGAATGAATGCAATGCATGACCATCCATATAGCAACATGTCTGAATTTCCTTCTCTAGTGAACCTCATGCACAACCATACAATGAATATCCATATGAGGAATGCATACCTACTCTAGCAAGACTCTTCAATAGAAAACTCAAATGATTCTTCTGATTGAATTACAAATGATAGGATTGAAAATAGTGTTTCTAGTCTTACTCATACAACTAACATTGAATATGAACCTAATCTAGAGGTAGATGTAGTACACTAAAAATACTACAATTTTGAACGGAGAGATGGTCTTGCTATGATGATGACGATGATGATGAATATGAAGAGCATGTGTATTTTGAAAATATAGTAAGAATATTTAGGTTGAGACATTAGTGCCTCTTCTCGTGAACCCTATGAATGATGCTTCTTCTAATATTCATACATGTACTAATAATGTGGAACACATGAAAATAAGCATGCTTTACCATCTGATTGTGACCTAGGAATACCAATTGTCTGCGGTAACACATGATTCAATGCATGTGCCTAATTCCATGCCTAGGTTACAACATGATATCTCTCCTGGTTATGTTGTGCATGAGAATGATTATGATTATGACATGGAGATTGATGAACCTTTTATGCAGGTGAACATGATTTACCCTCCTCGACTTTTAGGAAAGTGTGTGATGGTGCAAATGATTTTATACATGAAAATAACTTGGATGCACCTAACTCCTCTCTTGAGTCACAAATTGAAACTCCTTTACCCAACCTAGGTGTAGTTTGTCACAAAATTGCAAAACCGACTTTTCTAAAATGCCTAACTTAGGCCTAGAGCTTTGTCTTCCCAAGTCCTCTTGGACTATTTCGCATCAAAGTATAACACTCTTAAGGAGCCAGTTGGAATGTGTATGTATACATTATTAGTAAAACTCATTTTGAGTTAGACCTTTTGCATGATGTACCTTTAAAATTGCAAGATTTTGTGCTTTCAAACACATTCGTTCACAAGTTTAGGTTTGGGAAACTCATTCCCATTGCGCCTTTACTTGCACTCTCATTTTATATCCGTAAGAATTTTTGTTTGATGTTTGTACATATTTTATTGGGTTGATCCTCAACTCTTTAGATTGTTGGTTTATGGCAAATTTTCATCAGATAATCCAAAGAGGACTTGTTAAATTTTTCTTTTCTTGGATCGGTTGAGTTTTCTTTGTACATTTATTGTGCTAATCCGATATGATCTCCACGGAGAATGGTGGATTCTAGCCTTGACTAAAGAAGTTTAAGTGCTCATACCACATTAGGTAATCTCTTCCCTTTTTCTCTTTCAAGATAGTTCTCATGGTATGTAGCTGTTTAAATTTTTCTATCCTGCTTGACACATTGAGGACAATGTTTGATTAGGTTTGGGGTGCATTTGCATATTTTTGCATATAGAGTTTTAGTCTTTTTAATCTTTTATTTTTAATAAAAAAAAAAAAAAAAAATTCAAAAATTCAAAAAATTCAAAAACTTTGCAAATAAAACCTCCAACTTTTAGAGATTTTAGAGTCACTAGCATGCTTCTAGCTATGTTTACATAGAGAGTTTTGACCGAAATAACAAAAGTTAGCAAATTTTAAAACGAATCGGGTTCCTTAGTTGATTAGAGCGTTAAAGTTGTTTAACCTACATCTTTGGGAGGAGAGCGAATTAGGTGCTGTTTAGATATTCGGTAGTAGAATTGTGATCACCCATAATTGGAGAACTACCCATTTTGCATCAAGGAGCTTAACCTTCAAATTTTGCAACTTTCTAGAAAAGTCAGTAGAGTGTGTGTGTCACCGTACGTCAATTAGGGTAGGAATGGTGAGCTACCCAATCTCCCGCACCATTTTCAGCACTACTTTTGATCTCTTAGTGCTAGTTTTTGTCAATCATGAGGGTGATCTAAAGATGAAAACTCCTTCTAAATATCTGGAGTTGCCATTAGCATCACTCTCTCTCTCAATCAGCGAGCACTCCGTAGAAACACATCATCGTCACCCAAAGCGGAGCATCATCGAATATTGAAAAAGAAAATCGAGTATAGTCCAAGGTTTTGTGCAACAAAATAGGATGAGAATTAATAAAATTTATAAAATCAAGACAATACAAGTTGTGGAAAAATTGAGTGACAAAGTCCTTTGTCCATGGAGTTAGTTGTGTCATTATTTGTGTTTTTATTTTCACTTTGTAAAAAAAAAAAAAAAAAAAAAATTGGTTTATTTTTGCTACCACCATGGTAAGAAGAATTTAAAAAGAAAATCCAAACAACAAAGGAATTTGAGTAGAAAAGTTAAAAATTGTCGAGTTTTGTGAAGTTTAGAAGTTCGTCATCAACATTTGAAGACCAAGACCGAAGATTGAAGACGTTTCTATGGTTCTTATGAGAGTGATAATATTAATCGGGCCGACGGGTGAGAAGTGAGTGAGTACTCCACCTGCTAATGGTTGATTTCCTTCCTTAGAGATCATCGGAAAAAGATTCTTTTTGTCCACATTTTACGTGAGTCTCATTTTATTTGGGAAGGTTATCCTTCTTACCTACAACGTGTGCGGGATTTCTCTCTTTATCCCCGCCTCGCACACATGAGAGACTAAAAGCGATCTTTTGAGTGCAATTATCATAAAACCCTAATGGTGAGGCGAAGTTGAGACTTATGATCACAATCAATCCAATTCTTTCATATGGTATGGTTACTTCTGCTCAAAGCACTTAAGGAGGAGAGAATGCGTTCTTTAGTAGTTCTAACTTCATGTTACTAGCATGCAGAAACTCTATGTCCTCATAGCTTCTTGGAGGCTTGAGACTCTTTTTACACTCGAAGTTGGAGAAGGTTTTGTGGGTACACCTCTCGTAAAACCCTCACGAGACTACAACTCGTCCACTAGGGACACCTAGCGGTTTAAAGGCTTAGTGTATACGCTAAATGCATTCGAGAGACTGCTGACAGGGGTATAGTTAGGATTTCTTATTTTTATTTTACTTGAGGACAAGTAAAATTCTGTGTTTGGGGGTATTTGATGAGTGCCAAATAGTGCATATTTATACACCTTTTATTGGCATTTTACTCATCTTTTGCGCTTAGAAATCGATATTATCCCAGATTCTCGTGTTTTTCCTTGTTTCAAGAATAAATATTTGTATTAATTAATTTTGTGTTTTTAGGTAATAAATAAAGCTCGAGAATCGAGGCCAAAGAGCAAATAATTGGAGTCAAGTGCCCAAGGAGTAGATGCCAAAAGCCCGCGCGCGCGGGGCTTGCAACCCAACAAGTAGCAACTTATCTACAAGACTTGGGCTTGAGAAAGAGCCGATCCGTGACCCGATCCGAGCCCGTCTCTTCCGGACGTTGAGATTTCTTTCTCCCTCATCCAACTGGCCGCCTCCACGTGCATCGAAGATCGCCGTCCCGTGCAACACTAGATCAAGCCAAAACCGCTACCTCCCGAGCGCTCAGATTGCACCAGCCTTCATCCTACGCCGCCGAGGCCTCCTCCATCAATCTCATGCACTAGCTTCATCCTACCCATAACCCTATACCCTATTCGACCCAATTCACTTTCTCTCCATCTTCTCTTCTTCCTCCCCCGTCACTCTCACGGAGAGCAGCTCATCTTCCCCTTCTTCACCCATACCACCCTCCGCAACATCACCTCCGCCACCATCTCTCCCACTCGACACTGACCAACAACCACAAGAACCCCTAGTTCTAGTTGTCTCGCAGAGCCTCTCTCATAACCCTAGAGGCTATGTGAGAGATAAATAAAACTAGGTTTCACCTAATCAAGCAAGAGGAGTTGAGCCGATTTGACAAGAGGAGAAGCACCCAGTATGGGGTGCGATTGCTTTTGAATTATTTTTCAATTAATTTCAATTTTGGGAATTAGGGTTTGGGATTTATTTGCATGTATAAATAGAAGATGTAGGAGATGATTTTAGTCACGCCCGGATTAGATCTGAGTCAATTAGGTTTAATTTTGTAGTTTAATTTTCATTTTGATGTTTTAATTTAGTAGCTGTGGTTTCAATGAAACCCTAATTCCAGTTGTGTTTTAACTCTGTGAACCATCTTGAATGCTTAATGTTATCAATTGTCTTCAATTACAAATAACCAATGCTTTTCTCTCACAGTGTATACCAACGCCATGGATACACTGTAGTTAGGTCTCAACTGTGTTGAGTGTTGAAGCTCAACCTTAGATACAAATGCCGATTCCCTTGACTAGTTGTACTAAATTAGACAACTAGTGCATGGGTCAGCACTTTAGTTATTAATTGAGGCATTACAGAGAGATAGGTGGTGGAATTGACACCCGCCTTATCAATCACAGACAACAAGAATCTCAACATAGTTAAACTCACAATAGGAGTTAGTGGTGGATTTGGAGACCACAGCATATCCTTTTTGTCACTGTTTATACCTTAGTTTAGGGTTTATTTCATTTCATCCTACCAGATCGGCAAAACCCCCGTTGTTACCTTGTCACTACACATTTCACTTGAAACTCAGTTGAGAAAGCCATTAGATCACCTTAGAGCACCAAGTCTCTCGTGGTTCGACCCGCAGTCTGCGTCTTTCCGATAGACGCCGTGCACTTGCGGTATAACATGTAGGTCATAATTTACATACACTTTCGAGGCCTACCATAAATACCTAATTTCCAAGTATCAAGGGATAAGGTCTTTGCATAAGGTATTCAATCGTAAAAGCATGTTTCTCTCTCGCAATGAACTTAAAAGAACTCTATGTCAACACATAGAATTCAATCAATTGACTAACTAACTTCTAGGAGTTAGGGTTTTTGTGCCTAGCGTTAAAGATATCGACCTTGCTTGTCTAAATTAAACCTAGGCAAACTAGGTAATAATCCTCCATGGATTAGCAGGTGCAAAGCCTTGCTCAATCGTAAAACAGGAGCTTGCAAGGAAGAAAGGGAGGCGTGGCCATGCCTTAGAGCCAGGCGGGGCGCCACTTGTCATTGGCCACACCCTTCCTAAACCGGCACTATTTCTCTCGACTCAATCGTGTTTCGCCTCAAATTAGCCACGCGCACAAGGTTGTGTCGGGCCCATACTTGCTTACTTATTTGACATCGACTAATCAAAGTCGCTCTAAATCCGCCACACTCTCACTAGGAGTGTAGCCACGACCATGCTTGACCGGCCCTCTCTTTAATCGACCAATCGTGTCGCTCTAAAGCCGCCACATTCTCACTTAAATGTAGTCGCGCCTTATGTTTGTCAGCCCTTTTCTTGGCCAATCAAGTCGCCTCAATTTACTACGGCTAAAAACCTAGCTTTGGCCATTTTGCTAAGCCCTAATTCTTATCACGGGCCAAAACCCTAGCCTTGGCCACGCAAGCCAAGCCTAATTCTACCACGACGCCAAATCCTAGCCTTGGCCACGCCGCCATGCCCTAATTCTTACCACGTCACCAAATCCTAGCTTTGGCCATGTTACAACGCCACTGGCATACCTCCATGCCACGGCTACTAGTATGCCGCTATGCCACGCCACTGGCATGCTGCTATGCCACACCACTAGCATGCCTCTATGCCACACACTAGCATGCCGCTATGTTGCGCAAGACGCCATTAGCATTTTGTTATGCCATGGCTCACCAGCGCCTATGCCAATGGCACCACTTATTTATACAACAAGATGCGGCCATAATCGATGGCCACTCTTCCTCATGAGATGCAATCTGACCATCCAAGTTCGCCAAAATCGACGGACTTATGCAACCCTGTGCAACCTACACTGCTCCACTATGCTAATGGCGCCACTTTTTACTCAACAAAGATGTGGCCATAATCACCGGCTACCCTTCCCCATGAGATGTAATCTCACCATTCAAGTTCGCTACCAAACCGACGGACTTGTGTGGCAAGTTCTAGGCGGCCGACCAAGGCAAGCCTAATAGCATCACATGTTATTTTCCTATGGCAAAGTCTCTTGAATTTGACTTGCCACACATAGCAACTCGCTACACGTTTTCCACGAAAACATTCAAGACATCAACCATGTCACAATGGTGGAGCATTCACCTAACGCACTCAACGTGATGGGTTGGAATCACACTAACAACAAGTTTTGGTCGGCAACAATACAATATCTAGAAATCACCTGGTAGCTTTCCATCTCGCTAAACTTGATTCACTTCCGATACAAGTCATAAAACAAAACACACCTTCAGAATCAACGATTCTGGTCTCAACACTCTCTTTGCTTCCCTCACTAAGACCAACCCTTCTCTTTCACTTTGTGACCGAAGCAAGCCTGGAACGGTCGTTTCTTGGTTTAGGTCAGGATTGTACAGTTGATCTCTCGAATCAAAAGTACTCCCGGCAGTACATTGTTTAGGGTTTAGATTCGTTTCTCCGAAATTACCAAAATCAGCAGAAACGGTTTTCACCCACGAACAACTACCAAACTTAGTTAGAATCAAAGTAAATTTTACATCAATCTTTCACTACATCTGAGGAGTTTACAGATTTAAACTCCTTAAAAGTTAAAGCCCAACAGAATAAGAAATAAACAACTTTACCATTATGCGTCTTGTCTACAAAAACTCTGTCATTGCTGCATAAATCATATTCCAGACTGCAGTACTAACCTTGTTGTGTTCCGAACTGCAGGAATCATATACATCAGTATATCACTAGACACGGGGAAAAACCAATGCAACTTGTCCAAAACTGATCTTGCAAAATTGCAATATAAATACATATGAGCAATGGATTAATTCTCATTACAGAACAAGCAAGTACCTGACACATCCAGTCATCTTCTAATGAGTAAATCTCTTGTTAATCTGTCATCAAAAATTAACCATAAAAAGAAACTGATTTTCGGAGGACACTTCAACTTCCATATGTAACCAAAGATAGAGCTAACATGAACATCATCAATATCCAGAGTAAGATTATCATATAAAGATTTAACTGAAAATTGTTTATCATCACTCTGGGCAAAATTGAAAGAAGTTAGGTCCGAAGAAAGAAGATTCAACTCCACCCTTGTAGCAACATTGATTCTTCTAGGAAATTTAAAATCCCAAATAATAGAGTTATCAAGAGTTACATCCACATCAACAACCTCCAGTGGGAGCATATGTTTAAGATATTCATAGACAACGACCGAAGCAGGACTGAAAGTCCATACGAGCTAACATAGTAGGATGGGATAAACATCTAAGTTTTTTAGAGGCTATAATAAATTATTCTGAATCATTTTTTAGCTAGGTTTTTAAAATTTGGGAGTGCCGAAGCACCCTCAGACCTCAGCCGCCCTAGTTCCGTTAGTGTGCATTAATATGTGCATGCGTCCTGTCACAATTTTAAAGAAGTAGGAAATACCATTAGGTCCTAGGAATAATATATTAGGATGAGTCTAGTCCATTTGACCCAGTCAAATGTCTGTTTGGTCCTATTTGGTAATATAAATTATAGTTTGGTCCTAAAATTATTGTTTGGTCCTATTTGATGTCATGGATGATGTAAATGTCACCTTGAGTAGCGTAATACCTTTTGGATAAGGGCCATATATATATAGTCAAAGGTAAGAGACATGGAATCATTCTCGCATTTACTTTCTCTCTCTTCTTTTCTAGATCTAGTTTTTCTTTTCCTCTCAAATATTTTTCTAGGTTTTAATTTTGTGGAAACAAGAAACGAGATGATGAAGATATCGGGAGGCGACGATGAAGGTTTTGCAGTATTTTGATGAAGATTTGCGTAGAGATGATGCGACGATTTACGAGAAACAAAAACAAATATTTGATTGATTACATAGATCGAAGACGAACTCGTTTTTTTATTTTTTTCTTTTTGTTCTTGCTGGTATTCAAATGTTGAAGATGAAGAAAGACGATGAAGATGATGATTTTGGTAGTTGTAGGCACTTAATATGATGATGTTCTTCTCGTTGAATACGCCGCTAGCGATCATATTGGTGACGATGAATACAAATGTGTTCTTGGCGACGACGACGAAGATGAATACGATGTGTTCTTGAATGAACGATGATCATTGTTCGTTGAAGATGGTGAAGAAGATGAAGAAGATAAAGATCGATGTTGTTGTATGGACTTCATTCCTGTGAATGAAGTCTGTTTTTTTAGCTTTTTGTATGGACTTGTTCACGAGAATGAAGTGTGTTTTTTTAGCTTTTGTATGGACTTCATTCACAGGAATGAAGTCTGTTTTTCTTTTGTATGGACTTCATTCACGGGAATGAAGTCTACATTTAGCTTTTGTATGGACTTCATTCCAGGAATGAAGTCTTTTCTTTTTGTATGGACTTCATTCCTGGAATGAAGTATGTTTTAACTTTTGTATGGACTTCATTCCTGGAAATGAAGTCTGTTTTTTTAGCACGGAAGAACTGCTACAAAAATAAAAATTTAACACGGAAGGGTATTTTTGTCTATTTAAATATTTTTAAATAATTATGGACCAAACAGTAAAGACATTTGACCAAAAGACTAAACAGACATGGGCTCACCTAAAAAAGGACCAAACGATATTTTTCCCTGCGTCGCTTTTAACCAGTGGAAGAACGACGTTGCCCTAAACTTATATAGGGTGTAGCCCACACATCTGGACCAAATTAAGTTAGTATTTAATCTGATTTCCTTAAGTAAAAAAAGAAGAGAATAAAAAACCAAAGGCTAAAGAAAACGTATACAAATGTAAAACAGTACTAAATCTTATAGAAACAAATTGTATGAATGAAATATGAACATTCATTTTCATCCCCACTTTTGTGTGTGAGTTCATTCGTCCACTCACTTTAATCAATTGTTAGAATCAATAGTACTTATGTTAAAGGAAAACCATTGATGTTGTTGTGGGGATCCCTTTGGTTAATAAATTTGACATAACAGTTTAGAGGAGAACCAACCAAGACCACCGACGTGCGGTTATCATAATGTTGCCGTGCGTAGCAATGTCAGCATCCTCAGGCTTCTTCTTTCCTTGGTATATTATGTATAATAGATTATAAATTTCCATTTCATCGCAATAAGAAACAATCGACATCTTCACTTAAACCCCTGTTCACACAACAGACAGAACATGTTCAATTTAAAAGTTCTTAATCTCTTAGCATAAGTTCTTCATCTCTTAGCATAACCTTGTACACAAAAAAATGGGATTGGGAAAGCGTCAAGTCTTGCAAAGAGTTCATTATCTTTAACGAAAATGGGTTATTTGTCCAAAAAATTTAAAACACGGTTCAAATGGACAAGTAAAAAATTTTATGGGTGAAATGGACAAAAAAATAAGCAAGGATGAAACCTGATTCATCCCCGCTTAAACTTAAAAATACCAAGGATGAAACCTGGATGCATCCTTGTGTAAAATAAAAATAAGAAAAAATATTTGAAAATGGACAGGATTAAACTGCTTACATCCCGCCTATTTTTAAAATTTTGTCCATTTAAACAAAAAGATATCTAAATCATTTGTCCTTTTCACCTGTGAAATTTTGATTTTGGTCTTTTTAACCAATTTTGTGTATCTTTAACATGTAACACCAAATGTACGGAAATCACCTGCCTAGAACGAACACTTGAAGTCAGTTTTTCCGAAAGAATTAATGCAAGTAAAATTTGTAGAAGGTAACTAGGTAGCAGGTAGTATGCTCCTCTTTGTTTTCTAACACTTGAAGTCAGTTTGTGACAAATTACTATCAATCTGATTCAAAAGATCGATCGATGATATAATACACCTAAGCTAGACAACTTAGCGAAAGAATGTTTCCTTCCATTCCTCACTGATACTAAATTACATTTGAGAACTCTGAAAATGACTAATAAAGCTCTATAAACAGCAAATGATCCTGAAATTACACCGTAGTATACTTCTGTATAAACATGCGGCTCAGCTCTAACCCCGACTCAAATTCTTACAATTAGGCCAACACAACACTGGAGAGGGTAAAAATTGGGATCCGTATTAAGGAATCATAACTCTTCAGATTTACCACGAAAAATCAGTTGAGACAGTAGCTGAAGAACTTCTTGGTGAGGCATGTTTAAACATAACCGTGGCAAAAATGCTCGATTTTCTTCTTTCGTGTTCTTTAACTAGAACTGCAGCAAATTCATCTAGTTTCTCCAAGTTTGTTGTCGCCACCAATTTCTTCCCACGGAAAAGTATTGATTCTACATTCTTCTGTTTAAGCATTGCCTCTGAAACTTCCTGTAATTTTCTCCCATCCATTGACACTGCATTGAGATTCTTCCTGTCTTGGATTCTTTGGGGACCAGTCATTCCATTATTTCCTTGAATTCGGACGTAATTCTCTGTTCTGTATTCTCCGAACGCCATCGAAACCGCTTGATCAACCTATATAACATGAGCCAAAGAATACATTTAGGACATTTTCACAATGGAAAACAAGAATATCTAAAAGGTAATTTTGTCATTAAAATAAGCGGCAAACGGTTGGTAGTTTCTAAAGCGTATTATTGTCATTTGAAATTAACCGTTCCTTATTCATGTTTAATTTCTAACTGTCAGTAAAAAATTGATTATTACCGTATCGGAAGCTCCTTCTCCGGCGATCTTGAGAAATCCAGCAGAAGAAAGTGTATTTCGATCACCGGAATCCGACTCACCGTTCCCCAAAGAAACAACCAGTAAATCCTCAACACTATCACAATATGGAAACTCTTGTTTGTTATTAAGCACATGTGTAATTGCTGCAGCCGCAGGATTATTCATTGCCAAACCTCCATCGACAGCCATTATCTTTGTTTTCTTATCAACTGATTTCATCTCAAAACCACCATTAACCGTCAGATCTGAAGATGTAGCCACGCAAATTTCCCTCATCTTGAAGTCATAACCGTCGTTTTCTAAACCGTCGGCTCTTGAAAACAAAAACGTCGCTCTTGTTTTCAGATCAAAACAAGGAATCAAAACTGGTTTCAATGTGTCTTTCAAAGTACATTCACCGAAAATCTGTCGGAAAATTTTCTCCATCTTCGCCGATACCCGAAACATCTTTCCAAACATCCCACCGGAAGAACTGCCAGTATTATTCAAGCGCTTACGGTTTTTCACGAGAAACTGCAACGCTTCATCAGCTTTTAGCAACGGTCTTCCATCTTTGCCACGGGTGAACAACAAAGCGATGAGAATTCCACCTATTCCTGAACCGGAAGCAACATCAAAGTAATCAGCAACACGAGCATCTGAATTCTTTGTTATGCTCGTGAGTTTGGATTCTAAGTGGCATAGTGATTTGCAGCGAGGATTCCGTCTGTTGAACCGACACCGTCAATTGAGAGTACACGAATTTGCATACATCGTGTTTGTTGGCTTGAGTGTCTCGACTAAATCTTCCACTGGCAATTTTTGAGTTGGTTTGTTTAGAATCGAAGAGAATTTGTTTTCGAGGATTGAAAAGATGTCGTTGGTGAGTTTGTCGATGTCGAAGTGGTTTGATGATGAGTCGCTCATCATCGGTGAATACACTTCTGCCATTGTTGTAAAAATTTAACAAAATTTCAGGAAACAGAAACTGGAATTACAGAAATCGGAATTTAGTTTTTTTGGTTGATGGGTTTGAAATTTTAAAGTGGGATACAAGAATGTGTTGATGATTGAAATGAGTTTGATGTGGTTCATTATATAGTGTGGGGAATTCAAAGAAGTGCGTACTTTAGTACGTGGAGTTTATGCGCATTTTAGATGGAGCCTTCATGGCTCCATTTTTTTATTAACCAAAAATATTGACCGTCTTTTTAAGTGCGACTGTCGGGATTCATTTTTTACCGAAGATGCTACAGGGATCGCATTTCTAACCTCTTTTTTACCACTATGTGGCAGCTAAATTCACCATTGATTCCATCTCACCCAACCCCACCAGGAAAAACAGGGGGTCCTGTTTAATGGAATGAGCCAATCAAAACTTGACACATAGTGGTGTCAAAATTTTGAGTATAAAAACGGGGGCTCTAAAGCATTTTCGTTTTTTTACTACACCACTAATACCTTATTGTCGCACTATCTTAAGTCGTGGTTTTGTTTGTTGCATTTCCTAAAATATAGTGGAGAATTTTTTTTTACTTTACCGCTTTCTTAGAATGTTTAACTAAAAGATTATCGATCTTCTTTGTCAATAGTTTTTAGGATTTCAGCTATTGATTGATTCAAAGGGTGCGGCGCTAATTGTTAACTTAAGCCAGCCAAAGTCCAGAAAAAATCAAAAATTTCGCCATGGCTGCAAGCTCGACTAGAAAAAAATTATGCCTAAAAAATTTTCTTCTAAGCCACCACGACCAATCCAATTCATTTTCAAGCCACTTTTTCAGCTCCGCCACTGGATTGATTTTCAGCCTCAAATTTGCTAATGTTACGATAGTGCATTGGTAAATTTTTTGATGATGATACAGATTATCCGAACTAAAGTCTGTTCATGGGCACTCAATTCTTTATTGATAAAAAAGTTGTTTTACTATGCGCTTACGGCTTACACCTAAATATAGTGTAAATATTATAAGGTCAACAGAATGTTTTTATAACCATTATTTGGAAAAACAGTTGTTACCGTGTCTGTGAGATTTGAATGTCAACAGTTTATTTTGTCGATGATATAGTTTAAATCAATATGTGTGAATGGCGTGATGTAAATCAAATCTTTCAAAAATATGTTGGCTTTTGTTAATGGACAAACTTTTTCTTTATTTTGGTAGTCTTTCTTTGGTTATTGGGTCTAGAAATGGCAAGGAAAGAAACAAGAAAAAGAAGAGAAAAAAGAAAAAGAGAAAGAAAAAAAGATGAGACGGATGGAACGTGTATAGTATTAATTTTGCCATTGCATGTTGTTGGATAGTGCTTGAAATTTGTTTTCTAATTAAGGATTACACTAATCGAGTTCACTAGAGAAAGATAATGTATTTTAAAGGTTTGTTTTTGTTTTGGCAGTTATCAATTCAAATTGATGTTTGAAACATTTTAGGATTGTAATAAACCACTTTTTTTAGTATAGAGGCAAGAAACATGCCTGCAACATCTTTTCCTGTTTTGACGGTTGACACCCGAGACTATCTCTTTTTGTCTAGGCTAAGTCATATGGGCTAGATTTGACTGCTAGATTGGCCAAAAGTGTTGCAAATCATGAAAAAGCGTGGGAAAAAGTTAACACTCAATCCGGCTACTTCTCTCTCCTAGTGGTTGCTCGCACGCACTGTGTCGAGCGAGATTGAAACGCTCGAATGGTGCGGCGCTCAAAAAGTTCGGCTCGAAAAATCACAAAAATCGAGCACGAGATTGAAACCAAACCGTTCGGACTTAGAGGTTGCCCAAGGCGACGTGGATGGCCAATCTAGCGACTAGATATCTAGCCATAGGACCTAAGCCTTATTCAAACCCTGTAATGATATCTACTTTTTTTTCAAGCATGGTAATGTTATTTACTAATTATTAGTATGAACCATCGATCATAATAATGTTTTTTTTGAGGCATGAATTTTATTGTGAGAAGAGTTTAAATTACAACTTGTCGTGGGGTAATATGGTACCCACAAGAGTCTAAAATAAAATGTGATGATAAAAGATGGGATTGCCACGGGTCCCCAATTTTGGTTCAATAGTTTCCTACTTGGCTTCCATCTGTGCTTGATTTCCTTCCTGTAGTTGTGTTATAATGAGCTTACCTATGGATTTGTCTAAGCCTACTTTATTTCTTCAAATCATTCTGCTTATGTGCCAAGGTGGTATGGTGGTTGATGTGATGAAACGCAGAGGAGGTTCTCTTCGAGTCTGTTTCAAAGAGAACTCTAGGCCATTGTCTCTATGTTCTTGTTCTTATGAGGCCAATAGTAATACCTGGGTTTACGCAGTTAGGCGGTGTAATTCCTGGAGGTTGAGCCATTCTTTAATAACGTTAGTGCATCGAGTCTCTACGGACAGTAATCCCGCCGCCCCCTCGCAAATCCCGGGTGGCTCCTCTGCTCCACTGCGGTTAATCTTTATCCGAGTGGATGTTCGTGAGTGGACCAACCCTCCGAGTATTGTTGTTGTCCTTCTATCCGTTTGTTGGGTGGTTGAATGTTGGTGTATCTCACAGTATGATTGGTGGTGAAGCGTGAAGTGCTCACGAAATATTCTTGTTGTAATTTTGTGCCCAGGACTAGGGATTTCTTCCGAAGTTGTTTTGTTTTTGTTGGTAAACTAGATCATTTCTAGATAGCCATAAGGTCCATAATAGAAAACGAAGGAGGAATTATAGTTGTTGATGTTGGTTATTGCGGGATTTGAGATATGGTTGTTTGTGGAGTTAAGGTGAAGGTCGGGTTGGGGTTGGAGTTTGGTGCATTTCTAAGTTGATTGAATAAGTTGTTCGAGAAGTAGTTGGCGTTGGGCAATGAATTAAAAGGTGGCTTGCTAATTCCGTGTCGATGATTGCATCTTGGACATATGTCCTAGGTTGGTCAAATGGATTCGATGAAGAGAGAGAATGTTGGTAATCCTTCATTGATGGCTTTCCACAAGAAAAACCGAATTTTGATGGACATGGTAAGGTCCATAAGAATTTGTAGGTGGTAGGGTGTACCGTAGGCTAGACATTTGTATCCCGAAGATGTGGTGTACTTTCCAGTTTTTGAGTGTGGCAGGATAATTTTATTTGGGATATTATTTTGGAGAAGGTGGATGTTGATGATTTTTTGAATTATTGGATTGGGAAATGTATTGATTTTTCATGATTCCAAGAGTGGGAGATTGGGTCGATGATATCACTTGGCCGTTTGGATCGGGTAGCATTTGTCGGGTTTAAAGATTGGAGAGTCTGGGAATCCAATGCAGCTTTTATCGAGTTGTTAACCCATTTCCAATACGGTGGAAAATTAAGTTTTGCATAGTAGGGATAATTGATGCGAGAGTTGTCTCCATTGAGGACTTGAAGTAGGGTATGGAACGTTTCCTTCAAAATTGGTTGTTCTTTAAGGTATTTTCTGTTTGAATAGACTTCGCATAGAGAGTTAGGTTGTTCATGCAAATTCCGATTCTCTTCATTAGAAGAGCCTTTGTGTAATCTTTGCTTTTTCTTATTCCTAATCCTCCTTATTTAATGGTTTGTTGCTTTATCCCATCCTATAGGGTGTAGTTTTTTATTGTTGAGTCATGTCCCTTAAAAATTCTGGTGATACAATCTATTTGTTTGTGTATATTTTTGGGTAGGTTTTGTTTTGCATTTGTGATTGGAGGTTGGGGTTGAGAGGTTTGATGAGAACTAGTCTTAATTTGGAGTTAGGCTTTTTGTCATCCATCCTTTGCTGGCTAATCTTTGTAGTATGGGAGTGAAAGTTCGATTTGATGGTCTTCCTTGTTTGAAATGGATGCCTAGATAGGTTGGAGGTTTTGATGTGGTCGGAATATTAAAAAATTGTTGATGATCATTTATTTTGATTGGGTCTAAATTAGGGTGATGGATGATTACCAATTTGGTAGTATTAATTACTTCACCTTCAGTATTATTTATATGCATGGAGGAGGGTTTTAAGGTGTTGGTTACTACGATATGAAGCTTTATAGGTAATCGAAGATCACTGCACATACATTAAATGAATTATAGGAGATGCTTTTGTGATATGTTAAGTCTTGGAACTAATTTTTGGTTTTGAAGGTTTCCAGGGTTTGTAGATAGGATTTCAAAGACATATGATAAAAATATAGGAAGATAGTGGGTCTCCTTGTCCGATACCTCGCTTGGGGTGATGTATCCATGAGGTGTACCATTTATTTTGATTGAATAAGTAATCACAGATGCATAACATAATGTGTCATAAAGGTCTGAGGGGAATCCAAGTTTTGTAAAAGATGTTTGATGAATCCTCTGCCAGGTTGTCACAGTTTTTGGATGTCTAGTTTGAGAGCTATTTTTCGATTCGTGGATTTCCTTGAATTTCCAATATGATGGAAGAGTTCTCGAAGAATTACAGGCTTGTCGCAGTATCGATCTTTACAAAGAAAAAAAAAGCACTTTGGAAAGGGCTTATTGGAAATGAGAATAGTGCCTAATCTTGGCTTGACTAAAATTCTTTGAGATGATTTTATATATGGATGCCATGCAGTCCTACTGTCCAATTTGCGGAAGGTTTCTCAAGGGTGGCCGATTTAGGTATTAGTGTTATGTTTCAGTGGGATTCTTGAGAGGGTGCATATTAAGATTATTAAAGAAATCTTTAACCATTTCTATCAATTGAGGGTGGGTTGTTTCCCGCAAAACTTTAAAAACTTACTTATATAGCTATCCGGACCGTGAGCACTTTCAAAATTTATGGAGAACAATGCTTGTTTGATTTCTGTTGTAGTTACTTCTTTTGTAAGTAGGTCCGATTGCCTAGGAGTCAACCGAGGTCTGATATTTTTAAAAGATCTTCATTTATTTTTGTAGACGGGGCTGTATACTATTGAGAATAGTGATCCATAATGAGCTGAACTACGTCTTTTTTTTTTTTGCTAATCCAGTTGTTTTGTGTGTCATGTAGTTGTTGTATATTGTTACAAGCTTTGTGAATGGTAGCTTTAGTATGGAAAAATGTTATGTTGAGATCACCTAATTGGAACCATTGATCTAGATTTTTGTTTCCAGTACGTCGCATGACATTGTAATAATTCTTCATGCTCCATTCTCGGCTTGTTTTTCTTCTGAATCACAGTTCGGATCTCGATCATGTTTGGGATGCACATCAGTGTTGGGAGTGCTTTATTTTGGTGTTGATTTCTTGTCTTAGTTGGTAGGTGGCCAAAAGTTTCCTTATTCCATTCTAAGAGAGTTTGTCGGGTTAATAAGCTTTAGTTCCGAGGTTGGTGTAGGTTCATTATCTTGTTTTTATCCCAAAACGATCCGACTATTTGCTTGAGTTGGGGGTGTAGAGAACCAAAGATGTTCGAATTTCAGTTTTTTGTTCATATGCTAATCCATCAACTTTCTTCCTCAAGTATTATCAGCATGATTAGATGCTGTTCTGGGGTGAAATCGGCCCGACGGGATTTGTCATACACATTTGGTTTAACTAAAGCGCTATCTACCCTTCTTAAGATATTCTTTGCCCCATTTGGTTGTTTGTCCTAGTGTATGGCTCCGCGAGAATCCTAAATCTATAAAACCCATCTTGGGTCCATCGGGAGTGAGGAAAGGTTGAGATTGGGCATATGTAACTTGCCTCCTCCTTTTTCTCCGATTAATTTTGGATGTCGTTGAAGTCTCCTATGAACAACCATGGGGTAGATGAATTGATATTGTCGAAGATTGTTGGACATATTGCCAAAGAATTTTCCTTATATCTCGGATGCGAAGGGCCATAGATTCCGTGAAGAACCGTGGTTGTTACGGAAGTGGTGGCGTAACTTTTGTGTGGATGTAGTTTTGAGATTGAAGTAGTATTTGGATATTTAGGTTATCTTCCTACATTAAGCATAGTCCACCTCTCCTTACAATTTTTGGGACGTTGACATAATTATTGAATTAAGTGATTGAGATAATCTTCTTATGTGTTGATCGTTAGCTAGAGTTTCGTGAGAGAAATAGGATGCTAGGCTTGTGAAGAGTAACTAGTCCTTTCGGATGTTGAATAGAGGGTGGGAGGTTTATGCCTTGAAAATTCCAAGAAATAATAGTCATTCTTTTAAAGGGTGAATTAGTGTGAATGGGTTTTGCAAATCGACTGAAAATGAGAAGTTTAATTGTCGTTTGATAATAGGTTTAAATGGGGTTTTTGAGAAGATGGGATATCTAGTTATAAGTGGGATTTTAAGAGAAGAGAAGAGTTTTGGTGATAGCTAGAGAGATGGAACTGTTCTACTAGTATATAGTGTTGCTCTAGCCAAAACAAGGAAACTCAAGCTTGTATAATTACACGAGAATAATGTATGATTTGTCAATAAGCCTTGAGGAATGTTTAAAACAACAAAATTCAAGTGAATAATACATACAACAAACCGAAAAATTATACGTTACATGTAGATACTTCAAAGCCTGGAAAAAACTTCAACTAATGAACAACTTAATACGAGATGAATCTAAAAAAGACAAATTGACAATTAAGTGAGACAGATTTGATATGACCAAGGTATTTTGAGTGAACTTACCTGGGGCTAGCAAGATCATAGGAGCATGGGTTTGGGATAGAGGTTATCATTCTTCATAATAAGTACATATAAGAAGCGCCGAGGAGGATCGAGATATCCCGAAATCTAACAATTAAAATAAACGATCGAAAAGTTTGTAAAAGCATGTACAAATGAAAAATCTCACGATTATGATACAAACCAAGAAAAAGAAATCCTAAATTAGATCAAATAATCCCTTAAAAGAACAGTCAAAGGAGAATTAAGATATTCGTTTGTACAGATGGTTAAATATAACTAAGACAGGGTGAATAATGAAAAATCTAAACCTAACTATACAACTCCAAACCAAAACACTAAATGTAGTAAACTAGAGAAATCACATAAACAAATAAAAATCATAGATTACTAAATTAGACCAAGTAATCCTTTAAAAGAAAAGACATATGAGAATTAATACATACATTTCTAGAGATGGTGAATCATAATTAATATAACGTAAACAAAGAAAAATCTAAACCTAAATAGATAGATTCAAAACAAGACACCAATTTTAGTAAACCATAGATATCACACAAGACCAAAGGACAATGTATGGCACAAGACAAGAGTAAAGAAAAAAAAGGGAGAAACCAGGATTCAAATCAAAACAAAGTCAAGGGATTAGATAAAGAAATGCCCAATTTTCAAAAAAGCTTAAAAACACTAAGGATAACAATAAACCACAACTTCCAAAGGAAGTTACATTATCCTAGAGTTTATCGGGTAAAGAATCTACAAATTCATTTAATAATCATCACAAAAATCAACAGAATTACACAGCTAAACAATGCCAAAAAAACTTCGTTAACTAGGCTGCAGTTGATCTCACCAATAATTCGAAGAGATTTCATACTTTCAGAAATTATCAACTAAATCTCTAGATTAAAAACTCATACAACAATTTGATCATTACCATAATTTCAAAAGAAATTACATTAACCCAATCTAACCTATTATACAAAGATTTAGGATCAGAGAATCCCATTCCTAGACGAAACATGAAAAGGATAATAGGCTAAATTCTAATTGCACTTCAACAAAACCAATTTAAGAGAAAGAGAGAAGAAGGATCACTAATTTTCATACTAAGCACTAAAAACAAGCAATCAAAAGGATAGAGAAAAACCCATCGCTGAAACCTTATAACACCTAATTAAGAGGATACTCATCCCTCTAATTACAGACAATGTAATGAACTAAACTTCTTGAACAACGGACAGAGCAAACTCAAGTCATCCTGTGGGCGCTTCAAAGAGAACAGAGAGGAAAACCTAGTTTAGAACTCCTTGAAGCACGCGGTTCAAATTTCAAAGATTGTCCGTGAATCGCCGACGTATACATCACGTTAGCTTAATGCGCCGCGGTCAAGTTAAGATAATTCCAGATAGTGGCACAAAGACAAAGACGCGGTACAAATAAGA
Organism: Papaver armeniacum; assembly: GCA_023531295.1. NCBI lineage: Eukaryota > Viridiplantae > Streptophyta > Magnoliopsida > Ranunculales > Papaveraceae > Papaver > Papaver armeniacum. The sequence continues at coordinate 55,367 of JAJJWW010011155.1, forward strand.
CGCGTGGCACATCACGATACATCACGTTAACAAAGCACATCATAATATGTATAAAATAATCGAATGTAATACTTGCATAATACAATTTATT
>JAJJWW010011156.1:0-107325 GCA_023531295.1 Papaver armeniacum
GAAATTTTAGGACAGAGGGAGTAAAATACTAGAACACCGCTATCACGGTGGGGAGGGTCGAACGAAGAAAAACGAAACACCGCCGATTGCAAAATGCGGTATACATATTTTTTTTGTTGGGATGCTATTTTTGAGGCATATACATCGTTTTAGTGGTTGAATAATCAAATTAGTGGATGGATGAACCAAATACGACTGTATAATCTGTTTATGCATCTTTTGTGGTGGCTCCATAATTCATTATGCATCCTTTTTTTTTTGTTGGAATGATAATTTTAGGCAAATACTACCTCTGTTTAAGAAAAAGAGATACTTTCATAGTTTCATTTTTGCCTAAAATACGCAAATTTAAAAAAGTGAAAGTATCACTTTTCCTGAAACGGGTCGAAAGTATCACTTTTCCAGAAACGAAATGAAAGTATCACTTTTTCTGACATGGGGGCGAAAGTATCACTTTTATGACACGGGGTGAAAGTATCACTTTTCCTGACACGTGGCGAAAGTATCACTTTTCCTGATGAAAGTATCAATTTTCCTGACATGGGGTGAAAGTATCACTTTTCCTGACATGGAGTGAAAGCATCACTTTTCTTGATTGCATAATAGCTATGTATTCAATTTTAAGAAATTGTTGCGTTTTAGAAGAAAAAGATAGAGATATATTATCGTCAAGTAAGGAAAAATAGGATACATAAGGAATTATGTGAAAAGGCTTCACAAAAAAAAAATTCACTACAAAGGAGGGGCATTTTCGGTTTTTCAGGTCCCAAAGACTACCACCAAACTGTTTCAATCTTTTTACGAAATTGAACATTTTCGTCAGGTTTCATTTGACAAAAGTGGCCATAAAAGCCATCCCTTTGAGCCCTCGGTTGATCAACCCAAATATATTTAATGAGATAACATAGGATAAATTGAATAAAAAAGTAGTAAAGTAAATTTCTTTGATTTCTTGAAGGGCTTGCGGCGCAGCTTGTTGCTCGCTTGCCTGCTATGTAAGAAAATTTTATTTGATTTCTTGAAGAATGATATTATTTAAAAAAATAAAATAATAAATAAATAAAGTAATTTTTGGAAATCAGGAATTGTACTGGGCGTGGGAGGAAGAGTCGCGGGCGTGTGAGGAAGACTCGCGGGCGTGTGATGATGGTCCGTGCGTTTGTAGTTCAACCACCCGGTTGACCATCAAGCGCGCGTATGTTTACCGTCTTACTCAACAGACCAACAACTTTGTTGGTTGGCCCATCCGTTTTTCATGTTTGTTGAGTCCATAACGAGAACAAAATGAACAAATGGAATTTCTCATGCCATTATATTTTTCCTCGTCCATCAATAATGTCAAACCCCCACAACTTACAGCCTGTTTGTTTGGGAAAATGGGAAGATAAATAATCAAATTGCACGGTAATATAATTTTAATAATTGGATTAAAAGGAATCCATTCCCTGACTTGAAATTTTGTCTGTTTAGCTTTGTTACTTGTATATCCCAATGAACATGTTTGATAGGAGGTAATTGAAGTGCCGTAAAAAACCACGGTGCGTCAGTACCAAAAGATCTTGTTCAGCTTGCTGGATGAGGGCACGAATAGCTATTATTACATCAAAGCGATGGCATAATTTTTCTGGACCCGTGATTGTTTTGTTTGAGTAGTGTACAACAACCTTAACCTAAAAAAAAGCACATCTCTTATCCTGGAGTCATGGCAAACTGTTTTCTTGTGCCGAACAAATTGAGGCGGTTCTTAGGATGAGAACAAGTTTTGTCAATACCATAGCTCACTTGTTTTGTTGGTACTAGGCAAACTGATCCTTGACTATAAGGTCGTTTTTGTTTTCCTCTTTAGACTTTCAGTTTAAGGTGGGACCAAGAAGTTATGACCTGATGAGCTAAGATTATGTAAAGTACATTTTGCTGTACACGAGTCTCAGTAGTTTCGGATTAATCTTTTTTTTTAGGAGGTCAAGTCTGGATTAATTATTTCTCTCGTATGATTTAAAGGGGATAGTAAGAAATTCATTCAGGTGGCGGGTGGGGCATATTTTAGTTGTTCTCTTGTGATAACTGAAAACTTGGCCCACGATCAATTATGCCGCCGAGAACAGAAATTGTAGAATCCACTAGTGTTCTTGTAGCATGTAGGGTTGCTTTTGTGACAAGCAAGCCACTTCAATCAGTATCACACAATTAACTCATTCATAAATAGGGGACGCCAATCCCACGTTACTTAAACTGCCGTAAAAGTTAAAGGAGTGGCACCTTAGAATGCCACATCTCACCCTAACTAGATTTCCCCCCTCGAAACCAGCTATGCCGATATTCATTCCGAGAGGAAATTATGGGCAGTTGTGAAAACCCATCTACCATTTGGATGTGTGCGGCCAAATGAGCAGGGCCGGCCTTGAGATGCTGATGCCCCGAAGCTGATATACAAATTGATGCCCTATACATGGCTTTATATAAATGGTAGATTATTTGATCAACCAAATAAACTAAACAACTATTTAACTTTTTAGATCATATTAGGTGTAAAAATTTGTGTTAGGATATGTTTTCCGAAACAGAGTCTCCAATAATAAATTATAACCAAGTATTTCGACTATTTCTCTTTCAAAGACTCATGGGAAATCCATCAAACCTCTTTTATAGTATTGTAAATAAAAAACCTAGCAAGATATTTTGCTAATTGACCATCTTTTGCTTTTTTTTTCTCTTTTTTTTTTTTTCTATTTTGAGATCCCGAATAGATCATTAGTGAACAACTAATTTAAGAGAATTAATGATTTACATTTTATTGTTCTAAAGCTTGTTCTCTTTTTTCTTTTGTTCTTCGATAATTAAAAATAAGAGAAGAGAGCAAAACGTGGTATTGGTAAATGGTAATTGTCTTTCTATTTACTTCCAAGGTAGGTCCCACGTATAAAAGAAACTATAAAAACTCAATTTCCTTTCGTAGGGTGTTAACACCTCACCAGGATTCAAAAGTGCACTCCATCTTCCACGCCGAAAATCTATCTATGAAATTCATTTTTTGCTTCCTTATTAGTATTTCGAAATGTTGTTGACTTTTCTATTGAAGAACGGATAAAAAAGATCATTTTTGATGCCCTAAAATATTTGTTGCCCAAAGCACTGCTTTGGGTGCTTTGCCCCAGGGCCGGCCCTGCAAATGAGTCCCTCATATTTGTCGCTTTCCGTTGATATTTCTGGATTTTTTAATCCTTAAATTGGAGTGGATTGTGGCAATTACGTGGTTCGAACCCCTACCTCCGCAATGAGAGGGAGCATGAGAACCATCAGACCACTTGATATTTCTGGATTTCATTCCCAGGATATCTAGAATCAACATACTACTTCTTTCGTCTATTTTTACGTCAAATATTATTTTACGGTGTCCGAATATGTTCTTCAAAATTATTCTCCAAAGTTGATTACTCGTCTAGTACTCACTATTCGTTATATGACCAATGTGATTTCCGATTTTTAGCAATTAAGGCGACCGATTATGCCGATTTGAACCAATTTTTGTGGAAAAAGAATTGGCGATTTTTCCGATTTGGCCTTGCATGTACCAAAATCAGAAAATAATTTTTTTGTAACCCCTCATATTGGCCGTGGCCCTAATCGCCGAGCATGCCATTGGCACATTCCAACACGCATTGCTGGTAGCTTTTCTTACCAGGTCGTAACCCAAATTGGCCACGCATGCTATTGGCACATGCCAACACGCATCGCAGGTAGCTTTTCTTACCAGGCCGTGACCCTAATGGCCACGCATGCCATTGGCACATGCCAACATTTGATTGGTAAATTTCCTTACCAGGCCGTGACCCTAATGGCCACGCATGCCATTGGCACATGCCAACATGCATCGCTGGTAGCTTTTCTTATCAGGTCGTGACCCTAATGGACACGCATGCCATTGGCACATGCTAACACGCATCGATGGTAGATTTTCTTACCAGGTCGTGGCCCTGATGGTCGAGCATGCCATTGGCACATGCCAACACGCTCGCTGGTAGCTTTCCTTACCTAGCCGTGGCCCTAATGGCCGTGCGTGCCATTGACACATGCCAAACACGCACGTTGGTATCCTAACTTGCAAGCCTTGCAACTTAGGACAACTTAGTCGTACGTGCCATTGGCACATGCCAAAACCCACGCTGGTAGCCTAACTTGCAAACCGTGCAACCTACCACCAAGGCATTCTGCACATGCCATTGGCACATGCCACACACGCCACTAGCAACTCTGGCATTGCCACTTACACTCAACGTGCAACCTACCCGAAGGCATTCCGCACATGCCACACGTGCCACTAGAAGCTCTGGCATTGCCACTTGCACTCAAGGTGCAACCCGCAACAAAGGCATTGTGCTCATGCCATTGGCACATGCCACACGCGCCACTAGCAGCGCCACTTGCACTCAACGTGCAACCAACACTCGAGACATCAACATAAACTGGGGGATGCTTTCCAGGGTCTTGGTTTGGCGGTCACAGCATGCAGCGTACACTACACTCACATTAAGAAAGCGTAAATAGGAATAAAGCGGTCAAATAAATGAGGAAATAATGGTGAAAACGTTTTCACCCATAAACACCATGCGGTTACCACCTCCTCCCATTATTTCACCATTTACTCTCTTCCTTCATGAGGCCATGGTACGTTTCAATATCGACTTGTATAAACAGGTCTTACCTATTTCCACCAGACAACAGGTCTCGGTCAGGAGAAAAACACAACACTCTCAGAAAAGGCAACTTTGCAAGCTCTCCAAAAAATCTTTCATCTCTTGCAAGCTTCTGAAGCTTTCCCTTTCTGATACAAGTCAAGACACTACTCTCTTAAATTATTCTCGGTCTCAACACCTTTCTTTGCTTCCTCCCCAAATCAACCCTTCTCCTCCTCTTTGTGACCGAAGCAAGTCCGAACGGCCATTTCTTGGTTTAGGCCGGACTTGTACAGATTGATCTCTCGAATCTAGAAAGTGCTCATGTGCAGTACATTTGTTTAGGGTTTAAACCAGTTTCTCACTCACCTACCGAAATTACCAAAATCGGCGGAAACGATTTTTACCCATAAACAATTGGCGACCACAGCGGGAGGATTGATCTATCGGCTACAGTGTCAGACTGTCGATATCGTTCTTCGACCCAGATGTCAATTTGGTAGGGGAAGGCGACTCAATCCGACTCAACTACCAGACAACCCGGTTACCAGTCGTAAAGACTATACAAGAAAGCTGGGGACTCGTTGAAGATGCTACCGAAGAACGATTGGGGACTTCTTTGGCAATGCTACCAGCAAAGCCGCCTTTTACATGGAGAGGGGCGTGTTCACATAAAAAAAACAAACCTATGAAGTGAGTAAATTTATATTGGGCAAGATATACGATCTGTTTTTAGGTTCTTTGTAAAACCGTCATATTATTGCATCTTCTGCCGATTGCTAGCACGCATTTTCATAAAAGCAATATTCCTTTCACAAAACATAATCATAGTTATATTATCAAAACCATTTATCCCAGAGAAATAATCTAATATCCTCAAAAGCTACAGTTTGTCTATCAAAACCCAATCGAACTTTGAACCGGACATCAAAAGATATGTTTTTCAAAAAAAAAAAAAAAAAAAAAAGAACCTAAATGAAAGTTTAACAGAGAAACATTCAAGGAAAATAATCCAACAGAGGTCTGATCTTCTTGGAGAAATTCAAATTTGCATCTTCAAGAGCCGCTCTCTTCATAGTCAACATCTTGGAAAGCTTTTCGAGTTCTACCTCCTGTCGTGCAATCTCCTCTGCAGAGAGGCTTTCGACTGCTGCATCTTTCGACTTCTGGATCTCAACAAGGCCTTAGACAAACCACGAAGCGTTGAAATCGTTTTTTACACACACGTCGAGGTGGTGCTCCCAGTCGGCAATAACGTCTTCAGAAACGGTGTGGCCAGTCACGTCACGCATGTCCTCAATGGAAGATAAAGCCTCTTCCACACGCTTAACAAGCGCAAATCGACTACTGATCTTCTTGGTTGTGGCCATATGTCCATACTTCTCCCAGATTCTGGTGTACAATGCCTCATACTTAGCCAGCACGCTGAAACCGCCAACTAGCACATGACCTGGATAAGGAACCAAGTACGAGGGATCGAAAATGGCTCCTGCAATTGGCCTCACGACTCGCAAAAGGTCTTTTTCCATGTCTACGGCAGCAACCATCAGAGAATCATCCACCGTTTGAACCACATATGTGCCCAGCGATTGGCTGACTCCCATCTCCAAGTCACCGACATTGGTCACCAAAGGCAAGTTTGTGTGTGGCTCCGCCCCAAAATCGTCTTCCGAACCGGATTCCTCCTGCAAACTTGAGTTAGACATTTTTCAAAAAAAAAAAAAAAACAGGAGAAGAAAGAAAAAGAAGCTCGAAACTCACCAAACTACTTCTCGAAAAAGAACCAGTGTTGTCAGAAGAATCACTCTCACCTGTCGAACTTTCTTCTTTCTCTGGCTCATCACTGTTATGAGAAGGCTCGGTGTCGCTCGGAATTCTTCGAAGAAATTGTCGTCTCTGGCAACGTGCAAGGGCAAAAAAGCATTAACACTACCGAAGCCCTGGAAGAAACAAGACACATGTTTTCAACAGAAATTCACGTGTTTTGAGACAAACCAACAAGGAGGCGACACATACCTGGTTATAGGAAGAACTGAAAGACACGAGAGCTGCGGGAGGATCTTTTGAAACCGCCTGGAACTCGCCAGCACGATTCTTCGTTCTCTGTTCCTTTGCCTGGGGACTTTTCGAGTTGCCAGGCAACTTTCGCTTGAGATCTCTCAACATTGGATACTTCTTCAAAACTGCCGGGGAAGGTTTACAACGAACATTCTCCACCACGTTATTTACAAAATCTTGGATAATAATGAAATCATCGTACCAAAAATTATTATAGCCAAAAGTCGTCGAAGTTACTCTTTCCGTTTGAAAGAAGAGAAGGCGAATACCCGGCTCAAGGGCACTGAAATTGAGGGCGGCACGCAATGAATCCTTAAGGAACCACCAGCTGGTAAGCAAGAGGAACCCCTTGATCGAAACCCATGTGATGAGCATCACGGTCAATATTGTAAGCAGCTATTCGGAAAGACCCCATGAAGAAAGACGGCATATAACCGGACATGCAGCTTTGAATAAACAAGTTTTCACCAACACTCAAGCTGCAGTCGGAAGACAAAGACATGATCGGGCGAGAATCAAAGGTGTCAATTTGAGTCACCGACCTATGGACCGGCTCCCATGGGCGAAAACTGATTTCATGCGACTTATCGAGAAGACTAACCAAGCTCATACCAACTCTTGGACGCCTGTTCACCCATGGAAGAATTCGGGAGCCGCCCCAACTCTCGGGAATCGAAGGCAACGGTTTCGGAGCGTACTTCTCAAAGTGCTCCGATAACCAGGCTTGCAGAAAAGCACCGTGTACATATGAATCCACTTTCATGAAACCATTCGAAACTCGCATGTTCGCAACTAGGTGATTTAGATGCACATACAGGGAACCAAGGAATAGCTTGCCAATGAGAAGAACTTCACCTTTTGCCAAATTCACAGCAATCACTAGCAACTACGGTCTTATTTCCTTCTTGCTAGAAACAGTCATCAAAAATGTCTCTAGACAACCGAGAGAGCCAAAAATGTTGCAACGTGAAGATCATCGCTTTCTTGTTTAGGTTCGGCAAACACGGGAAACCATTGAGATATCCACCAGTACAAAAGCACCTTTCATCCTCTTCCAGGATAGAAACCTTCGACTTCGCAGTGGAGTCTTTTCGAGCGAAATCTCCCAACTTAGCGGCAAGGTCATCCCGCATCTTCTCCTCACCTTCAAACAATTGGATGTTAAGATTCCCGGTTACCGGAAGATTCATCAAGAGAGCCACACTCTCCAAGGAGAAAGTTGTTTCACCCCATCTACATATGATCGTATGGGTGTCCGAACACCATCTGGAGATGAAAGCAACCAAGCCCGGGATATCCTTCCTAATCGGAGACTTTCTTGAAGCTCGGCGGCATCAATAATCTGCGCTCGAGTCAAGTTGGTATTTATGTGCTCCTTACTCACCATGAACTCAACCAATCTATCAAAAGAACGCAATGGGCTTTGACACATCCTGAAATCAATGTTGGAAGAAGAATATACCCCTTTATGAAAACAGAACCGTATGGTGTTCTCTGGGCGAACCGAACGATTTTCTTATCATCTTCACCACCGGTTAACAAAATTGGAACGAAACTTGTGTGATTCTTCCGAGCAGGGGCGAGGGGTTTGGCAAAGAATTCATCATCCCTGTTTGGTTTGGAATTATGAACATCCTTCGATGAAGCGAAATTTTGTTCAGGTAACATCTTGTCGGATTTCTTCATAACAATTTGGTAACAAGATATCTGCACAAAACAAACGGAGAAAGACGAAATTATCTCCCTGACACATAACCGTACCCAACAAAAGGAAAACTTGGAAAACAAAAAAAAAAAAAAAAGGGTATTCTCTACGGGTTCAAACGCACGCAAGATATTTTCTTGGATCCGAAATTCATATATGCAATATTTCCTATGGATTGAAGTCATATGAAGCACAAATACTGAGTATTCTTCTTCGGGATTCATATACGGTATTCTCTACGGGTTCAAAACGCACACTTGATATTTTCTTAGGGTTCAAAATTATATACGCAATATTTTATACGGGCTCAAGTGCGTCTGCAGTATCCTTCTTCGGGTTCAAAACTATATACGCAGTATTTTCTACGGGCTCGAATATGTCTATGGTATCCTTCTTCGGGTTCAAAATTATATATGGAGCATTTTTCTACGGGTTCGAATCATATATGCAGTATTTCCCTTGGGTGCATATATACAATATTTTCTACAAGAAGCACGCAAAAAAATCATATGCGCAATATCATTGCAAGGATTATAAAAGAAAAAACGCCTACTCTTAGGGTTTGCACCTACATGAAAAGGGAAACAAGAGAAGTACTGGAAGACATACTTGGAAGCTGGTTTTTCTTTGGGACTATGCCGCTAGTATGAAAGGATGAAAGAACAAAGTGCAAGATGAAAGGGATTTTATATATATGGGCGTGAAGATTATGAAAAAAGGAAGGATTTCAATTTACCAAAAATCGTGCGTATAAGGAACGGGCCCACAAGGGAGCCCAACTTCCCAACGTCGACCAAGTTGCACCGATACCACCAGTTGCGCCAACTCCCCAGTACCGCCCAAGCCACACCGGTCCCACCAATTGCGCCCAACTTCCCAATGTCGCCCAAGTTGCATCGGTCCCACCAATTGCGCCAACTTCCCAATGACCGCCCAAGTCGCGCCAGCTAGCACACTCAGCTTCCCCACCTTGTGCCTGTCCCACCAGCTAGCACGCTCAGTTTCCCAACTCGCATCAACTTCTCAATGCCGCCCAACTTCCTATCGATCTCTCAATGATGTTGACTTCCCAATCGTGCCAACCTCCCGATTTGTGCAAAACTTCCAGAGGAAAGGATTCCAAATCCTATCTATAAAAAGGTCAGACAAGCCTCCTCAATTCTCTTTACGATTTACTGCTGATAGTTTGTCATAATCTTATGCTTACCTCGCAACAAAGCCCCTGTTCCGAGATAAGTAGGGGACTTAATGTCTATGGTAGTTTTTTGACAAAGGGTAAAATCGTAAAACCCCGAATAACCTAATGTCACCGGTGACACATTTATTAGAACATTTAATGCATGTAGTCAGTAATTAAAAGTGGTATTTTTTCAAATTAGGGTTACAACGAGCGAAACCCTAATTCCCATATGTGCCAATGGCAAATCATGCCAGCCACACCAAACGAGCCAAAGAATGCCAACCATGCTTGCCGCACCTCTGTGCCAATGGAAAATCATGCCAGCCACACCTATCCCAAGCTAGCCGCTCCATGCCAAACGTACTCTGCCTTGGCCCTAGCTACGCTACTCACACCACGCCAAGCCAAACATCCTTACCTTGGACCTATCCACACCTCTGTGCCAATGGAAAATCATGCCAGCCACACCAAACATGCCAAAGCATGCCAACCATGCTAGCCACACCACTCTGCCAATGGCAAATCATGCCAGCCACACCTAGCCCAAGCTAGCCGCGCCATGCCAAACACACTCTGCCTTGTCCCTAGCTACGCTAGTCACACCACGCCAAGCCAAACACCCTTACCTTGGCCCTAGACGTACCTCTTTGCCAATGGCAAATCGTGCCAGCCACACCAAATGCGCAAAATCATGCTAACCATGCTAGCCGCACCTCTGTGCCAATGACAAATCATGCCAGCCACACCTAGCCCAAGCTAGCCGCTCCATGCCAAACACACTCTGCCTTGGCCCTAGCTACGCTAGTCACACAATGCCAAGACAAACACCCTTACCTTGGCCCTAGCTGCACCTCTGTGCCAATGGAAAATCATTCCAGCCACACAAAACGCGACAAAGCATGCCAACCATGCTAGCCGCACCCCTGTGCCAATGGCAAATCATGCCATCTAAACCAAACGCGCCAAAGCATGCCAACCATGCTAGCCGCACCTATGTGCCAATGGCAAATCATGTCAGCCACACCTAGTCCAAACTAGCCGCGCCATGCCAAACGCACTATGCCTTGGCCCCAGCTACGCTGGTCACACCACGCCAAGACAAACACCCTTACCTTGGCCCTAGCCGCGCCATGCCAAAGTAGCGCCCGCGCCTAGGCTTGCAAACCGTGCAACCTAGGCCAAATTGGCCGAGCATGCCATTAGCACATGCCAACACGCATCGCTGGTAGTTTTTCTTACCAAGTTGTGGCCCTAATGACCGAGCATGCCATTAGCACATGCCAACAGGCATCACTGGTAGCTTTTCTTACCAAGTCGTGGCCTTAATGGCCGAGCATGCCATTGGCACATGCCAACACGCATCACTGGTAGCTTTTCTTACCAAGCCGTGGCCCTAATGGCCGAGCATGCCATTGGCACATGCCAACACGCATCGCTGGTAGCTTTTCTTACCAAGCCGTGGCCCTAATAGCCGAGCATGCCATTGGCACATGCCAACACGTATCATTGGTAGCTTTTAACCAAGCCGTGGCCCTAATGGCCGAAGCAGGCCATTGGCACATGCCAACACGCATCGCTGATAGCTTTTCTTACCAAGCCATGGCCCTAATGGCCGAGTATGCCATTGGCACATGCCAACACGCATCGCTGGTAGCTTTTCTTACCAAGCCGTGGCCCTAATGGACGAGCATGCGATTGGCACATGCCAACACGCATTCCTGGTAACTTTTCTTACCAGGTCGTGACCCAAATTGGCCACGCATGCCATTGGCACATGCCAACACGCATCGCTGGTAGCTTTTCTTACTAGGCCGTGACCCTAATGGCCACTCATGCCATTGGCACATGCCAACACGCATCGGTGGTAGCTTTCCTTACCAGGCCGTGACCCTAATGGCTGAGCATGCCATTGGCACAAGCCAACAGCATCATTTGGTAGCTTTTCTTACCAAGCCGTGGCCCTAATGGCCGAGCATGCCATTGGCACATGCCAACACGAATCGCTGGTAGCTTTTCTTACCAAGTCGTGGCCCTAATAGCCGAGCATGCCATTGGCACATGCCAATACGTATCGCTGGTAGCTTTTTTAACCAAGCTGTGGCCCTAATGGCCGAACAGGCCATTGGCACATGCCAACACGCATCGCTGATAGCTTTTTTAACCAAGCCGTGGCCCTAATGGCCGAGCAGGCCATTGGCACACGCCAACACGCATCGCTGATAGCTTTTCTTACCAAGCCATGGCCCTAATGGCCGAGTATGCCATTGGCACATGCCAACACGCATCGCTGGTAGCTTTTCTTACCAAGCCGTAGCCCTAATGGACGAGCACATGCCACACACGCCACTAGCATCTTTGGCATTGCCACTTACACTCAACGTTCAACCTACCCCCAAGGCATTCCGCACATGCCATTGGCACATGCCACACACGCCACTAGCAACTCTGGCATTGCCACTTGCACTCAAGGTGCAACCCGCAACAAAGGCATTCCGCACATGCCACACGCGCCACTAGCAGCGTCACTTGCACTCAAGGTGCAACCAACACTCGATACATCAACACAAACCGGGGATGCTTTCCACGGTCTTGGTTTGGCGGTCACAAAGATGCGTACACTACGCTCACATTAAGAAAGCGTGAATAGGAATAAAGCGGTCAAATAAATGTGGAAATAATGGTGAAAATGTTTTCACCCATAAACACCATGCAGTTACCACCTCCTCCCATTATTTCACCCTTTACTCTCTTCCTTCATGAGGCCAGGGTACGTTTCAATCTCTACTTGTATAAATAGGTCTTACCTATTTCCACCAGACAACAGGTCTCGGTCGGGAGAAAAACACAACACTCTCAGAAAAGGCAACTGTGCAAGCTCTCAAAAAAAGCTTTCATCTCTTGCAAGCTTCCGAATCTTTCACTTTCTGATACAAGTCGAGACATTACTCTCCCAGAATTATTCTGGTCTCAACACCTTTCTTTGCTTCCCTCCCCAAATCAACCCTTCTCCTCCACTTTGTGACCGAAGCAAGTCTGGAACGACCATTTCTTGGTTTAGGCCGGACTTGTACAGATTGATCTCTCGAATCTAGAAAGTGCTCCCGTGCAGTACATTTGTTTAGGGTTTAAACCAGTTTCTCACTCACCAACCGAATTTACGAAAATCGGCGGAAACGATTTTTACCCATAAACACTAGTTCAGAGTTTCGACAGGGATCTTTAGACTTTTGTTAGTTCTAAAGACGATCTTGTGATAATCCATTGTTAACAGACTCTGTTCTGTGCGTGATTGACCACAAGAGATTCAAGTGATTGTGTACAGGTGTTTATTAAAGATCTAATAAGATTTGAAGACAAAGAAGATATTGAAGATTTCTGATTTGTGGGTTCATAATCTTTGGTGTGCACAATACTTGTTTCGGTAAAAGAGGATCCAATTAACAATCGGTTTATCTTTGTGATAGATTGGATTGATTAATTGAGTAGATCGGAATCAACACAATTCTTTGGATTAATAGTGTTGTTGGATTAATCTCAAAAAATTACTTCGGTAATTGAACATAAGATAGATCTAAGGACCTGACGAAGGAGTTTATGTTAATATAAACGAAAGAGCCTTTGTCCGACTCATATCACTTGGTTGAATAGAGTTGATACCAAACAAATTTGTTGTTCCCTTAATGTTTGGAATACAAACTAAAGGAATTGTTCCAAGTACGTGACTAAGGTCGGAGGCGTGGGAATATAGACGAAACTAGGTGAACTATAGGTTTAGTTGCTTGGTCTCAACTATACGAAGTTAGGTGTAATTTTGTGTAGCGGCTTAATCCTGAGAGTATTCAATTCTGGACAAGGTCTCGGGGTTTTTATGCATTTGCGGTTTCCTCGTTAACAAAATCTTGCTGTGTAATTTACTTTATATTTCTACATTATAATTGTTTTATTATAATTAAAGTAAATTACACAAACGTTAATTCCTATTTACTTGATAAGTGAATCCTATTGTGTTTTGTTGAATGATACCATTAATGAGAACATGATAGGAATCTGTAGAAAGGCGTTGTACAATTAAAGATATCCATTGTTTATATATACCTGCTATCTAAGGACATTTTCCAAAAAAATCCACTCCATATTATCATAAGCCTTTAATATATCAAGCTTTATGCGAACTATGCCTTCCCTACCCTCATATGATGGTTAATAACAAAAAAAACTTCGTTAACAAGGAGTATATTATCAGATTTACTCCTTTTAGGCACAAAAGCACTCTGGTTCTTAGAGATAAGACCATCCATACACTACAAGAAAATCACTCTGTAGCCACACCACTAATTAGAGGGATGTTGCAAAATGTTTATATTGCCACAGTTATATCATGTTGTGGCAACATCCAATTTGTAGCCACATGGAAACCACTTGTGAGACAAAAATTTTAACTTTTGCCATAACAAGGTCTGGTGTGCGGCAAAAAGGCAGTTTATTGCTGCGGTTCACGTTTTAGGTGTGGCAAAAACGTATTAATATATTTTTATTCTTCGTAAAATGGAAAGAAAGAGAATTAAATGTATTAATATTTTTTGTTCTTCCTAAAATGGAAAGAAAGCGAATTAAATTTCTAGTATTACTTAATATATTCCGAGGAGTCAAAGTCCAACCCCACGTATACACGATTTATATAACCTTCAAAACATCTAGAATACAAAACAAAGCTAGGCTAAGTTTGCCTGTCTGAGTGGTGGTCAGGATTTGTCGGTGGGAAAGATAAATCAAGGGTTGTGGTTCTCCTGACCACCCCTACAACTCGCACACGTGGCATTAATTCCAATATTATGAATGAAAAATGAATACTCAAGTCAAGATATGGAATTTCAAAAATTATAACGGGGAGGTTCGAACTCATGACCTATTGTGTCATAAGAATGGCCTCTGACCAGTGTTCCACCCTGGTTGGAATTGATAGAAAAGATAAATCAACAGTGGTGTTTTGTTCAACTTAAATACCATAATTTCTTTATTAATTAGTGTTTCACTAATTGCACATAATAAATAATCTATTCATTATAAAGTGTTTTATTAATTAGTGTTTCACTAATTGCTCATAATAAATGACTAATCATTTTTTAATTATAAATATTTTCTTAATTAATTATAATATTTATTTCTAAGATTGTACTAACCATGACCACACCGTTAAATAATAATCAATCAAAACTAATTCCTTATGGGTGTTCCTCTATATACCCTCAGAAATACTAACGGTACCCCTTTATCTGCATACCCTCTCAACTAATCTTCCTACCCCATCAAAATTATTAATGATGTGTACCCCCGATAGATCACCGATATCTATTGTTGCACAGCTATTTTGAGAAACAGAAATAATAGGCTATCTTTTTCTATCTTCTAATCGAGTTCACTAGGCTTCTTGGAGACAGACTCATTCCCATCAACCACACAAGATCAAACTTTATTAAAAACCACATCAAAATCTTAAACCAGATTTCAAAACCTCCCTTTAGTTCATTGAACAATACCCATCATCACTAAAACCCTTTTTTTTTTTTTTTTTTGATTGATTAAAACTCGATTGACATCAAAACAAGTTATTTTGTTAAATAAATTAAGAAGCAATTTTTGGATTGTAATCGATGTTTTCTTTGTTCATTTTTTTCGTAGAAACGAAGAAGTCTTATCGTCAATTTGTTGTTGGCGTGATGTCGCCTTGACAACACATCTTAGCGAATGGTGCTAGCTAGCATTTAGAATGATTGATTTACTCTTAAGTTTTAGATGATTGAAAAAGCAATCTCAAATAGGCAGCTACAACTCTCATGATAAGCTTGTTACTGCCTACAAATTCTCTCCACCCCACGGAATCAAAGAATTCGTCTTTCTTCCAAAAAGAATTCAGCTCATCATGCTTAGCATTTTCTTGACAATAATTAAACACGGATGAAAACAAAGGTTAGAAAATCATTCATGATTTTTTTCACCCAGGAATGAACGAAAGCATTATCTATTTTTGGAAAAAATATTTTGTAAAGATTCGCATTTAAATCGGAAAATTTTTTAACCGTTTTATATGTAAAGTTATACAGGGGGTATTAGAATAAAAAATTTCAAAAAATTTAAGAATTTTCATGTTAGTTAAATATTAACTAACATAACTAATTTATGGGTATCGTTAGCAATTCCAAGGGGTATATAAAGGAACGCCCTTCCTTATTAGTATAGTATATGCATATAACACAATAACGATTAAATCAATCAACATAAAAAAAGATCTATGGTCATGGTTTGTTCAACTTAAATATTAATTAGTGTAAGTATTTTATTAATTAGTGTCTCATTAATTTCTCCTGATAAATAATTTATTAATTTTACATCATAAATGTCCCTTAATTAATATTAATACATATCAACATCAATAAATAATTTTGACAAAAATCAATAGATATTAGTGTTGGCGGTGGTTGTAGAAGAAGAAGTAGGTGGTGGAAGCGGTGGAAGGTGTTACTAAGTGGTGGAGGTGGTAATATTAGTTTTGGTGGAAGAAATAGTGGCATTTGGATGGTTTTCACGGTAGTGGTATTGGTTTTTTCTTTTTGCATCAAAAATAATTTTTTTATTTTTTTACATGACGGGTAACATTGTGTTGTGAAAAATATAGTTGGTTGTTAAAAAAATTTCTCTTATAAGTTTTGTTTATGCAAGTATTGATTTAACTTTGGTTCTTTTATATTTTTGTGTTAAGGCGATGACTTTTTAATTTTAATACATGTTTGGTTAACAAAATTTGATACGTATAGGGTGTTTTCTTTGTAATCTTGATGTTAGTCTCTCGGTTTACCCGTTAGCACTTTGTTTCGATCCGTATTTGTAGACATTATTTGACTAATGTTGGGGTATTTGTTTAATCTCACGGCCGATTAAACCCCAGTATGTGTTCTACACACTGAAGGCGATATAAGTTTGTGTTGGCTCTACCTTGAAACTAATAATTTTTCTTCAGAAGGTTAGTTAAATTTATGTAGATACAAATATCAATATGATTATGCTCTTTATTTCCCCAAATTACTTGAGTAACACTAGATGTGAGAACGCCATTCATGCACAACTTAGCATAGTTGGCGTGAAATCTTTTTATCCACGAATTTCTTCAATTTTATGTTATCAATATGACTGAGAAAGAATCTTACACATGTTTTGATTTACTTTTGTAAGTTTGTTTTTTCAGGTCACATGTGTATATCTCAGCCTTCCAATAGCCAAGGGTTCTTCATTTTTATAACTCTCACATTTGCAAAAAATAAATAAATAGTTTTTATCTATAGTTGGGAAAATATTATGGGTTTTTGCTTCACTCCTTAGAGCCTTAGTTATCAAAAATTTCAGAACCAATGTAGTCATAAAAATCATGAAGTTGGATTGCCAGTTTAGGTACAGGTGCTGTTAGATGAAATATTCTTTTTGAAATTTAAAATTATGGTGTGATGGAACAATAAATGGGGAAAATATCTATTTACTGTATTTTTTTTTTTTCATGTTGGCACAATATTATTACTCCGTACAGATAATAAATTGAAAACATGCTTAAGTAAAAAAATAAAAAGATCAGGTAACCCATTATTTTTCTACCCAAAAGCTATTCGAATATCAAAATAATTACTCACGAAAAAAATGAAGCAAGAGGAATGTGAACAATATCGTATTAAAGACAAAACATCCCGTGCCGTTACGGCACGGGTTAAGATCTAGTTTTCTCTCTATAACTTCCCCGGTTCTCATTCCCTCTTTCTCTCTTTAACAACTCTGGTTCTCTTTCTGATCATAAAAAAAAAAAAACTCTGGTTCTCTTTCTCTCTTTCTCCCTTTTACGGGTTCAGATTAAAAAAAAGACTTCATATTTTGTTGATAATCAATGGTAATCAAATTGCTAAAGAAGTTTTGGAATTTTTGATTTTGTTGCCGTTTGGAAACTTAAGTTATTCAATTAGTGTTGACCAGTTCCACTGCAAGAAGATTAACTTGATTTGGTAAGAACTAAGTGGAAATCTTGTGATTTTTTAATTTCTTTAAGGTTTGATGACTGTTAGTGATGTTAGTGAAATAGTTCACACAGTGTATTCAACGATTTTACGAATTGTTTATTTGTAATCTAATTTATGTTTACGGGTTTGGTAGTTTACATTAAAAAAAAAAATTAAGTGTTTCTTTAGATTTAGATTGATAGTGTTTTGACCTTTGTTTGCTTCCCTTCATTTTTGTTTTTTTAACTAGTTTAATAAAACCTGTTGATCTACAGGTCTAGTGGACATTGCTAATCAATTGTTGGGATATTTCCATTGCAAGGTAATTTTCATCTTCTAGAAATACATGTATATACATTTAGAACGATTTCGAATTATGATAGTACTTATCTTCCTTTGAACATTGATTTTGCAGGAATGAAGAACAAGATCGGAATGAAGTTTCATTTTTTTATTTTTTTCGTTTTTCTCTAAATTATGATGTATCATTTATGTATGTAATGAATGTATTGAGTAAATTATATTGTATATATGTACCAAATTGCATATGAAATAAAATCAAAAAGAGAATTTTATTCCTGTTAAATTTTTGTGTCTCAAAATTTTGTTCCTAATAATGGTTTAGAATCTTATAAAAGATCAGAAGAAAAGATTTGGATCTAAATAATATCACAAAAACCAATATAATAGAGAAATAAAAATTGAAATAAAATTCCATTAATAGAAAAAAAAACCTGTCAACAGATTTTAAAAGTGAAATAAATTAATTAAAATTAAAATTAAATTAGGAAATACCTTTTTGCCTCATGATATTGCCTCACCGTTTGGTGTGGCAAAAATCTTAGATTTTGCTGCACTACATTAAAGGTGTGACAATAATTTCTTGTCACACAGGTTGTTGCCACACGCTGTGGCAAAATGTTTTTATGTGGCAAAAAGATTTAGCCACACGAAATATGGGTTGTTGCCTCACCAATGCCGGGTTGCAATACCCCACTTCTCTTGTAGAGATAAGGGGTTTTAATCTATTGGCTAAAATTCTAGATATGACTTGTTGAAAAACTGACACAGGCAATGGGTCTGTATTGAGTGTGTTAGAGCATTGCTAGGTGAAACTCGCAAGTTTTTCTATTTCAAGCTTGTTGTAAATGTTAGATGTACAAAACTGTATCTTGATTTCTAGTCTATTAAAGTCAAGTTTCGGGATAAGATTAGAGTATGATAGTTAAGTATTAGACATCACTGAATAACCCTCGAAGATTGAAGATGAAACAAAAAAACGAAGAAATTTGCGAGAACTTCATCAATAAAGAGGTATGTGAAGACTAACTTATTCTAATTACTCATGGCATGTACCATTCAATCTTATGAAACTATATCGTACGATTTTAGTAGATTTAATATCACAAAGAAGAAATTTTGAGTTCAAGTTTGTCTTGGTTAAACTCTCGAAACATGATTCGAGCAATGGATTTTCATAGATCCTTATCAATCTTTGTTAGAACAATTTATTGTTCACAAACTCTTTTTGTTTCAAGATGATTATTTATAAATTTTCCAAGCAACAGTGCATATTGTCTATGGCTATTGAGAATGTTTCAAATTCAATTATGAAAGATTTTGAACTGCTTTGCGCAAGGTACACATAATTGCATGTATTAAAAAGTCAGTCTGAATTTTGCGGTCTGTAGAGGTTTGTGAACCCGGTTTGCGATCCCTTTACATTTGGGTTTGGGAATGAGGTAGGTTTTCCAACCCCTACCATATGACTTCGCGGACTAGCATAGGTTTGTAAACCCTACGTCCTGACTTCACGAATTGCTAGAGGTTTGCAAACCTATGCATTCAAGTTTAAATTAAGGTCACAAACTATTCAACATGACTATGTTCGCTTTTGCTACAACTCTCATAGACACTCCTAATACAACTATATTCTCATAATCACTTTGGGATTGTGGATTATTGTTTAGGCTTAGTTTGGTATTGCTGCAGCTTTTGTAGAAGCACTTTTCTGCTGTGTGTTGCTGTGCTGTGCTGTGAGAAAAAAACAGTTTGATGTTTGGTAAAATAATAACTAAAGTTAAAGCTGATTAAAAAAACAGTCAAAGTGTGTTTGGTAAAATATCAAATTCAACCATTGTTGTTGTAGCAAATGACAAAAACAGACATATCTTTGAAAATGGTTTTATTCGATTTTATTGGCTTTAAAAATAATTATTTTTTTACTATTCAATATATATATATATATATATATATATATAATATTAAATGTACTAATTGTTACTATTATTATGATTGTTAAAAAAAAAAATAGTTTACATAACCACTTTTTAATATATATATATATATATATATATATATAATTTTCAAACAAAAATCAAACTAAAATTAATTAAGTAATTATTTAATATTTGTCTATATTTTTATTATTGATAAATGAAATGGTAAATGAAATAGTTTGAAAATAAAATAATAATATTTAAAGACTAAAATATAAGAAATAAAAAAATTGATTGTATAAAATTTAAGGGAAACTTTTGTCATTTTAAAATAAAATAGGGACAAAAAAGATAAATCATACATTAATTTAGGTGGGACCAAAGCTTATGCTTTTGTAACTTTTAAAAGCTCCTCCTCCCCAGCTTTTGAAAATTGAGGAAGTTGGGAAGTGCTTTGGGTAAAAAGCACTTTGATTTTTTTTTTACCAAACACCAATTTCAAAAATTATTGACATATATAGGTTTTGAAAGTGCTTTTGGAAAAATAAAAGCATTACCAAACCCAGCCTTAGTCTTGAGTGTCGCTGGATATTGTTAGAGCATAGCTCGGTTGAACCCACCAAACATTGGTATGTCAAGTTTGGTTGTCATATTTTAGTGTGCCAAAACTCATCTAAGAGTCGCTCTTGATTATGTACTAGAGACAACTTCGTTTAGGTTAGACTAGAAAGTCTAGGAATGTTGAGACATATAAGTATTGCTCGAAGACCTGAATAACGTGAAGAAGTAACAGCTTCAGGCATGTTTTGCAGGGGTGTACATATTGGTGCACCAGTGTAATTTCTATGAAAAAGTAGGTTCGAGAGTTGATATTAACAACCAATTTCATGTATGTTTTGTAGGTGTGTACAAAGTAGCGAACATGTGAAAAACTTATAAAAATTTTGGGCGTGTCCATTTTTTTGTACACCATATAATGATGCGAAAATTAACTTTTTTTTAAAAGTGAAAATTATATAGTCAGTACTCTTTTTGTATTCATCGGAAAGAGCTTTCCGAATATATAAATTTCGTGAATTTTGGACGAGCGATTCGAAAGATAAATCATTTTTTATATTATTTAAAAGGGACAAATATCGTTTGGTCCTTTTTTAGGTGGGCCCATGTCTGTTTGGTCCTTTGGTCAAAAGCCTTTACTGTTTGGTCCACAATTATTTAAAAATATTAAAACTGACAAAAATACCCTTCCATGTTAATTTTTACTTATTTTCTTGTAGCACTTCATTCCAGAAATGAAGTCCATATAAAAACCTAAAAAAATAGACTTCATTCCAGAAATGAAGTCCATATAAAAACCTAAAAAAGCAGACTTCATTCCAAAAATGAAGTCCATATAAAAACCTAAAAAAAAGACTTCATTCCAGAAATGAAGTCCATATAAAAACCTAAAAAAAACAGACTTCATTTCAAAATGAAGTCCATATAAAAACTTTAAAAACAGACTTCATTCCAGAAATGTAGTCCATATAAAAACCTAAAAAAACAGACTTCATTCCAGAAATGAAGTCCATATAAAAAACCTAAAAAAATATCTAAATCGATTAACACCATCGTCTTCATCGTCAACAACAGCAGCAACAACATATCTTCATTTTCTTCATCATTTTCATCGTCAACAGCAGCAGAAAAAGAAGAAAAAAAAACCTAAAAAAATCGTATTCAACAGTACCAACATCATCGTATTCATCGTCTACAACTACCGATCTAAATATCTAAATCGATTTTCACCTTAATCGCCATCGTTTACAACAGCAGGAAGAAAAAGAGAAGAAAAAAAATGGAGACGCCATTAACAGGAGGAAAAACAAGAAGAAAGAAAAAGAGAGAGATTAGATCCGGAAAGATGAGAGAAAGTAAATCTGAGAATGATTTATTCTCTCTTACTTTTTGACTATATATATGGTTTTTATCCAAAAGGATATTTCTGCCACTACAAGGTGACATTTACATCATCCATGACATCAACCTAGGACCAAACAATAATTTTTGGGACCAAACTATAATTTATATTACCAAATAGGACCAAACAGACATTTGACTAGGTCAAATGGACAAGACTCTCTCTAATATATTATTCCTAGGACCTAATAGTATTTCCTAAAATTGGTGACATTTTAGGAAATAACTGCAAATATTTAGACTAAATTGTAATAATAAGGACTTAACTGCAAATATTTGTCATTATGGACTTAACTGCAAATATTTAGACTAAATTGTAATAATAAGGGTTATTAGTGTACTTTTCATATTTCAAATAAATAATGGACTAATTTGTACCTAGTTGAATGGGTGTGGACTAACTAGTATATTTATATGTGATTTTGGACTAAACCGTATTTTTCCCATCTCATTTAGCATCCTTATGTCCTTGTTATGTCATTCTATTTGGAATCATGTGTCTCGGATAATATCCATATTGACAGCAATAAGAGGAAGTAGATACTGCATTTTTACCCTAGATACGTCGAAATCTACATCCTTAATAACATAAAAAAAAATTGATAATAAAACCTATACAGATTGAAATTGACATCCTTGAGAAATTAACGATTATTATACAAGTAAATCATTTGTCTTCTTCCTTACGAAACTAGCGCATTAATCCAGCTAGTAGGCTATGTAATATGAAACAAACATTATACGAATTAATACGCAGAAGAGCGCGTGGACAAGCAAGATAGGCAGCAAAGTTCATAGCAAAATGGGCAGTTGATTAAACACACATTATGCTTTCATATATCAACCTTAGTTTCTTTGAATAAAAGATAACTATATACTAACATTAAACGGCTCAAGGATGCTGGACTATGAATGATATAAAGAGGCCGTAACCAAGTACCATACAAACAATAAATGACGATATATATACTGATGATGAGGGTAAACTTTCTTGTACAAGTGGTATTCATTGCGAGGTGGAATGATACATCTTACACGCCTAGCAAGTTGCAAAAACAAGAAGCACCAAATGCTATATTGAACTTGTTAACTGGGTCTGCATTATCATTCATACTACCCAATTAAAATAACCAATTTCGTCTTCGAATCAAGAAAGTTTAGATATTTTAGATTGGAAATTAGGGAATGAGTAGAACATTTTATTTTGTTGGCAGCGGGCGTCTAATACTGCACACGAGAAAGATTGTAGAAAAAGAAGGCAAAGGATCCTTGAGTTGAACACATTGAGGCAGAAAGAGAGACTAAGAGCGGTGCATTTGAAACAGAACTTGGAGTGAATCAGTTAAATTAGTTGATGATATCTTGAGTTTTTGTAACTTAACTAAGCCAAGGATGTTCAACCATCCAAGTTAGTGAAATGTATTACCACTCACATCAATCACACTCAAGGAATGCGCACAAAATCGGACTCAGTTCCTCCTACTAAGAACCAATATTTTTAACATAAATGTCAAATGTCTTAAATGAAATTTGAAACGCATATATACAATTAGGGTGTTCCTTTATATACCCCTAAAAAACACTAATGGTACCCCTTGGCAGTTGAAAAAGTCGTTAAATTCAGTTAGACAAAAGTTTGATAAAAAAAATTCATTTTTCTTTATAAATCTATACCCCTCCGGACTCATCCGGACTTGCTAACCGTAAGTATATTGTGACACCCCATTAATAAATTTTGAACCCTAAATCCATTTCCGCCTATTCTCCAGTCTTCCCCTTCGTATTTTTCATCAATAATCTCCTTCGTATATCCCGCTCACACGATACTAATACACTGTATACTATACACCACTCTTTGAACAAATTCCAATTTGAAATTCACCTATATATTCATCACCACTGCTCTTAACTTGAACCTCAGCCAAGAATTCACATCTTTTATTTTGTATTTTATTTTTTTCCTATTTAGGTTCCATTTGACCAAAATTGATTTCGATGAGATTTTTTAGAGAGAAGAAGGTGAATATATTGGGTACTAAAAAAATGAGTCCACCATGCTAGTGGTGGTGTATGTTGGATATCTTCTCCCTTTTTTATGCTGCTGACAATGATCCGAGATGCGAGAACCAGAGATTAAGAAAAGAAACCCAGAGAATTAGAAGACTATGAATTATGCATAGACCGAGTCGAGTATTGGATACTCTGTCCTTAAGACGGAATTCACGTCACTCTGGTGTTAATGGGGTCTTACTTGCGAAACGTCTCCCAGGATACAACGATCTTTCTTCCTCGAGTAGAAGCACTCCAAACTCAAGGAAACAGCGAAC
Organism: Papaver armeniacum; assembly: GCA_023531295.1. Lineage (NCBI taxonomy): Eukaryota > Viridiplantae > Streptophyta > Magnoliopsida > Ranunculales > Papaveraceae > Papaver > Papaver armeniacum. Next base: position 24,155 of record JAJJWW010011156.1, read on the forward strand.
CAAATTTAGTGTTTATCTCTCAATTCTATGACAACAATGAATGCAAGTGAAATCAGATTTTGTGTGTGCTTTTCTTATATTTAGGATGAAACTAGAGTGGGCTTTATATACTTGATTGGTGTCTCTTAGGAAAGGACATAGTGTCTCTTCGCCAAGAGTCACATCTCTTTGTAAGAGTCCTTTCATGGAGAGTCACAACTCTTGGAAAGAGTCCATTCATAGAGGTCACATCTCTTGAAACAACCCTTCAATTATAACTAACATAATTTCTATTCAAAATTTCCAACAATGTAGAGAATATTAAAGCATGCAAGTAACAAAGAGTACCAAAGGTCCAGAAGAGTGTTAATGGTGGTAATTCATTATGGGTCTGTTGAGCGGTATGGAAGATCGGATTTGGATTTTTTTCTTTATATAGATAGATTTTTTAGGTTTGATATGAGTTCTCATCCTGTGATGTTGATGTTAATGGGGATAATAGTTGTGGTGATGACAACGGTGGGGTGGATCAATGGGTATCACTAATTATTTTAAGATAAGTTATGTTGTTCTTAGTAAGATTAGTTATGTTGTTCTTAGGATGAAGATTGAAGAGGATGAACCGATGAAGAAAGGGCGGAGAGGACGATTAGGATTAAATTGGAAGACAGATCGTGATTTTTTTCCAGCGGGTTTATTTTCTATTGGGGGTATACAAATTTAATAGACTTGATGGGGTAGATAGATAAGTTTTAGGGGTATCATTAGTGTTTTAATCCATCCAAAAATCTTAAAATATAAATTCTGTAACAAAATATTCTTGACTTGACAATACATAGAGTACGAATAAGAAGAAATTGCGTCAAAAGGATTGACCTGAGGAGAATTAAGTCATGCACTTGATCTGGGGTTTTTGTATAATTTAAAAACGTGATTCGGGGAATTTTTGGCATGCACATCAAGAATCTTCGGTTTGAATGGATAAATGACGGCATTACTGACCAAAGAAAGAAAGAAAAAGAAAGAATCTTCATGTTGAATATATGGCATGCCCATCAAGAATCTTCATGCACATCAAGAATCTTCATTTATCATTTTGAATTGATAAGTTTGACGACATTACAAATTAAAAAAGGAAAAACAAGAAGAAATAAAAAGGAAAGAATTGGACGCATCCAATATACTGTATTAACTTATAAGAATTATCACCTTAATTAGCGTTGATTGTGTTAGTCTTCACACCATTGACGGCATGCAGGCAAAAATTCTATGGATAGAGATGAGATGAGAGGGAGAAACATTTGCTTATTTAAAGGCCCCAATCCCATGTACAGGGAACTCATTCACCAGACAAATTAAAAAGTATTTCTGAATCTGATCAAGTAAGATGATGATAACTACTAGCAGGATGCTGAGATGTGTGTCACTAGTCTCAATGGTGATATTTGCGGTGCTGGTGAATGAGTGTTCATCTCAACATACGGATTATGATCCCATCCACGCCTCCATAAAGAATGATATAGCACATGGAGTCGAGCTAAATGCTTGGTGCAAATCGAAGAACACCGATTTCGGACACCACAGAATAGCATATGGTGATCAATTCCTTTGGAATTTTAAGATCAATTTTTGGTATACAACACTATATTGGTGTAAAATGTGGTGGACTGATGTGGATGGGAAATACACTGAAGGTAGTTATGCTATTTACAAGGCTAAAAGAGATTGGGATAAGTGCGAGAACGAATGCCATTATTCTGTTCGCAGAGACGGTATCTATCAAAGTATTAAGGGCACCGATGCATATGGTTTGGTGTATTCATGGGGCCAAAGTGATTAGTGACGGCTTGATTACGTACAAACTGGATCGAACACTCTCTATATATGCAGAGTGAAATATGAGATCTAGCGCCATTGGGCGAATGATGTTGATTTTGCGACTACGCATGGAAATAAAATAAATAAATGAACTTTGTTCCAGCTATTCCTTTTGTTATTATCTATTAAATTATTGTGCCTGTTTAGATGAAAATTTAGGGTTTTTAGAGATTCTACCGCTGCAATGATTAAGTTTTCATATTTTTTCACGAAACTACTGGTATCTTCCGTCTTGAAACAACCTAAACTGTCTTCTCGTTTGCATGCCTCGAGAAATAAAATAGATTTGTCAATAAATAACTGAATATTCAATTTCCATCCTAGTCCATTCGAATCTTTAAAATATTATCCGAAATTTCAGATAGCTGATACTCCCTCTGTCTTTTTTTGTCCGTCCTATATTCTATTTTTGTGTTTCTTTTTTTATCTATCCACTCTGTATATAGACATTTTTCTCTTAAACCATCAAATATACTCTTTATTTTCTATAATCATAAAATAAATTTTAATATAAACTCAATCTAAAATCTTAAATAGTACATCGTACATAAGGGAAAAAAAATCAATATATATCTTTTAAATAAGATTATTTAATTATGGACAACTTTCTCTTCTAAATAAAATTATTTAATTATGGACAACTGTAAAATTCCTAATAAAAATTTCTACCTATTCACATGGATTCCATAATAAAACCAAAATATCTTGATTTTTATTTTCTTAAAATATTTATAAAATAATAATATTAACCGATTTATGTTTTTTAATATATGGAGTATCAGTATTTATCATATGTGGAGACCTAAGAAAAAAGTATTTAATAACATAGAATCCAGATACAAATCTTGTTTTGATAAGCATCTCCAGTGGTAGTTGTATCATATCTATTTTGATATACTTGTCGTCGCTTATTTATAGAAAAAATATCTCACAAAATCTAAAAAATAACTTAAAATACTAATAACAAATCCATGACGTGCGGATGGATGGGAGTCTCCAAAAACCCATACTCTACTCCAAACTCAAACTTTCATGTCATATTAAATTTTAATTATCCAACCACCACTAGAAAGGTTATTTTTGTTGCGAGTTTCAAAAATCCTAGGTGGAATCAATATCTTTTAAAACCCATTCTCCATTGGAGATGCTCTTAGTTTTAATCTTATAATACCATAAAGGTTCGTCCAAAGCTTTAGTTGGTAACCCAGCAACAAGCTGGGCACAAACCCTTTTTTCAATATCAACACCCAATCTATGAAAAATAAAACTGCCTAGATCACCAGCATCATTACTAAGTAAACAATTCATCAATTTTTAATCTTCTTATATTAATATAAAATAGGATTAGTCAAGGGTTAGTAATGACATTTCGCACAGTTCCCTTGATATTTTGAGTTTGTCAATTACGACAGTTAAGAAAAGATGGATGGAGTAGGATATCCGATATCTGTTAAGCAATGCAAAAACAATTTTAAAAAAATTGGATAATATATTCAGTTGTTAACTTAGTAGTATGTGAAATTTGAGTTTGTAATGAACACACAAACAACAAACCAAACCAAATTCAAATTAGAATAGAGTTCATTCTATAAAATAAACACATAACAACAATTTCTTTATTATGAATAAAAAACAGAGTTCATTCTTTCAAACGAACACCTAATCAAAACAAACTAAATCAAGACTGAAATAGAGAGTTCATTCTTAAAAATGAATAGATATAAAAAAACAGAGTTAATTCTTTTGAATGAACATATAACAAAAAAAAAATATTATAAATAAAAAACAGAGTTCATTCTTCCAAATGAACACGTAATCAAAACAAACTAAATCAATACTAGAATAGAGTTCTTTCTTAAAAATGAACACATAACAAAACATTCATCATATTCAAACACCAACAGCAAAACAGAGAAAAAAAATCAAGAACAATGAGAAACTAGATCTGTAACTAGAAAAGAGAAATGAAATCTGAAGATGGTTTATTTTTTGTTAATAAATTCCTATATATATGGTCTCAAAGGGTATTTCTACCACTACCAAACGATAATTACATCATCCATGACGTTATCCCGCATGGCTATTGTACACTCTCCAACCAAATAATAATTTCTAAAACCGAACAGTAATATATATTTTAAGAAAAGACCAAACAGACATTTGACTAGAATATCATGGGTTTACGTGGGACAAACACATAATAGCAAACGAGTTTAACTTTGTTTAATAACTTATCCAAGTAGGCGTGACTAATATCGATTTTTTGGATCATTCTTTCGTGTATTTATTAGTCAACGTTCATTATATACCATCCTAAGCACCATTCCATCAAGATTTAAGAAAGAGAGCATCCATAAATCAGGCGACTGAAACAGAGTCAAGTCATAATCTAAGTTTTTGTTAATGGCGTTCGTAGGTGGTGATTCAAGTAAGCATGGAGGGCAAAGCAGCGTCGAGAAAGGTGAAGAAGGGCATTGGAAGGTGGTAACTTATCGGAAACACAATAAATAAGGATCATCTAATGATGGTCAGAAAAGAAGTCAGGACCATCTAATGATGCTCCAAAAGAAATAAGGATCACTTTAATGAAGTTATGTCTATTTCTGAAGAATCTGATAAAGGGATGTAACCTCATCTATCAAGTGTAGGATTTGGCATAAAGAGAAAGCATAGAGGATAAGAAACTGAAAACACAATTAATTACATTGCATTCAATCCTACACATTTATTTATGGTTTACAAGAATTGCCATTATATAGGATTTACCGACTCAATTGGTTTCTTTAAAGAATAGGCACTATATTCTATGTTCAATACACTAACCTCTCCTGAAGACTAGGACTAACACGCCTAATTAACTTCACTAACTCTAAGTTCTCTAACAATTTTTAACTTAGTCACGATAACTATACTAAAACAACTTGTTAAACAACCACACGTGTTAATACAACTCAGACACTATCAACACCCGTCGAGGTCTCAAGACCTTGTCAAGCACTGTAGTTTGAGTCTAGTTCAAATTCCAACATAGAGAGGTCAGAGTGAAAGGGAGGATTAAAAAAAGAGTTGTAAATAGTAAATTGGTATTTGATTCTTCTGTGTGAAGATGAAGTTTTGATCGTGAAATATTTCCGCTGGTGTTATTGGTAAAGATAATTGGTGTTGTTGCAAGATCGTGGAATAAAATGGCGTTTTCTGTCTAGAGTCTCTAGACGGAGGCAGAAGTAGAATCAAGATGACCATCCATGGAGTGGTCTCAAGGTGTTAGAACGGTGAAGGGTTTGTTTCGAAATCCACATTCAACATTTCTTAATTCTGGTAATGAAACTTTCTGATAGTGTTATCAGTATAAAGTTTGTTTGTTATTTAGGCTTGTAGTTTGTTAAGAAACATTCGGTTTGATAAGTTGATGAAGTTTTCAGTTTTGAAGGTTGTTGGGAAAAGTTGAAAGAGGCTGAAGTTATGCAGCTGATCTCAATGTTGGAAATTTTGCCCACTACTCCTTCCACTCTATCTAACACTGCAGATTCGAGATCTTGGACATCCTCAAGTTCAGGTATTTTCTCAGTAAAGTCAGCTTGTATCATTTTATCTACCCCATAAGTAGATCCTATTGTACCCAACATAAACTTCATATATGGAATCCCCACCAACCGCCCAAAGTAAGTTTTTTCTATTGGTGTGTTGCCTTCGATAGAATCTCCACACAAGACTCCTTACAGAGGCCCAACTTCAAGCTTGCTAGCAGATGTCCCATGTATCTTAATAGTTGTGAATCCACCCACCATCTGCTCTTCAGTTTCCCATTTGCCACTCACATTTGGAACTCGCTTACTCCAAACTATTACACTTGGGTTCCTCCACCATCCATCCTGCTACTGGCCAAAAGTTGGTCATCAAGAAACATTCATGGGACTGTAAAGAATATATGGGATTTGCTTCCGGCAGCTATACTTTGGAGGATTTGGAAATAGCGTAATCAAAGAATATTTCAAGGTTTAAATCGATCGTCATCTCAGGTTATCATCGAAATAAAGGCTAGTATCATAGCTTTGAGTACTGCCTTTCGAAGAGACTTTAACTACAATCTCGACTGGTGCATCATCTCATGGGAAAGTATTTTCATTAACAAGTTTCTTTCACATATGTTTAGTTAAATCATGGGTCTCTTGCAGTTCGCATGTAACTTACATCTTTTTTGACACTATGTAATTGTATAATTGTTTCATTTCTCTCTCAATAAAAATCTTCTTTTCTCGATAACAATGAACTTGTGCATACCTTCATTGGTACATAGGAAGTGTATTCTTCAATTTACTTCCTCGTATGGTATTAGAGCAGGTTATTTGGACTGATTCGTATGACCGCATCTTTACTCCGCGTCATCCGATTTAATGTCAACGTGTTAGACCCAGTGAGGCTAAACGTGAGGAGTCGTGTTGAGATTATTAGTCTACAATTCTGTGATTTATATGCCTTGGGAACCCTAACATTACAAGTGGGATTTTGAGGTTAGTTAGGCCCCAATTCTACGATTTTATGATTCATATCCCTGATTTCTTTTCTCTCTAATACTATTTATAACGGCTTTTACTCTACTGCCCAAATTTTACTAAGAGTTATGAATAAGTAGAAGATTTTGTTCAGAAAAAAATAGGAAGACGAGGGTGAAATGGTGTGAGCGATAGTTGAAAATAAATGTACTTATAGTATTTGGGAGTTGTGGCCGTTGAGAATAAAGTCGTTGGGTTTTTAGCAGTTGGCAGTTCTTATCAAACTTCCTGCAACGCTGGCGGTTCTGGTCCATCTGCTAGCGGGTCTTCTTCCACTGCCAGCAGCCCCATCATAACTATGCGGTCTTAGTCCTACCGCGCATTTCTTTGTCTGCCGCCCATGTGGTTTTACCATAGTGGAAAAGTGGATTTGTTCATCCACCTGGCTAGCCAAAATTTGCATTTGACCATACGAGCTTCCCTTGCCACTCACATCAAGCATACTTACACACTTCTTTCAACGAGTGTGTACAAAATCGGACTCAGCTCCTCCTACCGCAAACCAGTATTTTTGACTTAAATGTCAAATTTCTTAAATTGAAATTTGAAATGTATACCAATAATGCATCCAAAGATCTTTTTTTTTTTTGCTTCGAAAAATAGATTTTATTAAAAGAAATAGGATTACATTTCAGAGTTGAGGAACTCAGGGACATTACCCATCCATTCTCCTGAAATTCTAGACCTCCTACTAAACTTAGCTGCTTGATCAGCTAGAATAATATGGTTTCTTTTAAGAAATTCAAACCTAACCAATTGAAAACAAGAACTAAGAATTTTACAGTCTTCTAAGACTGATTTATTATACCAAAAAATTTGATTACTAGTGGAATAAAAAGAATCAATTACTGATTTAGCATCGCTGATAAAACACACTTTCTCTAGTCTTTTAGCTTTTTCCCATGACACTGCTTCTAGCAATGCTAGACTTTCAGCTTCTTTTGCATTTCTCACTGATCCAGCTTTGAGTTTGCATCCAATGAAGGAACCTGCAATGTTTAGCATGATCAAACCAATACCTGACAAGTTAGTATTTTTATCATATGCAGCATCACAGAAAACAAGCACACAATCAACTGGTAAGGAATTAGTAATCATGGAAAGATTTTTCTCTTCAGTAGAGACTGCAAGGACAGAATCTTGTGAGTCAACAACATTCAAAAAGGTCTCAGTGTCTGTGACCAGTTTCATTGCTGATCTAGCAGTAGCATGGTGATTTAAAGTTTTTCCTTAGAAGATACAAGAGCATCTGTCTTTCCAAATACTCCAAGCAATGGTGAAAACAACAGCAGCCTTATCTTTCAGTCTATTGTCAGAAATCCATTTGACAACCCAGTCTTGTAAACTGATTAAAGAGTTACTATCATGCGCAATAATGTCATCTTATGGGGTTAGAGACCAAACTGACTTGGCAAACTGACAATGTAAGAGAATATGCTTAGGAGTTTCAAGAGAATCAGAATTACACATACTGCAAGAATTATTATGGTGATCAACAAATCCAGCGAACACTGAATTAGCAGGCAGAATATTCTCATGGTACTTCCATATGAAAATCTGAACTGTAGGGAGAATTGATAGTCTCCAAAGAGCTTTATAGAAAGGATTGCTTCTTTGAACATTATTCATGTAATCAATCTGAAGAAAATACAATACATAGTATAGGTATAAGAAGAAATTGCGTGACTCGAGGAGGATTAGCCGATTAAGACATGCACTTGATTGACGGTATTTGTACAATTTGAAAACCGATTAAGACAAGCACACATCAAGAATCTTCATTTGAACTGATAAAGGACGACATTAATTACTAACCAAAGAGGGAAAAAGGAAAACAAAAACAAAGAAAGAAAAGAATTCAAGGCATGCAATATAATGCAGTAACTTGTAAGAATTAATTATCATCTTAATTAGCGTACTGTAGTAACTTGTAAGAATTAATTATCACGTTAATTAGCGTTAATTGTGCTGCTAGCGTTAATTTTGACAACATTGCCAGCATGCAGCAGGCAACAATTCCGAGAGGGAAAAAAACAGTTGCCTATTTAAAGGCCCCATTCCATGTACACATGGAACTCGTTCACCAGACAAATTAAGAAGTATTTCTGAATCTGATGATCAAGTATGATGATGACAACAACTACTAGGATGCTGAGATGTGTCTCAGTCGTCTCAATTGTGATATTTGCGGTGTTGGTTAGTGAGTGTTCATCTCAACGTAGCGTTTTTGATCCCATCCACGTCTCCATAAAGAATGATATAGCACATGGAGTCGAGCTAAATACTTGGTGCAAATCGAAAAACACAGATTTCGGACACCACAGACTAACATATGGTGCTGAATTCCGTTGGAAGTTTAAGATCAATTTTTGGCATACAACACTATATTGGTGTAAAATGTGGTGGACTGATGTAAATGGAAAATACACGGAAGGTAGTTATGCTATTTATAAAGCAAAAAGAGACTGGGATAAGTGCGAGAACGAATGCCATTTTTCTGCTCGCAGAGACGGTATCTATAGAAAAGAAATGTATAACGATGATGCATATGATTTGGTGTATTCGTGGCCAAAGTGATTAGTGACTCCTTGATTACGTACAAACTCGATGGAACATTCTCCATGTATGGAGAGTGAATTACGAGATGTAGCTATACATATATTGTTTGTTCAATTTAATATCTCTTGCCACCGGCCAATGGTATTGATTTTACAAACGAGTATACAAGAAAATAAAATAAATAAATGAATTTGGTTTCAGCTTTTTGTTTTAGTTTTGTCTACTACTTTCTCAATCTTTGACGAAGGTTTAAGGTTTTTCTAAGAATCCTATACTAATTAGGATTTGTAAGTACATTTTGTAAGTTTATCATCAACACCTTTACAATTTGTAAATTTATAATCAACACCTTTACATTTTGTCCTGGAATTATAAATTTTTATTGATAATACAAATTAATGTTTGAAGACTTCTTTTTAAAGGCACATATGGAGAAAGTTCATACCTCTTTCAATTTCCTGAATTTGTTAACTGTCCTAAGCCTTTGATCAAAAAAGCCATGAAATATGTATTGTTTTTTTTTTTTTTTTTTTGATCGGTTAATATGTATTGTTATTACTTGTTAACATTATCAGATGGATAATTTTAGGGGTCCGAATTTTCGTCGTGGTTTGATACTGCTTGTGTTAGTGTTTACTAAACTAGAACTTTCGTCGTGGTTTTACAGGAAGTGGTATTGTACTATTAGTTTGACTCCATTCATCAATTAATTTCACAGCAATGCTGTCGAGTAGGCGGAGTCAAGGACGGAGCCATAACTTTAGTTTAGGGGGACAAATTACCGAACCTATGTGGGTAATATAGCAAAATTCAGAGGCGACAACTGTCCCCACTAGACTGTTAGTAGCTCCGTCCCGCCGCGGAGTTCTACTTGATGACTAGCATGATACTATGTTTGGTTGGTTCGTTTTCAAATATTGGTACTTTGCAGACTGCTACTATAATTCAGAACAGTGATATTGTTGGCAGTGCGGAATTTACATTTTCATTTGGTATATCTTCAGAACTTACTTCATTAAGTTAAAAGGTAAAAGGAATTTACATTTTCTTTATATTTTTATTACGCTTGCATGTGCTCCACAAGTTTGAGTTTCATGTTAGACACCACATCGCCCATCGCCCCATCAGTCCCCTACTAATGTAATGGGGGAAGATAATTGTGTTGAAGGGTACCCGTATTGCTAACATTACCAGTTTTGCTTAGTCTATTTCCATTAGGGTCTGCGAATTTCAATTGTTTGTTTGGTTTTTTTGTAGTGGAATAGTTTGCTTGGCTAGTTTGGGGCTATAAGAATTATTTGGGCCATATCGCTACGTGACAAAATAAGATATTTTGAAGAAAAATGAAAAACCCCTTATCCAACTATTTATCTTAATGGCTAATTTATCTCTGAGTAATTAGTGTTAATTTGGGTGATTAGTAGTAGGAATATTGAGTTAAATGTGAAATTAACTTGTGTTAATAAATCATCAAAACATGAAAAAATTTAAAATTTAAAATATTTTTGAAGAACACCAACCCAGAATTGGTTTATGTTGACGTTGGTATCAACCGTTTGTAACTTCAAAAACATAAAATCTTTTTTTAAATTTGCTTTTACCCAGAATCGGTTTATATGGACATGAACATAAATCGATTCTGGATAATTTTTTTATATGTGAATCATGTATTGTTAAGCATCAAATATAACTAAAATTCTTTCTGCTCCATATATATATATATCCAAGTTAAGAATGAGTATGAAATCGTTTGAGAAGTCATACTCGTTCGAGTATAAAATTATACTCATTTTCAAATTGGGTAAAATCATACGCATTTTGTATTTTCAATTCCGCTATAAAACTATTTTCACTTTCATTTGTACTTGAATTGAAATCGAGTATGATTTCATATTCATTTTGTGATCGAGTATTAACTGAAAATAAAATGGGTTAACCAGAATTGGTTTACTCGATACACACATAAAAACCGATTCCTGACATTGCACAATAGGAATCGGTTTATAAAAGTGCTCATGTAATCCGATTCTACCCAAAAAAAAAAAAAAAAAAATTATCTCTTCCATACTAGAATCGGGCTATGTGGGCATTAACGTAAACCGATTGTGGTTGATGTTCATCACATCAAGCCAGAATCAGTTTATGTAGGTTATAGTAAAAACCGATTGATTGTAACATCAACTACAATCGGATTAATCGAGTGCACACATAAACCGATTCTGGGTTGATTTTCAGAAAATTTGATGAGTAAATTTCAGAGATTTAGAGTTAAATCATTGTTGAGTTTCTCTTAAAAGGAACGGATGAAAGGGGTTAACTCAATCACTTGAATTGTTTGTGAAAAGACGAGGGTTCCCAAATACACTACAATCTTTAAATTATCCACTTATAAGTCCTCTTACCGAAAGTGATTGTCTATGGACAAAGTCGAGACAATACAACAAATCGGTATTCACACTTTGTGTGATCGTCTATGGATACAAGATCGGACAATACAACAATCAAAGTGTGATTACTTGATAATAGGTTCGGACTTAACCAAACTCTATAGGATCACTATCAAGTAATACGGAGTTAACGTTTGTGTATTTTACTTCTAGTTATAATAAACAATTATAATTGCGGAAATAGAAAAGTAAAAGCCACATCAAGATTTTGTTAACGAGGGAACCGCAAATGAAGAAAAACCCCGGGACCTAGTCCAGGATTGAATACTCTCAGAATTAAGTCGCTATACAAAATCCAAATCAACTTCATATAGTTGAGACCAAGCATGGAAACCCAATTTATTTGATTTGACTCCCTAATGTGAGATTTTCTTGCCATGTTTTGGTCTATTTCGCAAACCTTTTTAATAGAGTGGTAGCAGATATGAATACAATTGCTTATGTAGAGTTTTAGTTCAGTTTTTTTTTCTTCTTTATCTCACTACCATCATTTATTTAATTTTGATTCTGCTGTCTAAAGCTAATTTTTTGGATCCAAGACTCAATTTTTATGACTGTAAAATGAGCAGTAAAAACTCAATCTCATTCCCAACTCGTCTAGCTAATTCAACATTACGACACAATACAAGGTAATAATATTACACCACATTCTTGCAAAATCTTAGCTAATTGTGATTTGTGACCATTATAAAATGTTAATTTTAGATCGACATTGAATAATTATACATTTGTGTCCTCTTTTACATAATTTTTAGCATGGTTTTGTATTAAAAAAAATACTTTTTAAAAATAAAATTGATGACCAGGAATTAGTTATGGGTCACTCCGAAGGTGTAGTTAAGACTTTCTTTAACACCTTCATATTCAATATTTAATCCCTCCAATTTGTAGGACATAACTATTGGAGATGCATTTATACCATATGGAGGTCTAAAATCCTACGTGGCACTCAAAAAATTTACACCCTCTAGTGGAAATGCTCTAAGGGCGTGTAAGATCCGCCTCTCAAAACTAGCAAGGTAATTTTTAGCAGAAATGATTTATACACCGAGCGGTGTGTGCACCGTGTGAGAGGAGGGTGGAACCCGCTGTTACCCTTCCCTATCCCAATGCACAGCACGCTCCATCGGGTCTATGCGATTTCTCTCGATGTACACTCGGTACTGAAATTTAGGTGGATCTAGCAAAGCCGAATTTTTAGGTAATAAGTCTACATGAATTTCCCTTTTTTTTACGCTTTTTTTCTTTTCGCTTTCTATTTTCGGTTGAAGTATAATTCCGTTGTATTCATACGATATTGGCTGTACTATTCGGTTATCTTATGAAAAAATTATTCTCCACATCTTTCTAGAAGATAACATCTGCAATGTTGTTGCAGATAAGATAACCTCTGCAATGTTGTTGCTAGTGTAGTGTTAAAACTATCGAATGTTCTTGTGATATTAGGGGTAGAATGAAGAATCATAAACCGAAAGTAATTTCCGAAAACATCACCCAGGATCAAAGAATTTCTAGATAGGAATTTCAAAAAAAAAAAAAAAAAAAAAAAAAAAAATTCTTACGATTTATATTTTTCAATTTTTATCAATTTTAGCCCAAAATTCTTCGAAATTTTTATAGATTATAGTTTCTAATCATTTTATTATATATGGATTTGAAAGTATTAATAGGAATTTGATCACAATCGAAGAATTTTAGGTTTCAAAAATTTCCCAGACAAACGGGTAACTCGGGGTCAGAACGGGAGAAGAAGAAAGGACCCATGGGTTTGTTTCCAACCCATATAAGTGTTCCGTTCTGTATAATGGACGTGACTGTTACAGATTAGGTGATGGTTTGGGTCATATGCTAGTGTTGATGGTGGATTTTAGACAAGGGGTAAAATCGTAAAACCCCATGACCTAGTGTTACCCGCAACACATTAACTCAGAGCATTTAACTCAGGTGTAAATAATTAATAGGGGTATTTTTCAAAATACCATATTAGGGTTTTCAACACGTAACCCTAATTCCAAAACCAAAGCCGCACCCGCGCACCATGGCAAAGAATGCCAAACCAAGCCGCATACTGCGCACCATGGCAACAATGCCAAACCAAGCTGCATACTGCGCACCATTGCAACAATGCCAAACCAAGCCGCATACTGCGCACCATGGCAACAATGCCAAACCAAGCCGCACCCTGCGCACCGTGGCAACAACGCCAAATTCCAAGCCGCTATGCCTTTGGCCCACGCCCAACATAGCGCCCTAGGCTTGCAAGACTTGCAACTAGGTAAACATGGCCGCACGTGCCATTGGCACATGCCAACACGTGTCGCAAGCCATATTTCCAAGCCACTATGCCTTTGGCCCACGCCCAACATAGCGCCCTAGGTTTGAAAGACTTGCAACTAGGTCAACATGGCCGCACGTGCCATTGGCACATGCCAACACGTGTCGCAAGCCATATTTCCAAGCCGCTATGCCTTTGGCCCACGCCCAACATAGCGCCCTAGGTTTGCAAGACTTGCAACTAGGTCAACATGGCCGCACGTGCCATTGGCACATGCCAACACGTGTCACAAGCCATATTTCCAAGCCGCTATGCCTTTGGCCCACGCCAAACATGGCGCCCTAGGTTTGCAAGACTTGCAACTAGGTCAACATGGCCGCACGTGCCATTGGCACATGCCAACACGTGTCGCAAGCCATATTTCCAAGCCGCTATGCCTTTGGCCCACGCCCAACATAGCGCCTAGGCTTGCAAGACTTGCAACTAGGTCAACCTGGCCGCACGTTCCATTGGCACATGCCAACACGTGTCGCAAGCCATATTTCCAAGCCGCTATGCCTTTGGCCGACGCCCAACATAGCGCCCTATGTTTGCAAGACTTGCAACTAGGTCAACATGGCCGCACGTGCCATTGGCACATGCCAACACGTGCCGCAAGTCATATTTCCGAGCCGCTATGCCTTTTTCCCACGCCAAACATAGCGCCCTAGGTTTGCAAGACTTGCAACTAGGTCAACATGGCCGCACGTGCCATTGGCACATGCCAACACGTGCCGCAAGCCATATTTCCGAGCCCCTATGCCTTTGGCCCACGCCAAACATAGCGCCCTAGGTTTGCAAGACTTGCAACTAGGGTCAACATGGCCGCACGTGCCATTGGCACATGCCAACACGTGCCGCAAGCCATATTTCTAAGCCGCTCTGCCTTGGGCCCACGCCAAACATAGCGCCCTAGGTTTGCAAGACTTGCAACTAGGTCAACATGGCCGCACGTGCCATTGTCACATGCCAACACGTGTCGCAAGCCATATTTCCAAGCCGCTATGCCTTTGGCCCAAGCCCAACATAGCGCCCTAGGTTTGCAAGACTTGCGACTAGGTCAACATGGCCGCACGTGCCATTGGCACATGCCAACATGTGCCGCAATCCATATTTCCGAGCCGCTATGCCTTTGGCCCACGCCAAACATAGCGCCCTAGGTTTGCAAGACTTGCAACTAGGTCAACATGGCCGCACGTGCCATTGGCACATGCCAACACGTGCCGCAAGCCATATTTCTAAGCCGCTATGCCTTGGGCCCACGACAAACATAGCGCCTTAGGTTTGCAAGACTTGCAACATGGCCGCACGTGTCATTGGCACATGCCAACACGTGTCGCAAGCCATATTTCCAAGCCGCTATGCCTTTGGCCCACGCCCAACATAGCGTCCTAGGTTTGCAAGACTTGCAACTAGGTCAACATGGCCGCACGTGCCATTGGCACATGCCAACACGTGCCGCAAGCCATATTTCCGACCCGCTATGCCTTTGGCCCACGCCAAACATAGCGCCCTAGGTTTGCAAGACTTGCAACTAGGTCAACATGGCCGCACGTGCATTGGCACATGCCAACACGTGTCGCAAGCCATATTTCCAAGCCGCTATGCCTTTGGCCCACGCCCAACATAGCGCCCTAGGTTTGCAAGACTTGCAACTAGGTCAACATGGCCGCACGTGCCATTGGCACATGCCAACACGTGCCGCAAGCCATATTTCCGAGCCGCTATGCCTTTGGCCCACGCCAAACATAGCGCCCTAGGTTTGCAAGACTTGCAACTAGGTCAACATGGCTTCACGTGCCATTGGCACATGCCAACACGTGCCGCAAGCCATATTTCCGAGCCGCTATGCCTTTGGCCCACGCCAAACATAGCGCCCTAGGTTTGCAAGACTTGCAACTAGGTCAACATGGCCGCACGTGCCATTGGCACATGCCAACACGTGCCGCAAGCCATATTTCTAAGCCGCTATGCCTTGGGCCCACGCCAAACATAGCGCCCTAGGTTTGCAAGACTTGCAACTAGGTCAACATGGCCGTACGTGCCATTGGCACATGCCAACACGTGTCGCAAGCCATATTTCCAAGCCGCTATGCCTTTGGCCCATGCCCAACATAGCGCCCTAGGTTTGCAAGACTTGCAACTAGGTCAACATGGCCGCACGTGCCATTGGCACATGCCAACATGTGTCGCAAGCCATATTTCCAAGCCGCTATGCCTTTGGCCCATGCCCAACATAGCGCCCTAGGTTTGCAAGACTTGCGACTAGGTCAACATGGCCGCACGTGCCATTGGCACATGCCAACATGTGCCGCAATCCATATTTCCGAGCCGCTATGCCTTTTGCCCACGCCAAACATAGCGCCCTAGGTTTGCAAGACTTGCAACTAGGTCAACATGGCCGCACGTGCCATTGGCACATGCCAACACGTGCCGCAAGCCATATTTCCGAGCCGCTATGCCTTTTGCCCACGCCAAACATAGCGCCCTAGGTTTGCAAGACTTGCAACTAGGTCAACATGGCCGCACGTGCCATTGGCACATGCCAACACGTGCCGCAAGCCATATTTCCGAGCCGCTATGCCTTTGGCCCACGCCAAACATAGCGCCCTAGGTTTGCAAGACTTGCAACTAGGTCAACATGGCGCACGTGCCATTGGCACATGCCAACACGTGCCGCAAGCCATATTTCGAGCCGCTATGCCTTTGGCCCACGCCAAACATAGCGCCCTAGGTTTGCAAGACTTGAAAATAGGTCAACATGGCCGCACATGCCATTGGCACATGCCAACACGTGTCGCAAGCCATATTTCTAAGCCGCTATGCCTTGGGCCCACGCCAAACATAGCGCCCTAGGTTTGCAAGACTTGCAACTAGGTCAACATGGCCGCACGTGCCATTGGCACATGCCAACACGTGTCGCAAGCCATATTTCCAAGCCGCTATGCCTTTGGCCCATGCCCAACATAGCGCCCTAGGTTTGCAAGACTTGCAACTAGGTCAACATGGCCGCACGTGCCATTGGCACATGCCAACATGTGCCGCAAGCCATATTTCCAAGCCGCTATGCCTTTGGCGGACGCCAAACATAGCGCCCTAGGTTTGCAAGACTTGCAACTAGGTCAACATGGCCGCACGTGCCATTGGCACATGCCAACACGTGCCGCAAGCCATATTTCGAAGCCGCTATGCCTTGGGCCCACGCCAAACATAGCGCCTTAGGTTTGCAAGACTTGCAACTAGGCCGCACGTGCCATTGGCACATGCCAACACGTGTCGCAAGCCATATTTCCAAGCCGCTATGCCTTTGGCCCATGCCCAACATAGCGCCCTAGGTTTGCAAGACTTGCAACTAGGTCAACATGGCCGCACGTGCCATTGGCACATGCCAACACGTGCCGCAAGCCATATTTCCGAGCCGCTATACCTTTGGCCCACGCCAAACATAGCGCCCTAGGTTTGCAAGACTTGCAACTAGGTCAACATGGCCGCACGTGCCATTGGCACATGCCAACACGTGCCGCAAGCCATATTTCTAAGCCGCTATGCCTTGGGCCCACGCCAAACATAGCGCCCTAGGTTTGCAAGACTTGCAACTAGGCCGCACGTGTCATTGGCACATGCCAACACGTGTCGCAAGCCATATTTCCAAGCCGCTATGCCTTTGGCCCACGCCCAACATAGCGCCCTAGGTTTGCAAGACTTGCAACTAGGTCAACATGGCCGCACGTGCCATTGGCACATGCCAACACGTGCCGCAAGCCATATTTCCGAGCCGCTATGCCTTTGGCCACGCCAAACATAGCGCCCTAGGTTTGCAAGACTTGCAACTAGGTCAACATGGTCGCACGTGCCATTGGCACATGCCAACACGTGCCACAAGCCATATTTCTAAGCCGCTATGCCTTGGGCCCACGCCAAACATAGCGCCCTAGGTTTGCAAGACTTGCAACTAGGTCAACATGGCCGCACGTGCCATTGGCACATGCCAACACGTGTCGCAAGCCATATTTCCAAGCCGCTATGCCTTTGGCCCACGCCAAACATGGCGCCCTAGGTTTGCAAGACTTGCAACTAGGTCAACATGGCCGCACGTGCCATTGGCACATGCCAACACGTGTCGCAAGCCATATTTCCAAGCCGCTATGCCTTTGGCCCACGCCCAACATAGCGCCCTAGGCTTGCAAGACTTGCAACTAGGTCAACATGGCCGCACGTTCCATTGGCACATGCCAACACGTGTCGCAAGCCATATTTCCAAGCCGCTATGCCTTTGGCCGACGCCCAACATAGCGCCCTAGGTTTGCAAGACTTGCAACTAGGTCAACATGGCCGCACGTGCCATTGGCACATGCCAACACGTGCCGCAAGCCATATTTCTAAGCCGCTATGCCTTGGGCCCACCCCAAACATAGCGCCCTAGGTTTGCAAGACTTGCAACTAGGTCAACATGGCCGCACGTGCCATTGGCACATGCCAACACGTGTCGCAAGCCATATTTCCAAGCCGCTATGCCTTTGGCCCATGCCCAACATAGCGCCCTAGGTTTGCAAGACTTGCAACTAGGTCAACATGGCCGCACGTGCCATTGGCACATGCCAACATGTGCCGCAAGCCATATTTCCGAGCCGTTATGCCTTTGGCCGACGCCAAACATAGCGCCCTAGGTTTGCAAGACTTGCAACTAGGTCAACATGGCCGCACGTGCCATTGGCACATGCCAACACGTGCCGCAAGCCATATTTCTAAGCCGCTATGCCTTGGGCCCACGCCAAACATAGCGCCTTAGGTTTGCAAGACTTGCAACTAGGCCTCACGTGCCATTGGCACATGCCAACACGTGTCGCAAGCCATATTTCCAAGTCGCTATGCCTTTGGCCCATGCCCAACATAGCGCCCTAGGTTTGCAAGACTTGCAACTAGGTCAACATGGCCGCACGTGCCATTGGCACATGCCAACACGTGCCGCAAGCCATATTTCCGAGCCGCTATGCCTTTGGCCCACGCCAAACATAGCGCCCTAGGTTTGCAAGACTTGCAACTAGGTCAACATGGCCGCACGTGCCATTGGCACATGCCAACACGTGCCGCAAGCCATATTTCTAAGCCGCTATGCCTTGGGCCCACGCCAAACATAGCGCCCTAGGTTTGCAAGACTTGCAACTAGGTCAACATGGCCGCACGTGCCATTGGCACATGCCAACACGTGTCGCAAGCCATATTTCCAAGCCGCTATGCCTTTGGCCACGCCCAACATAGCGCCCTAGGTTTGCAAGACTTGCAACTAGGCCAACACGTGCCGCAAGCCATATTTCCGAGACGCTCTGCCTTTGGCCCACGCCAAACATAGCGCCCTAGGTTTGCAAGACTTGCAACTAGGTCAACATGGCCGCACGTGCCATTGGCACATGCCAACAGTGCCGCAAGCCATATTTCTAAGCCGCTATGCCTTGGGCCCACGCCAAACATAGCGTGCTAGGTTTGCAAGACTTGCAACTAGGTCAACATGGCCGCACGTGCCATTGGCACATGCCAACACGTGCCGCAAGCCATATTTCTAAGCCGCTATGCCTTTGGCCCACGCTAAACATAGCGCCCTAGAGTCTGCAAGACTTGCAACTAGGTCAACATGGCCGCACGTGCCATTGGCACATGCCAACACGTGCCGCAAGCCATATTTCTAAGCCGCTATGCCTTTGGCCCACGCCAAACATAGCGCCCTAGGCTTGCAAGACTTGCAACTAGGTCAACATGGCAGCACGTGCCATCGGTACATGCCAAACACACACGCTGGTAGCCTTACTTGCAAACCGTGCAACCTACCACCAAGGCATTCCGCACATGCCATTGGCACATGCCAAACACACACGCTGGTAGCCTAACTTGCAAACCGTGCAACCTACCACCAAGGCATTCCGCACATGCCAAACACACACGCTGGTAGCCTAACTTGCAAACAGTGCAACCTACCACCAAGGCATTCCGCACATGCCAAACACACACGCCTGGTAGCCTAACTTGCAAACCGTGCAACCTACCACCAAGGCATTCCGCACATGCCATTGGCACATGCCAAACACACACGCTGGTAACCTAACTTGCAAACCGTGCAACCTACCACCAAGGCATTCCGCACATGCCATTGGCACATGCCACAGCGCCACTTGCACTCAAGATGCAACCAACACTCGAGACATCGACACAAACTGGGGGATACTTCTTTAGGGATTTGGGTTTGCGGTCATAGCATGCAGCGTACACTACGCTCACATTAAGAAAGCGTGAAAAGGAATAAAGCGGTCAAATAAAAGAGGAAATAATGGTAAAAAACGTTTTCGCCCATTAAACCATGCGGTTACCACCTCCTCCCATTATTTCACCCTTTACTCTCTTCCTTCATGAGGCCAGGGTACGTTTCAATCTCGACTTGTATAAATAGGTCTTACCTATTTCCACCAGACAACAAGTCTCGGTCAGGATAAATATACTACACTTACACTCTCAGAAAGGCAACTTTGCAAGCTCTCCCAAAAGCTTCTATCTCTTGCAAGCTTCCTAAGCTTTCACTTTCTTATACAAGTCGAGATACTACTCTCCTCAACACCTTTCTTTGCTTCCCTCCCCAAATCAACCCTTCTCCTCCACTTTGTGACCGAAGCAAGTCTGGAACGACCATTTCTTGGGTTAGGCCGGACTTGTACAGATCTATCTCTCGAATCTATAAAGTGCTCACGTGCAGCACATTTGTTTAGGGTTTGAATCAATTTCTCACTCACCCACCGAAATTACAAGGAAATCGGCGAAACGATTTTCACCCATAAACAATTGGCGACCACAGCGGGAGGATTGATCTATCGGCTACAATATCAACTCCAACTCCCGAGTTCGTTTTCCGAATGTCAAATCCCAACATGGTGGAACTCGGATCCGGAGCTACCGAGAACATCAACGCAGTAACGCATCCCTAATGTTGGCGTCTCCCCCCATAACATTGTTACTTCACCAGCTGACAACAACAACATCGAATGCACTCCCTTAAGTGTAACACCGCCTATCACCAGGGCCAGAGAGCTGCCTCCTCTAGCGTCTCTGCACAACCTCTAATCACGGCAACGAGAATATCTCTTCGGGTGTCACGCCCCCGGTCACCGGGGCTAGGGCCGCCACCGCGACCCGAATGCTTCTTCCAAGATGGCGCCTCCGACAACTAAGGCTCCAATTACCCAGCCGACGGAACGAGAGACCGGAGGGACCGGAGGAAGTCGCCCTTACGTCACCATCGCCGATTTGATGGAACGACAGAGACGCTCGCGAGCCAGGACAAACATGGTTTCAACACAAAGGAGGTGCTCACCTTTCTCAAAACCCAGACAGAGCGACTACCCCCGTGAGTCGCATCCTCCGAGACGCCTAGAAGCATCTCCAACAACCCCGACGCCGGCACCTAAGCAGGCACGCCTCCACGGATGAATAAACTCGCACTAGAGTCCCGTTGGAGAGAAATCAACCACCAAATTTCGTCACGAGAGAAGATTTGGAAAAACTCTTACGTGACCGAATCAAGCATGATGAGTTCGATGTACATCATCACCAACCCCTTACCCGTCCGAAATACAGAGAATCCCTCTCCCAAGGGGGTACTCTTCCCCTCAATTTACCTCGTATGATGGTACAGGAAATGCACGCGAACATGTTTCTCGTTTCACCGGAATCCTTGGGTGAACATGAATATAATCACGTTCTTCGTTTAAGGGAATTTTCAAAATCACTTACCGGAAGGGCGTATACATGGTACAACAAACATCCCACCGAACAACATTCCCAACTGGAGTAGCATGGTCACCGCGTTTCTGCCAGAAGTATTTCTTCGTGTCTCAACAAGTTACCTTTTCTGGACCTCGGGAGAATGTACCGAGTGGGATAACGAACATCCGAATGATTTCGTCAAAAGGTTCGTGGTTCAAGCACTCATCACACTGTCACGACCCAAACGTGACCGAGCAACAATTGGTAAACGCATGCATCAATGGTATGGTCCCGATCTACCGCGCCCTGCTAGAAAACTTGCGTTTCCAAACATTCTCCGAACTCCATGAGGCCGCCAGACGATCTGCAACAACAGCACCAGCATTACTGGAAAGGACTAGGCCAACTCTCGAATCAAGACGATGTGAAACTCGCGGGAGTAGGCGCCTCATCGCAAACAATTTAATGCCGGCTCATCCTCCGTGAACATAGTGAGCAGAAGAGGAAAAAGGAAAGCCGCAACTACGAGCCACCAGCCAAACGTGAAGCGCAGCGCAACGGAGCCCTTGCAACGGAAGATCGCCACTAAAACTCTTGTGCAGCATCGTGAGGCCGAGATGATGTCATCAGACTGCCACCGCCTAGACGTCCACCAACTGAGGCTGAGATGGCAAACCCCAAATACTGCCATTACCACAGGTTCGTTCACCACCCGACTACCGATTGCACTGATTAAAGCATATTTTCAAGGAAAGGATAGAAGCAGGAGAACTCCAACTAGGAGACGAAAGAGTGCATCGAGACCCACTCCCAATAAGAAAGCTGCGGTTCCTCTGGGGACTCAGTGCACGAGACTGTGCAATCCATGATGCGACATATATGCGAAATTCTCTATCTCTCAAGGTTCAGCGCCAAGATATTTTTGAAGCTCTCAATCGTGTTGTATCCGGCAAACGGCTTTTTCTCCCCTCGGAATCCACGCCATGGGCTCAAGCTTCCCAAACAAGCGAAGCGGAGAACTGGGGGACTGCTGACCACGTCCCGTTTAAGAGGTACTGAACTTGATGACACGCTCATCGACACGACCTCGACCACAACATCATCACTTTCAAGACACTAAAGGCACCGGATTTACAAAGCAAGACGCTACTTATTTCCGTCGTGATTAAGAGCTTGAGAGGAGAGGCTTTGAACGCGCATGGCTACATCAACCTAGAGATCGAGATGGAGACGCTATAACGCACTGACAAGTTCCACATTGTCAAAGAACTAGATCATGACATGATTTTGGGACGCTTATGGGCGCTCGACAACAAGGCAAAATGGGCGTACACCTCGCGACATCCCCGCCGAAGGGATTCCCAATAAATCGTCCACGGGTTATGACATCAACGAGCTATTAAAGGAACCCAAGCGTCCGAAGAGGACCCGTTGGCGCTAGCCCCATGATTTTCAAATGCAAGTAAGTCCGACCAAGAGCAACCTTTTCGCAACCGACCTTTTCTTCCCCATTCTGTCATGGGGACTCAGGCGCAACAACCTAACACGAACGCTGTCAAAAAATGTGAATGGGAGTTGGACCATTCAACACTTTGCAAGAAGATTGAAAGCTTCTAGCGAAACCAACGAAGCCAAGGCTCAAATGGTTACACGACGTCGAACCCGTTTTCAATCGGAGATGTAGTGGTTAAGGAAAGCTCGTTTCAAGTTGGGAGGATGACAGAAAGATGGATTTGCCCGAGGAAGGTGAAGGCGAGCTGTACACAGTTGCGGATACCCTTTTGGGAGGATTTTGCAAGCTCATCAATACCGACACACACTGAAGGCGTGATAGTTCACTCGCGATGGCTCAAGGAATCCAATCCCTAAAATGCTATATTTCCCAATCACTCCCCTTTTCAAGACTTCCTTTGAATCATTCCTCTTAATAATTTGTACTTCCCGGGATGAATACACCGTTTGTATTTTTTCCCTGGAGATCTACCCTTTTTCAAAAAAAAATAAACTAAAAAATAAACTAAAAATAAAATAAATATATCTCTTCCCGAGCTAATCCTTCAGATATCGTGAGAAATACATCAGAAGAACCCCAGAAAACCATTGCAGAGCCATCATACCACAACCCCTTTCAAAAATATATATATATGAAGCAAAGGTTTACTGATGAAGAAAAAGGGAAAGATGTGTTTACAAAAAAAAAAAGAAGGGAAAAACATCAGGGAACTAAGCAGCTAACAGAAAAACAAAAGGAGGAACTAGCCCTCGAAGGATGGAGCGCAAGTCCCTTCGGGCAAAGCTATCTTCAAGCATTTCCTCCAAAGAATCCTTGGGAAACAAAGGTTCCACTCAAAGCCCGGTTTTAGCGGCGACAACCTCAACATCCCATCCCGAAGCAGCCACAGCAGCAGCAGTGTCCTCCCCGACAACTATTCCAGCATACGCCACCATGACACCTCCGGTATCGTCAATAACACCTTTGGCATCAACTTCAAAGGCTGTCTCGCTCCTATCATATGCTCTTTCGAAAGTTTTCTCATTGACGTTTGAAGAAAGTTTGTTGATTCATCCACATCAAAATCGAGAATCATGGCGTTCTCCTCCGCGTCCACTTGAACCCAAGGGAGTCCGAATATGCACCTGTTCTTCGTGGGGATAGATGGGAGGGAGGTCCTTAATAATTTCATTAGCTTCATGGAACAAAGATTCAATCCCAACCAATACCTCCTCAAGAGAAGAAGATCGATCTCCGCTTGATTCAAGTCCTTTTAGAAAAGTTAAAGGCACGGCCATCTCTGGAAGGTCCTATCATACACTGCAAAAATGGAAGATGATCAAGTTCCATCCTGTCTATACACATATAAAAATAGGATAGCGTGAACAAAGAAGAAGAAGAAAACGTCAAGCAAAGCAAAGAAAAAGGGGAATCAACAGGAAGAACCCTTTCTCAAACAAGGGAGACGATGCATTCGCGTTGGGTATGAATACCGGGAAAGGAAGCAATGAAGGACATAACGCTTCAGTTTTTGGCATGGATGATACCTAATTGAAGCCGCACGTGAAGGAAAGCAAAATAAGGAAACTTTCTTTGTCAAGAAGAAACGCCTACTCCCTCTTTATTTACATAAGTCACGCCTGCAAGCACGACTTCCAAGTTGCACCGGCCCCACCAATTGCGCCGACCTCCCAATGGTCGCACAAGTCACGCCTGCAAGCACGCGAGACTTCTACACTTTGCGCCGGTCCAACTAGCTAGCACACTCAGCTTCCCAACTCAGGCCAACTTCCCCAACGTCGCCCGCACCTACCGGCCCCACCAATTGCGCCAACTCGAAGGCACGCACGACTTCTACACTTTACGCTTGGTCCGCTTGACCAGCCCACTCGGTTTCCCAACTCACACCAACTTCCTAACGTCGCCTAAGCTGCATCGGGCCCACCAATTGTGCCGGCCTCCCGATTTGTGCAAAACTACGAGAGGCAAGGATTCCAAATCCTATTTATAAAGGTCGAGACGAGCCTCCTTCAATTTTCTTTACGGTTTCTTTTGTTAATAGTTTGTCACCATCTTATGCTTACCTCGTAATAAAGCCCCATTCCGAGAGCTAGCGGGGGACTTAATGTTGATGGTGGTTTTTAGACAAGGGTAAAATCGTAAAACCCCATGACCTAGTGTTACCGCAACACATTAACTAAGAGCATTGAACTCAGGTGTAAATAATTAATAGGGGTATTTTTTCAAAATACCAGATTAGGTTTTCAACACGAGAACCCTAATTCCAAAACCAAGCCGCACCTCGCGCACCATGGCAGCAATGCCAAACCAAGCCGCATCTTTGCGCACCATGGCAACAATGCCAAACCAAGTAGTGATATCTGGCGACCATGGCAACAATGCCAAACCAAGCCGCATCTTCTGCACCATGGAAACAATGCCAAACCAAGCCGCACCCCGCGCACCATGGCAACAACGCCAAATTCAATGACTATGCCTTTGGCCCACGCCTCAACATAGCGCCCTAGGCTTGCAAGACTTGCAACTAGGTCAACATGGCCGCACGTGCCATTGGCACATGCCAACACGTGTCGCAAGCCATATTTCCAAGCCGCTATGCCTTTGGCCCACGCCCAACATAGCGCCCTAGGTTTGCAAGACTTGCACCGAGGTTAACATGGCCGCACGTGCCATTGGCACATGCCAACACGTGTCACAAGCCATATTCCAAGCCGCTATGCCTTTGGCCCACGCCCAACATAGCGCCCTAGGTTTGCAAGACTTGCAACTAGGTCAACATGGCCGCACGTGCCATTGGCACATGCCAACACGTGTCGCAAGCCATATTTCCAAGCCACTATGCCTTTGGCCCACGCCAAACATAGCGCCCTAGGTTTGCAAGACTTGCAACTAGGTCAACATGGCCACACGTGCCATTGGCACATGCCAACACGTGTCGCAAGCCATATTTCCAAGCCGCTATGCCTTTGGCCCACGCCCAACATAGCGCCCTAGGCTTGCAAGACTTGCAACTAGGTCAACATGGCCGCACGTGCCATTGGCACATGCCAACACGTGTCGCAAGCCATATTTCAAGCCGCTATGCCTTTGGCCCACGCCCAACATAGCGCCCTAGGTTTGCAAGACTTGCAACTAGGTCAACATGGCCGCACGTGCCATTGGCACATGCCAACACGTGCCGCAAGCCATATTTCCGAGCCGCTATGCCTTTGGCCCACGCCAAACATAGCGCCCCTAGGTTTGCAAGACTTGCAACTAGGTCAACATGGCCGCACGTGCCATTGGCACATGCCAACACGTCCGCATGCCATATTTCCGAGCCGCTATGCCTTTGGCCCCACGCCAAACATAGCGCCCTAGGTTTGCAAGACTTGCAACTAGGTCAACAGGGCCGCACGTGCCATTGGCACATGCCAACACGTGCCGCAAGCCATATTTCTAAGCCGCTATGCCTTGGGCCCACGCCAAACATAGCGCCCTAGGTTTGCAAGACTTGCAACTAGGTCAACATGGCCGCACGTGCCATTGGCACATGCCAACACGTGTCGCAAGCCATATTTCCAAGCCGCTATGCCTTTGGCCCACGCCCAACATAGCGCCCTAGGTTGCAAGACTTGCAACTAGGTCAACATGGCCGCACGTGCCATTGGCACATGCCAACACGTGCCGCAAGCCATATTTCCGAGCCGCTATGCCTTTGGCCCACGCCAAACATAGCGCCCCTAGGTTTGCAAGACTTGCAACTAGGTCAACATGGCCGCACGTGCCATTGGCACATGCCAACAAGTGCCGCAAGCCATATTTCTAAGCCGCTATGCCTTGGGCCCATGCCAAACATAGCGCCCTAGGTTTGAAAGACTTGCAACATGGCCGCACGTGCCATTGGCACATGCCAACACGTGTCGCAAGCCATATTTCCAAGCCGCTATGCCTTTGGCCCACCCAACATAGCGCCCTAGGTTTGCAAGACTTGCAACTAGGTCAACAAGGCGCACGTGCCATTGGCACATGCCAACACGTGCCGCAAGCCATATTTCTAAGCCCGCTATGCCTTGAGCCCACGCCAAACATAGCGCCCTAGGTTTGCAAGACTTGCAACTAGGTCAACATGGCCGCACGTGCCATTGGCACATGCCAACACGTGTCGCAAGCCATATTTCCAAGCCGCTATACCTTTGGCCCACGCCCAACATAGCGCCCTAGGTTTTCAAGACTTGCAACTAGGTCAACATGGCCGCACGTGCCATTGGCACATGCCAACACGTGCCGCAAGCCATATTTCCGAGCCGCTATGCCTTTGGCCCACGCCAAACATAGCGCCCTAGGTTTGCAAGACTTGCAACTAGGTCAACATGGCTGCACGTGCCATTGGCACATGCCAACACGTGCCGCAAGCCATATTTCCAAGCCGCTATGCCTTGGGCCCACGCCAAACATAGCGTCCTAGGTTTGCAAGACTTGCAACTAGGTCAACATGGCCGCACGTGCCATTGGCACATGCCAACACGTGCCGCAAGCCATATTTCTAAGCCGCTATGCCTTTGGCCCACGCCAAACATAGCGCCCTAGGTATGCAACAAGACTTGCAACTAGGTCAACAGCCGCACGTGCCATTGGCACATGCCAACACGTCTTGTAAGCCATATTTCTAAGCCGCTATGCCTTTGGCCCACGCCAAACATAGCGCCCTAGGCTTGCAAGACTTGCAACCAGTCAACATGGCCACACGTGCCATCGGAACATGCCAAACACACACGTGGTAGCCTTACTTGCAACAGTGCAACCTACCACCAAGGCATTCCGCACATGCCATTGGCACATGCCAAACACACACGCTGGTAGCCTAACTTGCAAACCGTGCAACCTACCACCAAGGCATTCCGCACATGCCAAACACACACACTGGTAGCCTAACTTGCAAACCGTGCAACCTACCACCAAGGCATTCCGCACATGCCAAACGCACATTTGGTAGCCTAACTTGCAAACCGTGCAACCTACCACCAAGGCATTCCGCACATGCCATTGGCACATGCCAAACACACACGCTGGTAACCTAACTTGCAAACCGTGCAACCTACTACCAAGGCATTCCGCACATGCCACACGCGCCACTAGCAGCGCCACTTGCACTCAAGATGCAACCAACACTCGAGACATCGACACAAACTGGGGGATGCTTCTTTAGGGTTTTGGTTTGGCGGTCACAAAGATGCGGCGTACACTACGCTCACATTAAGAAAGCGTGAAAAGGAATAAAGCGGTCAAATAAAAGAGGAAATAATGGTGAAAAACATTTTCGCCTATTAAACCATGCGGTTACCACCTCCTCCCATTATTTCACCCTTTACTCTCTTACTTCATGAGGCCAGGGTACGTTTCAATCTCGACTTGTATAAATAGGTCTTACCTATTTCCACCCGGACAACAAGTCTCGGTGGGAGAAATATACTACACTTACACTCGAGAAAGGCAACTTTGCAAGCTCTCCCAAAAGCTTCTATATCTTGCAAGCTTCCTAAGCTTTCACTTCTCGATACAAGTCGAGATACTACTCTCCTCAACACCTTTCTTTGCTTCCCTCCCCAAATCAACCCTTCTCCTCCACTTTGTGACGGAAGCAAGTCTGGAAAGGCCATTTCTTGGTTTAGGCCGGACTTGTACAGATCGATCTCTCGAATCTATAAAGTGCTCACGTGCAGCACATTTGTTTAGGGTTTGAATCAATTTCTCACTCACCCACCGAAATTACCGAAATCAGCAGAAACGGTTTTCACCCATAAACAGCTAGGAACGATTATATGCTGCAATATTTTGGTGTTTTTCGGTCAGCCCCTACTGCTACAACAGTAATCTAGTACATCAAATATGAGTAAAGAGTGTAAAAAAGGAGATAGGATCAGTAATTTACCAGAATCTCTGCTCTATCACATCCTTTCTTTTCTTGGCATAAAGGATGTAGCTCGTACTAGCGTACTATCTAAAAGATGGAGTTACGTTTGGACCACTGTCCCCACCCTTAATTTCCAGAGACGATGTGCTTTCAGTATCACCCCCTCTTCTTCTGAAACCGATAAGTTCAAGGACTTTGTGGATGGAACATTGCGTCGACATAGTTCGTCAAATTTAGACAATTTATTTCATGGATATGTCTATTGTGATAAGGGGTAACATTAAAGACCTCATGTTAGACTTATGGCTAGATGACCCCTTGATCATTCCCCCCGTCTCTTTTTACTTGTGAATCGATGATATCATTGTATATGAATACTCGCCCTGGTATCTTCCTTCCTAGATGTATTTGTTTTCCAAGTCTCAAGCGTCTTCACCTTTATCGATTTTAAGTTTACCGAGGATCATTGGGATGAGGAACTCTTTTCAAATTGCCCTGTCCTTGAAGAGTTGAAGCTGGGATGCTCAGCTGTTAGTATGAATCTTCTCCGCATCTCAGTTCCTACACTGAAACTTTTGAAAATATATGCTTGGAATGTCGAGGGAAATGGTTTACGAGACTGCATTCTCAAAATTGATGCACCAAGGCTAGTCACTTTCTCCTACCAGGGTTATGCTGCAAAAGAATTTATCTTGCCTAGCTTTCTTGCTCTAGAAAAAGCAACTGTTAAATGCAGCGTTGAAGAAAATGATGGTACCGAGATAAGTCAGTTACTCCGTACCCTTGCACATGCAAAGCGTCTAACTGTTTATAATTAAACCCTTGAGGTATTCTTGCTTGCTCTTAAGTTTTTTTTATCGATTCTTCAAAGTAGTTATTTTTATCTGTTCATTCGAGTAGTTAGTTTCTGCCTTTTCTGTTTGCTTTTATGGTTTAAGCCGACTTCTTGTAACTGACTTATTGGTTGCTCTTGTCTTGTGATACAGGCTATCTGCTTTGTGTCAAACAATTTGCTGACATTTCATAATGTCAAAATATTCAGAATATCTAACTGGTTAACCACTCATGAACAAGGACTAATTGCTTTGCTCAAGGCAGTACATAATCTGGAGTCACTCGTATTTGAGGAGGTAAGTGTTCGTAACTGATGATTCTGCTTATCTTCATTGAATGACCAATTCAAGTGGGCTTACCTTTGTTGACTTACTATGTATGTAGTAATTAATCTGATATCTTTGTGTTGCTTTCAATTTCAATTCCAGTTTTCTGTTGACGATGATGAAGAAGAAGAAGATGATGATAGTTGGGCACACAATATTATGCCTAATGAATCTTTATTTCCACACCTTAAATCAGTTTTCATTAGGCAATTTGGTGGGAACCCAATGGAGATGGGGTGGGTGAAACTGATTTTGAGCAAAGCAAAAGCTCTGCAAACAACGACTATCTGTTTTTGTAGTTCAAGCTTTGCAAATGCAGAAAGTGAAAAAGAAGTTATGGTGGAGATCACAAATTTTCCAAGAGCCTCACCATGCTGTGTGTTTAAATTCCGTTCCAGGGACCGAATTTCCATTCCTTAGTAAAATAAGTTAGAATCAGCTAGGTTCCTATTCCTTATTTCGTGTCCAGTTGAGGAAGCAAGTACATTTCACAAGGATAT
The DNA here is from genome assembly GCA_023531295.1 of Papaver armeniacum. Lineage (NCBI taxonomy): Eukaryota > Viridiplantae > Streptophyta > Magnoliopsida > Ranunculales > Papaveraceae > Papaver > Papaver armeniacum. Next base: position 54,697 of record JAJJWW010011156.1, read on the forward strand.
TATTATAGTCTTTTTTTTTTTTTTGATCGGTAAAGATAATTTTATAAATATAGAAATATTATGCACAACAATTTGTTGTACATAACCCAAATACAAGATAATCCCTTACATATAATCCCTTAGAAACCCTTATATAAAATTCCTTTAGAAATCCCCACATAGAAACCCCTAGTATAAAAAGAACACCCATCAACAATTGATGGCCCAAAAGAAAGCCCAAGCTCTAAAAAGAGCTAAAGTTGCAGAGACCTTCTCTGTTTACCCTGATTTTGCAGCCTCCATTGCCGTAAACACATCTCTGCCACAACCAATCAACAATTCCGAAATCGTCGCCACCATTTGCATCATTGATTTAAACAAGTACCTTACCATGATGAAATTGGTGATTTCGAAATGTAGTTGATTGAAAATAGAAGGAGAAAAAAATTGGATTAGCAAAATCAAGAACAGAAATAAGCACCACTTCAACAATAAACGCCCTAACAATTCCATGATGAAATTGTCTCTGCACAAGAACAGAAACCCCTGAAAAATAGATCTGTTAAGTAGATCAATTAAGTTGATGAGGTTGTGACCTCTATCACCCTCATGTTGTTGAAGCATAACCTCCAGCACCAATACTGAAGTTGCGACCTCCATCACCACCGTCTTCAACTCTCACAGCACTCAACCACCATTGAAACCGCTCTAAGAAGAGTTAGGAAAGATTTACTCAAGGTTTTGACTGATTATGAAGAGAAATAAGAAAGCAAAAGAGATGAAGAAGGCAAGCACAGCATTACTCAAGGTTTTGACTGATGGTTGTATCCTTTGATTTGAAGCCGCAACTACTTTCTGTTCCCCTCCTTTATCTTTACAGGAAGTACTTATTTGACTTCAGTTTCTCTATTAGTCATTCAATCGGTTATATGGTGAAATTCCAAAATCTTTGAGGAATGGCAATAGTCTCGAAGGGATATTTTTACGGAGTTTGAGGACGATCAGTTCAAGGGTGTCTCGAATCATTTCAAGAAACTGGATTTGTCTTGGAATAGCTTTGAAGGTTTAGTAACAAAACTAGGGATTTAAAAAGACGAGGAGATACGAAACCACGTGTATGTAGGATTACTTATTCTAGTAGGATTCTTCCTATCTATAGCTATAAATAAACAGTTTGTTAAATTTTCAATCGGTGTAATTCTAGTTCTAAAATCCAGATCGAAGTGCCCCCAGCCCCCAGGCGTCAAATATGTCAAGTGTTCTTCCCGAAGATGTCTTGTATCTTGAGATCTTCCCAACACTGCCGGTGAAATCATTACTTACGTGTAAGTGCGTTTGTAAATCTTGGTTTCGAATAATTTCTGATCCTGATTTTATTAAGATGCACCATCATCATCTTGCTATCCAAAACAACAACGACCCTAGTACCATTGTTGTAGGTTTTGGCCGGAGCAGTGAGGCCACTGACGGACTACATACTCCATTATACTGCATTCATTACGATACCCCATTATCCCAAGTTGATCATCTCGTTGAGTTGGATTACCCGTTCAAATCCTTAGGTTTTCTCGCTGAAATTTTGGATTCAACCAATGGTCTGTTTTGCTTACTTTGTCACAAGTACCTTGGTGAAGATGATCGGGAGCAGTTTTTCTGTCTTTGGAACCCAGCCACTAAAGAGTTCAAGGAATTACCCGCATCACCGTATAAATATGATCACGTCAACGGCATATATGGTTTTGGTTATGACTGCGAGAACAATGATTACAAGTTAATAATTGTGCGTCCGTACGGTGAAGTCTATACCTATGCCTTAGGAACAGATTCATGGAAAGACTGTCAGACCGTACCTTATGCCTTTCGTCAAGGCAAGGGGGTGCTTATTAATGGAGCTTTGCATTGGTTTGGGAGTACGCTTTATATACACTCCAAGTTCATAATCTCTTTGGATGTCAAGGACGAGAAACTCACAGAATTGCAACCACCAAACAAATTTTTAAACCAGAAACATTATTTATCGATGACAATGGGAGTATTGGAAAGGTGGCTTTGCATCATTGTTAACACGTTTGTTGATTTTGAAGTTTGGGTGATGAAAGATTATGGAGTTCAAGAATCTTGGAATAAACATTACAGCATTGCCGGTGAGAGGGTTGAGAATACTTATAATCTGAGTCTTATGTGGTCTTTCAAGAATGGAAAGATTTTACTAAGAACTTGTGATAAATTAGTTTTATATGACCCGAAGGATTCTACTGCTACAGAATTAATGGATTTTGTTAGGTCATGGTTCTACCAAACAGAATTTTTTGTGGAAAGCCTAGCTTCACCCAACTCCGATATTTATGTGGGTAGATAGAAGACGGGGTAGTATTTTGTATTTTAAAATTACTATTTTTTTGGTCCATCTCGCAAATCCTTTAAAGGAATACTTGTGTTTATCTACCAGATATAAATACAATTGGCAATATAGAATTTGGGTTTTAACTTTTGCTTTCTTATCTCGTTACCTTAAAAAAAAAAAAAATTGATTCATGCGAGTGTCCAGTCTTTTGAATTTTGTTGTTGGTATCGCTTTCCGTTAGAATGTGGGCATCCAACTCAAAACCAATCGGCAGGATCTTAGATTGCCCAGAGAATGTGAGACTAATAGAGACTAATAATCTCAACACGCCCGCTCACGTGTAGCCTCATTGGGTCTAACACGTGGGACAATAAATCGGGTGATGCGGAGTAAAGGTGTGGTCAAATGACTCGACACAAATAGCCTGCTCTGATATCATGTTAGAATGTGGGCATCCAACTCAAAACAAATCAGCAATGAGTGGAGAGGCCTTAAGGGATTATAAGCCGCATGATCTTAGATTGCCCAGAAAATGTGGGACTAATAATCTTAACATTCCTTGATTTGCACGTTCCAATATGATGCATCTAACTGGGATAAAGCTTTGGTCTGTCCTACCAGCAGCGATTTGTTGGACCATTTGGAAAACAAGAAATGCCATAGTTTTTGAAGATTCTATAGCTACTACCGACGATTTCATTAAACAAGTGAAAATTCAGAATATCTTTTGGTGTTCAAAGTCGAATGATATAAGGGGTTAATCTTTAGACGACGCCCTCATAAACTAGGACTCTTTCTTTATTTTATAGTGTTCTTTCGGTTTTCTATAGCCTATTTTGTGTAGTAAGGGTTTGTTGGTTTAGGATCTTCTGGTCAAGTTTGGTTTGTAAGCGTCCGAGCCTTTTCTGTTTACCCCTGGTAGGCGTTCTTCTATAAAAAATTTACATTGCTGATTGTTGGATATTTTACTAGCAATCTTGGTTACCATTGTACCATCCAAAGTGTACATTAATTACTTGGTACCAAATTTGTCTCAAGTTAACCATAGTTCGTTGGACAAAATATCAAACACTTTGAGCGCCAGAACAAATATAGAGATTGTAAATACATTTGTTAACAACTCTCGGTCTCACAAATGTCAATACCCTTGTACTGGTACTACATTTAGACTCCAATGGACAGAAAAGAACAAACAAAATCTATGCATATTGAGGCGAGTAATCTCTTTACTTACATTTGATTCGGTTATCTTATGAAAAAATTATTCTCCACATCTTTCTAGAAGAATTCCTATGAAACATTTTGAATATGGGTTGAAAACTGTTGACCGATGTACCACCGATTCCAATGACACTTAAATTAAAATACAGACGTTCGGAGTTCTTCTTACCTTTCTGTAAAAATTCACTTTCTTCTTTCTTAACTCATTTCTTGGAAATCACTCGCAAATCACTGTGGTTGCACTTTAAGGTATGTTTTTGTAATCATTGTATTATATATGGATTTGCAGGAATTTTGCTCACAGTCGAAGAATTTTAAGCTACAAAAATTACCCAGACACAAGGGTAACTCCGGGTCAGAACGGGCGAAGTAGAAAGGACCCCTGGGTTAGTTTCCAACCTATATAAGTGTTCTGCTCTGTATAATGGACGTGACTGTTACAGATTACGTGATGGTTTGGGTCATATGCTAGGAACGATTATATGCTGCAATATTTTGGTGTTTTTCGGTCAGCCCCTACTGCTGCAGCAGTACATCAAATATGAGTAAAGAGTGTAAAAAAGGAGATAGGATCAGTAATTTACCAGAATCTCTGCTTCATCACATCCTTTCTTTTCTTGGCATAAAGGATGTAGCTCGTACTAGCGTACTATCTAAAAGATGGAATCACGTTTGGACCACTGTCCCCACCCTTGATTTTCAGAGGAACACTGGAATGAGGAACTCTTTTCAAAATGCCCTGTCCTTGACGAGTTGGAGCTGGGATGCTCCGCTGTTAGTTTTAATTTTTTTCGTATCTCAGTTCCTACACTGAAACTCTTGAAAATATGTGCTTATAATGTCGAGGGAAATGGTTTACCAGACTGTGTTCTCAAAATTGATGCACCAAGGCTAGTCACTTTCTCCTACCGGGGTTATGCTGCAAAAGAATTCGTCTTGCCTAGCTTTCTCGCACTAGCAAAAGCAACGGTTAACTGCACCGTTGAAGAAAATGATGGTGCAGAGATAAGTCAGTTACTCTGTGCCCTTGCACATGCAAAGCGTCTAACTGTCTATAATGATACCCTTGAGGCCATTGATCATTGTGTTATATATTACTACATCAGGTGCTACTCCTTTATCGGGGATTTCATTAAATAGTTTTCTTGCATCTCCAGACTTGCCGGCTCGGAAAAAGCTATGAATTAGAATACTGTACATATATGCATTAGCTAGCATACCTGTATTCTCCATGGATTCAAACAATTCTACTGCCTCCTCCACTTTTCCATTCTTGCAGTACCCATTTAACACTGTACCGTATGTGAAAGTATCTGGAGATGGACCAAAAGCTTGCATCTCATCAAACAAATTATTTGCAGCCCGAACTCTTCCATCACGGACTCACGGTATAGTCCCCCTAACAGTGTGTTGTAAGTGACTGTTGTTGGTTGCAATCCGTTTCGTTTCATTTTCTTGAACAGCTGCATAGCTTCATCCACCTTATGATTCTTGCAATACCCATCGATTAACACATTGTAGTTGAACACATTTGGCTCAAGGCCCCTATTCACCATCGAGTCAGACAGTTTAACCGCTTCTTCCAGATGACCTGTCAAACACAAAAACCATCCATCATTGAATTATAACTAATCTGATCAGGTTGAATGTTCAACTTGTCCATTAGTTGAAACAACCCCCAAGCATCTTCCATCAACCCATCTTTACAATGTGAATCTATTAATATATTAAAAGTTACCGTATCGGGTGAAATCCCTCGATCCATCATTTCATAAAAACATTTTCTTGCTTCTTCATGTTGACCATGTAGGCAAAGACCATGAATCATAGAATTATAAGTTGTTAAATATGCAAAGATTCCTCTACTAGCCATCTCTTCAAGAAGTCTCTTTGCCTCATTAAACTGTCCTGAATTACAAAACCCGTTAATCAAAGAAGTGTAAACAACTACATTCGGTACAACATTTGAACCGCCAAGCTTTTTAGAGAAGATCACCAAAGCTTCGTCAAGTAAACCTCCTTTACAAAGAGTATCTACGATTACAACATATGAAACCACATTTGGTCTGCAATTCCATTCCGACATCTTGCTTTTTAACTGAATAGCAAGACCCACTTTTCCAGTTCTACAAAACCCATGAATAAGAGTATTTTTTTTTTTTCTTAATCATCAAATATTATTACTCAATAATGAAGAATTACAACTCAAATCAAGAGCTTAGAGTTATTTACACTCTGAAAAATAAAACTTAAACAAAAACAGAAGAAGAAGAGATTTGGATAAGGCCCATTAATCAGTAATCACACAAAAAGCCCATTGACTTCCTTCAACAGAACCTATAGTATACTTTACCAGGCATTTCCAATGAAGTTACAAAACTTGGTCTTGTTGTGTATTTCAGACAAACTCCCCTGCCCAGACCTGCACCTCTTTTTGCCATATCATCTGCTGTGAAATTAACCTCTCTCATTCTATGTACAATTTGAAGCCTTCCTAATAATGCTTTTATTATGTACCATCTTACAAAACTGTAAGCTTTAATTGCTGCATTAGAGTCAGACTGAATACAAATCTCAAACCTGTTATTCTCCACTGCCCATTCTGCTGCACCTAGAATAACCATCATTTCAGCTATGAAGTTGGTTGCTATTCTCAAACCTCTTGATTCTGCATATATAAATTCACCCTTTGCTCCTCTACAAACAAAACCAAAGCCTGCTGCCCCTGGATTACCTCTAGAAGCACCATCACAACAAATGAGGGTCTGGTTTACTTCAGGGAGATAAAATCTCAATTCAACAATCTTTTGCAGTTTTATTGGTTGATTACTAATTTCAAAAAATTTGAAAATCATGTAGTCATAGCTACAGTCCCACATGAAATTCTTTATTCTCACAGCACATTCTTTAGTATACTGTTTTACTCTCATTTTGAACTTCCCCAAACTTACTTGTTCACCCTCAAAGCATCTCATGTTTCTCAAGAACCATATTTCCATCATTGTTATGGAAGCACCCAAAATCCATACATCTCTTACTGCTCCACTTTTGTGTCTTGCTAAGCTTTTCACATCTTCATAAGACTCATGATTACAAAATAGAAAAATTCCTCCCAACCATTTCCATATCAGTTGACTAAAATTACACTTCCACATGATGTGCTCTATGTTGTCAGTATCTTCTCCACAAAGATAGCATTTTGAAGCTAAATTGAAGCCTTTCCTTTGCATCTTCTCATCAGTGGCACAGATTCCTTGCACAATCTTCCATATATTACTGGCATTAGTAGGATGAAGCACTGTATTCCAAACTAATTTAGACCAATTAACTTTACTAAATTTGTCCCTGATTAGTTCAGCTGCAGAGGCTAAGGTAAATTTGCCTGACATAGTACCATCCCACACCCTCCTGTCTTCTTGGCCTGATAGAACTGGCAAATCCTCCACTTGGAAGTAATCTAGTAATCTCTGGGTTATCAACCATTCACCATTCACAATTAAGTCAGCAACCCTCATATTTACATTTTGTTGCATATATTCATCTTCTTCAAATAGTTCTTTCAGTGGTTTTTCTTTGATCCAAGAATCATTCCACACTGAAATTTTTAAACCATTACCAGGAATCCATCTTGTATGCTTCTGGACATCTGCAATGACCCATTTCAGACCTGGCCATACACTTGATTTCATATACCCTGTAATCCATTCCCCATTCAATTTAGTGAATTTGGCTCTCATAAATCTTGCCCATTCTGCATCAAAGGTTTGAACTTTCCATACTTCATTAATAATGCCTTGTTAACCACTTCAAGTCTTCTCAAGCCAAGTCCTCCTTCATCCATTGGTGAGAATGTTTTCTCCCATTTCAAAGTAACACATTTTCTCTCATAAGGGTCACCAGTCCATAGAAAGTTTCTTATCAATCTCTCACAAATTTTCATCACACTTGAGGGCCATTTATAAACTTACATGTTATATATAGGAATGCTACTTAAAATAGATTTCACAAGAGTTAGCCTATCCATGAAAGACAGAATTTTACCAATCCAACTTACCAGCCTATTTTGCAATAAATCCACCACTCCCCATACTGTACTTGAAGTCACTCTTCCTTGTTTTAAAACAACACCTAAATATTTGTCTGGTAAACAAGAGACATTCATTTGCAATTCATTAGCCAGAAGTTGCCTCCTTTGATCAGTTACCCCACCAATAAAAATTTTACTTTTTTGTTGATTAATTACCTGACTAGAGGAAGACTGATAATCATGTAAAAGCTTCATAACAGTTTGTATATTTCTCTTATGTCCATTAAAGAACAAAAAAACATCATCTTCAAAAAGGATATGAGTGAGTTGCACACCTCTGTAATTGACCATGTGAATGATTTTTCTTTCTGCAACTAGTTTAGTAAGCCTTCTACTTAAAACATCTTCAGCTATAACAAATAAAATAGGTGACAAAGGATCACCTTGATTCAAACCCCTACCAACTTCAAAAAAACCAATATTGCCTCCATTTATAAGCACGAAAATTCTAGCTGATTTGAACAATTGATGAATCCAATTTACATATTTATGAGAAAGCCAAATCTCCTCATAACTTCAAAAAGAAACTCCCAGCTCAGAGAGTCATAGGCTTGAGTGATATCCAACTTTAATCCTATATTACCACCTCTCCTCTTTGTATCCAGCTCATTAATCATCTCTGAAGCCAACACAACTTGTTCTTGTATACATCTACCCTTGATAAAAGCTCCTTGTTGAACTTAAACAATTTTTCCAACATACCATATAGTCTAGTTGTCATGATCTTAGTAAAAATTTTGAAACAGAAATTGCTAAGCCCAATGGGTCTGAACTGATATGGTCTTCTAGCACACTTAACCTTTGGAAGAAGAAATAAAAAATTAGAGTTTAAACCTCTAGGTATAAAACCTTGTCTCCAAAAATATTGAACAACTTTTATTAGATCTTCACTAATTATCTCCCAAGCAAACCTATAAAAGAAACCTGGAAGACCATCAGGGCCAGGAGCACTATCTGCATTAAGAGAAAAAACAGCATCATGTATTTCATGAACAGATGGAATCCCTTCTAACATACTATTATCCTCAAGTGTGACTGCTTTTGGTATTGCATCAAAGATACCCTCAGTAAAATTAACATTTTTAAACTTAAACTTTTCTTCAAAATATTGTTCTAGTGTTTGAGCAATTTGATTTTGATCTGTAATTATTGAGCCATTAACATCCTCCAACTCAGATATAGCATTTGCAGCTTGTTTCATCTTGATTGTAGTATGGAAGAATCTTGTATTAGCAACACCATCTTTTAACCACTTCTCCCTTGATTTTTGTTGAAAAATTGAATGAAGCTGTTGAGTAAGCATTTCTTGTTTCCCTCTTGCTACCACCAAATTATTTAATAATCTAGTATCACTAGGATTCTGATCAGATAAAGTAGTTGCAGATAAAACTTCCTCATATGCCTTTGCCAATTTCAGCCTTACATCACCAAAAACATGCCAATTCCAATCCTTGATTCTTATCATCATTATCTTCAATTTATGCATAAATAAAAACATTGGATTTCCTCTAACCTCTTCATCCCATACTTTTTTAATTAGTCTCTTGAAATCTTCATGTTCAAGCCAAACCTTCAATACCCTAAATGGAACATTTTTAGGTTTTGGTACTGTCATACATGAACCCAATAAAGGACTATGATCTGAAACACTTCTCATTCCAACATTATAGGTCCAGCCAGGATATTTCTCACTCCACTTTAGATTAAACAAGGCTCTATCCAATGTGCAAACTATCCTTTTGATTCCAGCTCTATTATTACACCATGTAAACTGCAAACCTGAATGAGGAGCCTACATTAAGTTACAAACATTCAAAGCTTCATGAAAATCTTGCATTGCACCTCTCAAAGGTGTTCTACCCCCTTTTTTATCATTCACACTTAACATTGTGTTAAAATCACCAATTAATAACCATGGTAAATCCATATCACTCATTTTCTCTAATTCCAACCATATTTCTTTTCTATCAGAAGCAAGAGAAGTAGCATGAATACCAGATACTAAAACACCGCCCATATTAACTGTAATCACTTGATTAGTAGTTGACACAACTGAAGGCTCATTTATAGAAGCACTCCAAAAAATCCATATATTTCCTTTCCCCCAATTAGAAGAATTATGTATTAACTTATGATGCATTCCAGGTAGCATCAAACTTTTACAATCCTTTGAATTCCATTTAATTTTTGGCTCAACCACCCAAACTAAAGTAGGACTAAACTTCTTAACTAAACTCCTTAATTTGTCTTTGGCTCTAGGTCTTCTTAAGCCCCTGACATTAAGAAAGAGAGTCTTCATTTTGAAGTAGAAAGTTGAGAAGATACATGACTTCTCACTCCTTTTTTCTCTTTAACTAAATTGACAGTAACATTTTGTTTTCTTGTAGTAATCAGACTAATTGGTTTAGGCTTGACAATATTCTTTATTACTTCCTTAATTGTCATCTCCTTTTCAGTGTTCACATTAATACAATTAACAACAGAAGAACTACTTGATGCAATATCCAATAATTTGTTCACACTAATTGGGGGAAAATCATCATTCATTAAGTTTTGAAGAACATGGATGTTGGTGCAAAATTAATCACCCCAACAATCTTCGAGATGGGTTTATGATGATCGAATCACCGCCATTTAGATTCTCCAAAGAATTGTTGATTGAAAATGGTGAGGGTACCTGCAAAGACACTCCGATGCTAAAATCAACGGGAGTTCTATGCAAGTAGGTTGTTAAGAAAAGGAATAGAAATTGTCTCCCTTTTGTGCTGAGATTTAGCCTCTATATATATAGGCAGAAATAGATGTATCTTTAGGGTTTTGATAGTTATCCTAATAACTTCCTCATCCGTATTTCTAGTAAAGACGTAGCAAAATCTATTTCGCCTATATATATAGACATGATATGTCAATTCGAATTATGTATCTTTGATAGATATACACGTAATGTTAAGGTTACAAAGATAATATATATACACGTAATAAAGAAAAGGGGTCCTTTCTCCCGTCATTTGGTATTCTACCGTTCCAGTGAAAGGACTTTTTTGACCCTTGGTTATTTTTTCCGCCTGCCTACCTTTTTGTTATTACGAAACATACGAAGGGTAAATATAAAATTCCTTTATCATCTTTCTTACTTCCTATTCTTATCGAGCACAGAAACCCAACCCCAACACCTTTCTTCTTCATCCCCAAAGTCGAACCACACAGAAAATTCGACATCGAAATCAAATCAGTTCTCAGGATTTCAATTGCTATCAAATCAAACCCATTTAAATTCTATAGAATTTCAACTCGAAACTCGGTTTCACCTCTAACCTAAACTACATCAACATCAACTCAGTTATCAGGATTTCCTCTTCCTCTCTGATTATCAACTCAACGCTGTACTTATTTGGTAAGAATTTGTCGGAATTTATAGTTAGACTTAAGTTATTTTGAGTACCCATTTTCTTTTTTTTGTGGTTTTTCGAAGAAGTTTTTTTTTTTTTTTTTTTATCAGTGGGAAAGTGGGTTTAGGGGAAAAATTAGGGCATTATCCTAATTTGTTTGATTAGGATTCGATATGCTCTTTTGATGTCATTAGGCCTTCGAAGTGGGTACTCATTGATAATCTAAGGTTTCTGTTGTGAGATTAAGTTTGTGAACACTATCTGTTTGTCTAAAGGCCTGACAGAATCCATTTTAGTTTCTGCACAGTTTTCCATTCAAAATCTTCTGTTAACTTTTCTGAAGGATTTTAAACAGTGATGAGTTCATTGCGGGTAATGTTCCGTGGTTTTCATCGGCGAAGTCCAAGAATTATCGAGTAACAACAAAATGATGCTCTTTCAGGTTTTCATCTACGAAGTCCAAGAGTAAACTAGCAACTTACGGCGGCACCGTGTTCATTATACATTCAGTGACCGAAGTCAAGAAAAAAGCACTTCTTAAAAATCAGCATAATGCTTATCGCAGCCAAAAACAAGAAATGAATGTGGAAACACCGCAGAAACAAGCAAACAATTCCCTATCACCACTCAGGTTCGACCAAAAGACCATGGAAAGGGAACCAGTACAACAAGTAAGTGATCGATGCATATAATCTGTGTACATTTGAGTATCTGATTAAAAAATTAGACATGATTTTACCACCCAACTATCTGCCTAACTTACAATCAACATAGTATAATAGAGGGACAAAGCAAATGTTAATGTTATTGCGGTGAAAAGAGTAGTTGAGAAGAACAAGCGGAAGACTGAAACATGCAATGTTATGGTGGTGGGTGAATAAGTTGAGAGGAACTAATGGTTGATTGAATACTGCAAGATAAAACATTTGGTGTACAAAAAAGTAACACCGGTGAAAGAGTGGTACCTTTAAATGGAGAGGTCATTTTTTATTTACTAATCTAATGTTGAATATTAATATAAATAAGAAAAATATGCAAAGTGCTCATTTTTAACATTTAGCAGTACTCTGATTGAAAGAGCCAAGAAGTGATAATGTAAAATGAACGAGGAATTGGCATCCTCCGAAAATAAAAACAAGCAAGAAATGCCAGGCATGAAATAAACCCGGAACAAATACAACTTCGATTACGGGAACCCGTGTTCTGTCCCAAGGCGAAAGAAGTTCAATGGGCGAAAATAAATTAGAAAGAATCCGTGAAAGACATCGTATTGCTTATCGCGCAAAATGTAACTAGGCTTGGAGCTAAAACAGAGATGAGTAGGAAGCACAAAAAAGCACCAGTAGGTTTAAGATGGATGACCGATTTGTTTAGTTAGGTTAGTTTTTTCATACAAAACTTATCATGTCAGTTTTTTTGTACTATATAATGTTTTGCTAATCGCGTTTTTTTTTGACATTGGAAGCAATGGAGCTCCTATAATTAACCCCATTGATAGAGCAGGCTCAATGTCAAGAATCATTAATCAAAATTCAAATTTAAACCGTAGCAGCCCCCCTGATAAGCTTACTCTTAAGAATATTTTTATTGCTCTTTTTCGGAATTCTCTTGGTTGCCAATTATACTGTTAATAATGTAAAAATGTACACTCTTATGGTAAGATATATCATGTTTACTATACTAGCATAGTTGTGTTTCTGTTATATATCAATGTTCTGAAAACCGGCCCGGACATCGACCCGGCAAAGCTAGTGGGTCAAGGGTCACTGGTTCAACCAGTGGTTAAAGCAGTGGTTCACTGGGTCATTTATTAATAAAAGAAGCTAGTGGTTAAATAAATTACGGTAAACAAAAACTGGATTGCGGGACAATTTATTTTGTTTTACGAGGTTAAAATCGTAAAACAGCTTCGTTAAAAGATAAGATTTACAATTCCTTTTTTAAATGTAAAGATTCCAAACACTGTTTCAAACTTAAAAGACCAGAAACTCTCTCCATTTCTTTTCCTAGTTCATACTCATAGATCTACTTACTTTTGTTTTTGTCTCTATCTTTGAATGTATTTTTCTTTTCTTTTTGATACAATCACATCTTAATGTCTGATTTTTTTTTTGATTCATAGGTTTTTTAATCTAATTAAGCTGAACCTTACGTATTAGAATGAGTGTGTTATTTGATGAGTCAATTGTGCTTGCTAGAACCTTTAAAATCCAACTGCAATTCGTGTTTGTCTTTGTTTGTCTCGTCAAAATTAAATTCCAATTCAAACGTGGATCCGATAATACAAGCTTATTATCCAGTGTACTGGTAATTGTTATGGTTGAAGAAGATGAAGGAGATTGAGTAGGCAGAAGCTTTGTTTTAAAAATCTTCGAATAAGGCTATCCATTTCACAATGATTCTCAAATATCAGATTTACTAGACTCCATGATTCTCAGGCTTTCGTTTGAGATCGGAAAGAACTTTTTTTTCATTTTAGATGATCTTTGGGTCGACCCGTTGCACCGTCCGGGTTGCATGGGTTCGGCCGGATCGGCCGGTCAACTGGTTTGCAGAAAATAGAGCGGTTTTTGACAAAGTTAGTGGGTCAGTGTTGAATCGGACCGGAAAAGTGACTGGGTCGCCGGTTTACTGGGCTGACCGGCCGGTCCGGTCCGGTTTTCAAAACACTGTTATATATGACTCTTGGAAACGGACAGTGAAAGGAATAACAAATGTCCACTTTGACTCTTTTCACGAAAAGAGAAGTCACGGAAAATTTGACTTTAGTTGAAACGTGAAACGGAATGGCAGGCGCATCGCGCGTGCGTCTTTACTAGAAACACAACTATGTTAGTATAGTAAACATGATATATAACTTAGTATAGTAAACATGATATGGCTTCCCTCAGAAATAGATGTAGCAAAATCTAAAACTCATATATTTTTCTTGATTAATCAAAAGCAATTAATAGAAAAACATGGAGCTCTTTCATAAAACAGTACCAAATCTATTAATCAAATTCCAAGAAGTAGAAAAACATGGAGCACACGGTTACGGTAACGTTTTTCCGTGCAACAGAAGATACTCTCGCCTGCTGCCCTTGCCAAACTTAATTTTGTCTTTTTCCTTGAGTTGGTAGTAGCGTTCAGGTTCAATGAGTTCACCATTAATGTAGGTTCCGTCGCCGGTTCCAGCATCCCATATGCAAAGGCTTAATTGCTTCTTAATGTTGCCATTGCCATCAGGCTGCTTGTTGTCTGTTTCACGGTACTCGAAGACTGCATGTAGTTGGTTGCTAGAAACCTGATCCTCAAGATAAAAGTCAGCAGACGGCCACGTTCCGACAAAATAACAGCTTCTCGACGAAAGGTATCGGATATCACGCTCGAGCAATTTACCGTCCTCTAAGATCCTAAGCCTCCAGCTATTAACATTACGTGTATATCTATCAAAGATCCGTATCGCATTGATAAATTTCTCAGCCTTTTCAGGAATCACAAAATCTGTCCCAAGTTTCCTAAATTCTTTTGAAGATCCATCACAAATACAATCATATTCCAATGCCATTGGGATATTATGATTTACAAATCGATTCACTTGATAAAAGATACAACAACCCTCAAACCGCTGGTATTTGATCAAAGAGTGAAATCAATATGAGCAGCAAGAAATAAAATTTGACGTGGGGTGGTCACCAACCAAACGTGCCGGTATTTATAGACCCAGCTGAAAGTCTAAGAATCCTCTTAGAAATAAAATTCTGATTATATATATTTCAGTTTCTTAGTAGGAATAATAATCCTTTCCTGGTAGGAACATAACAATCCCCTTTCCAACAGTCAACTGATAAGGGAAGTCTAATAAACAAAATTACGATTAGTGCCAAACTCAACAATAAATTTCGGATTGTATCTCTAAGAAAGCACTTCCAACGGTGAAGAGGCGCGACTTCATAATATAGCTGTCACGCACGCATCCGCGGGACAGCACGACTCAAGTTTAATTCTAGTTTGCAAGTATTAAACTTGTTTCCCTTTCCTGTAGAGAAAACCGACCATACGTTGTCTCGTATCACTTCGTTCATTGTAGATATTTATGGTTGATAAGAGCAAACGAAGGTGAAATATAGTAATAGATTATGCATCAATCAATTGGAGAAAAGTTTTGATGGGGCGTTTTTTTGAAGGGGTATGAGGGACCAATTATATGGTGACACATGCACTTGATATCAATGCATTTTGTTTCCAAAAATATTAAAGAAGTTTATTTTGAGAGAAAATTTGTTTTCTTAATTGGTGTTGGTGTTTTGGAAACAAAATTCATTGCTATAAGTGCATATGTCACCATATCATTGGTCCCCATGCCCCCTTCAAAAACGCCTCTATCAAAAAATTTTCTCCAATCAATTGTATATCTCCATATAATCTTAACCTAATACTGCACTGTATAACATTCAGAGAACAATGGTTTAGACAATTGATGATTCAATGGTTACAATCACAAGCAAATATATTGTTAAACACAACAAACTTGACGTATCATTTACCAGCGAGAGTATGAAAGAATTTCTTGTGCTTCAAAATTCAAACAGGATAGAAAATTATTCTAAAACTATGTTTTGTCACAAATTCCATGGCTACTAGATCTGTTACTTACAAGGTCGATTTTTTTTTAATTATTTTGCAGTTCTGAAATTCTAAATACATGAAAAGATCATACAGACATTATAGTCATTTACATACTTCCGTCGAGTAAATGATGAAAGAAAACCTTGGCAGTCGCTTAGGAAATGTTCCCACCTAGCACCCACAGCTTACGAGTCTCGTATACTACAAATATCATTGCAAACATAAAATTGAGATGTCGTGTGTGGAGAAAATTAACAATTGCTACTATCTACAGTTTTGGTTTTCGAAATAAAAGAAACTTACAGAATAAAAGAAGAATTCTAAGATTACCATAATGTCTACATTAATTCACCCATGCCTAACTTTGTATCTGAAGGTTACTCATCTGGAAGTATCAAAGAGAACACCTCTATGCCTCGCGGTAGCTGTTTTGCCTTCATCATCATTCTCTGGTGCGGCAGATAATAACAACCACTGATCCACAAGCTATAGATGAAATCTAAGGATAGCTGATACTACCTGTTTCATGTGTGGGAAATATAACATAGTTTTGAGAGGAGAAATCATTATGACTGACAATTACAAACATCTGTGTTTCTCTTCTCTGATCTCCAAGGTATGTGTAAAGCTTCCCGCATGATTCCAAAACTCCCATCATAATCCCCCATGATCTAATCAGCAGCAGCAAAACTCCGGTTACTGGATCTTACTTTCAACACCGCCTCCACTCTCACTAAACTAATTTTACTGAAACTCTAGGGTTTGGTTACATTTATAGCATAAGAAAGCCTGTGAGATTTACTACAATACCCTTGAAGTAATACCATGCCAATGCGCAGGCCCAGGATATTACAATTTATCTAGCCTATATGAGACTGGATTTTTTATTTTTTTTTTTGATCGGTCAAAAGGAGAATTCATTGAAAATAAGGTACTTAAAGGGTACTTTAACACAATAAAAACAACCGAAACAAGAAAAGGAAACCGAAAATAAATGGAAAATAAATGCAACAACCGTTGGTTCGTCAATAGAAAAAGTAGAATTTCTACCCCTAGAGTTGAAATTGTTGTTGATATTTTATGAAGAATAATCAAGGTACACTATGGATGTCTGACGATCAACAAAACATTGTAACTTATAGAGTAACAAACTCATCCTCCTAAGTTTTAATCCTCAACATAACAACTTAAAATTAAGAAATGCAGATCATCATGAAAAATGGAAGCATGAACAAGAAAATGCGAGAAAAATGGATTCCAAGGACACCCATAGGGAAACAAATCATCATCCTCCAAATCCCAATAACACTCTGCTACCGAAGGAGTTTTTCTGTCTTTGGAATCCAAGAAATTGATGTCTTTGGGCCGTCTTTGGATCAGGTTGGGCTGCTTAGATTTTGGGAAAAATATCGTTTGATCCTTTTATAGGTGGGCCCATGTCTGTTTAGTCCTTTGGTCAAACGCCTTTTATTGTTTGGTCCATAATTATTTAAAAATACAGAATGGACAAAAGTACCCTTCCATGTTAATTTTTACTCATTTTTTGTATCAGTTCATTCCAGAAATGAAATTTCATATAACAACATATACAAACCGGACTTCATTCCAGAAATGAAGTCCATATAAAACCTTTTTTTTTCCTTCATATCAAAACCTATACAAACCAGACTTCGTTCCGGAAATGAAGTCCATATAAAAACCTATACAAACCAGACTTCATTCCATAAATGAAGTCCATATAAAACATATACAAAACCAGACTTCATTCCAAGAATGAAGTCCATATAAAACCTAAGAAAAACAGACTTCATTCCAGGAATGAAGTCCATATAAAACCTAAGAAAAACAGACTTCATTCCAGGAATGAAGTCCATATAAAACCTAAGAAAAACAGACTTCATTCCTGGAATGAAGTCCATATAAAACATATACAAAACCAGACTTCATTCCAGGAATGAAGTCCATATAAAACCTAAGAAAAAACAGACTTCATTCCAGAAATGAAGTCCATATAAAACCTAAGAAAAACAGACTTCATTCCTGGAATGAAGTCCATATAAAACCTAAGAAAAACAGACTTCATTCCAGGAATGAAGTCCATATAAAAATAGACTTCATTTCTGGAATGAAGTCCATATAAAACATCAGCAACATCATCTTCATCTTCTTCGACGTCTTCAACAGCAGCAACAACATCGTCTTCAACACCAGGAGCAACATCTTCATCTTCAACAGCAACATCGTTCAACAACAGCAACATCGTTGTTGTTCGTCGTCTTCATCGCCTCCAAAAAACAGCAACATAAATCGATTCAAGATTCTCAAAAAAATCAAGATCTTCTTCAGCAGCAGCGATTCAGAAACAACACGAGTTCAATCATCGTCGTCTTTATCAAAAACGGATCTGTTTCATCGTCGTCTTTATCAAAAACAGATGCAGCAGCAGAGAATGAAATCAAGAAAAAACACGTTTACATCTTAAGCAGCATCAACGACGAAGATGATTTCATCTCGCAATCAAAACAAGACGATGATTGAACATCATCGTCTTCATCTTCATCTCTGTAAACAATTGCGTGATGAAAAAAAAAAACCCTAGAAAAAATGGCGGAGGCGGAGAAGAAGAAAGAGAGAACCGGTGAGAGAGAGAAAGTAAACGAGAAATAATTTTTCTCTTTCACCAATTGACTTTATATATTGTCCTTATCCAAAAGGGTAATTTTGTCACTATAAGGTGACATTTACATCATCCATGACATCAGCGTAGGACCATATGATAATTTTTAGGACCAAATGATAATTTATATTACCAAATAGGACCAAACAGACAATTGACTGGGTCAAATGGACTAGACTGATACATATATTTTATTTTTAGGACTATACGGTGTTTCCTACCTAGATTTTAGCTTGTTGTGCTGGGCTGTGCTCGTGCTGGCACAGCCCAATTTACACCTCTAATCGGGACGCTCAACTTACAGGGACGTATTAAGGACACAAGGTGAATGCGGTAGTCTTGCTTACAAGTTAAGCTAGCTTTGGGTCCAAATCTTTCTATACTTGTGATTCTTTTATTTAGAAGTCTTCTCCTTTTATTATAAATACCCATGTACTTCGAACAGTATTCAATAAGAATTCTTCAAATTCAATGTCACTGAGTTAGTATTACAGGGGTATATAAAGGAACGCACAAAAATTTCAGCTCAAAAACAGGAAAATTCAAGTGTTGGGATTCCTTACTGCTGCAGATTCTACTATACGCAGGAAGACAATCCAGATCGGAAGAACCCTAGGCGTCAAATATGTGTAGCGTTCCAGAAGAAGTCTATCTTAAGATCTTCGCAGGACTACCAGTAAAATCATTACCTACTTGTAAGTGTGTTTGTAAATGTTGGTTTCAAATAATTTCGAAGCCTGATTTTGGTAAGATGCACCATGATCATGCTATGAAAAACAACAACAACCCTAGCATCATTGCCAGAGGTAAGCCTCGGGGAAGAGTGGCCAATGACGCACTATATTCCATTCATCACGATGCCCCATTATCGCAGGTTGATCATGTCGTCGAATTAGATTACCCGTTCAAATCCCTAAATTGTAACGTTCAGATTTTGGGTTCAACAAATGGTTTGATTTGCTTACAGTATCGGAAGTACTGTACAGGTAATCGGGAGGAGTTTTACTGTCTTTGGAATCCAGCCACTACAGAGTTCAGAAAACTACCCACAATATCGTCTCATTATTATAACCAAAACGTCGGATATGGTTTTGGTTATGACCGGAAAACTAATGATTACAAGTTAATAGTTGTGCATCAGTACTTTGACAGACAGAAGAACCATTCTTATACCTATACCATGGGATCAGGTTCATGGAAAAACAGTCAGACCGTACCTTATGTGTTTCGGAATTGCGAGGGGGTGTTTTTTAAGAGAGCTTTGTATTGGTTTGGCAAACCGGCTGAAACCGGCACCTCCGAGTTCATAATCTCTTTGGATGTCAGTGACGAGATATTCGAAAAATTGCAACTACCGGACCAATTTTCAGACTATAAGCATTATTGGTCGATGACAATGGGAGTATTGGAAGAGTGCCTCTGCGTATTTGTTTACACGGAGGTTGAACATGAAGTTTGGGTGATGAAGGATTATGGAGTTCCAGAATCCTGGACTAAACATTATAGCTTTGCCGATCAGAGTAGCTATAGACTGAGTCTTAAGTGGTCTTTTAAGAATGGTAAGATTATTCTACAGTATGATACTTATAAGTTAATAGTTTTATATGACCCAAAGGATCCAAGTGCTAAGGAATTAATGAATCTTGAAAAGTCAGGGTTATACCAAGCAGAATTTTTTGTGGAAAGCCTAGTTTCACTCAACTCTGGTACATACGTGGGTAGATAGATATTATTGAAACATAAAGATGGAAGAGACCTAGTGGTTTTACATCCCGTGTTTATATAAGAATTTTGGTTTTACAATTTATTTATTTTCATCCCGTTTAATTTTCTTTGATTCATGTGAGTGTCCGGTCTTTCGAATTCTATTCACTAAACCTAATACAAAGTGGAACAACATCATGAATAATTTTTGACTAAGTGCATATACTTTAGCTTGGTTGGTTGGTGTTGCTTTTTTGAATTGTAATGTTCTAATATGGGTTTCCAATTGATATGAAGAAGCGCCAGGGATGGTGATGTAACAGTTGATAATGATTCATGTCAACGTGACATATATAAAAGACCAATGACAAAAGAAAAAAATTTATAAGTGTGGAACTTTTGACAATGCTGGATATCCGACATCCTACTTTTAGAACTACTGCATTGGGTTCTGACACCCTCTTTCTCATAGTTACTATGAGATGTGTGGATGTGGCTTGTCTGATGCCCACATCCTGCGTTCTCCCTTGTTTCTGGTTCCCAGAACAATTTATGCCGATAATCAGTCTATCCCTCTTAATTAGCTTTTTCCTTTGTTGAAAACCACAACGGCTTAATTTTTTTCATCGGAAATCAAGCTCTAATTAAATCATCAAATTCAGTAGTTTGGAAGGGGCATGGGTACACCCTGCACAAGGAGAATCCAGTTAATGACAGTGGCCAGATTGCAGTTCCATATTGAATCTTATTGCAAGGTATTAGCTTTCTAATTCTTTAATGCAAAACTGTTAGGCAAGTAATCCATTTTATCAAACATTTTTTATCTGTTAGGCCTGCGAGCTCAGAGGTCATCTCAGATTTTGGCAACATATGTTTCCACGTCAAATGAGAACATAGATTTCCAAACACTTGGGAGATCTTTACAACAGGACCATCATGCTATGTGGACTGTAAAATGTACTCAATCCCATTCCCACCTCGTAGCTAATTTCAACAATTAGACACAATACACTACAAATTTCTAGCTAATCTTAACTAATTTTAGAATTTGTGTTCACATTTAATGTCCTTTACAACCATATTAATAGAGTTTATTAGCTTAAGAATTATTACAATGATTTTACACACCACGGTTATTCACTTCTTTTATAAAGAAGATACTCAATAAACACAACAGTTATGAACCATGTTCACGGTATAATAAATCTTTGATATCTTCTTTTTTAAATAAATGATCTGCAGTTCTGGTAATCACCCCAATCCGAGCGGAAAAGCAAGAAAACTGATATAGAAGCACCTCAATTCTCTGCAATATCCAGATCACCAAAAGCTTTGTTTAACAAAAAGTCTTTATCTGAGAGGAGAAGTCATTATGACAGCTGATATATACCTGTAAGATCTATAATTAGAATTGAAAAGAGTTAAAAGATCTATAAAAAGGATTACAGATGGAAGAAGAACAAGAATAGAATTGAAAAAGAGTTAAAAGATCTATAAAAAGGCTTACAGATGGAAGAAGAAGAATAGAACGAAATGAATCTTTTCCATCACCATATATTCTTTCATCTGATCTGTGAATCAATTCGAAACCCTTTGACAAAGAGTAGGTCAAGTAGGAGTGAATAGAGTTTGTGAATATTTGGAGGAAGGATGGCGGTGGATCTATAACATAATGCGAGTATATATAGCAATAGGAATAGGGTTTTACAATTTCTAATTAAATCATGACCGTTCATCAAAATTCAGTCAGAAATAGCATCTGTCAGTCATAATTGCCAAACTTCGCATTATTAATGATTCTTAACAGGCCGTCTGGTAAACCACACCAAAACCACATCTGTGGTTTTGTCTCATAGATTTTTGGTGTGGTCCCGGTGGGTCCTAGGAGGATAGCAGGGGCCCCATTTCATGGGATATGTTGTGTCTGACGGTTCCGTGTGGTTTAATCACACGGTCCGCCAAGAATTTTCGTATTAAGTGCATTTCTCCAACAATTCTAAAGAGCACACACAAATGTACCGCATTTTAGCCACCACGAATCTAATTATAGATTTTGGGCATATAAAAGAGTTTATCAGGAGAAATATATTCATTCATTTGTTGCATAAAATTTAGACAAAAAATGATTTTCCTTGTTGTGCATCCTCATTTTTCTTGTTTCCCACCCCTTTTTACAATATTTATAAACGATTTACTTTTTAAATCTTGGTTTTCCTCTATACCAGTCATGAAAGTTTATGAGTCAAGTTGACCATTACCATTTTTAATTGTCTTGTTCTTCATTGATCCCACCTTTTGTTTTGGCATCTAATTTGATGAGACGTGGTTGACTTAATAGCCTGTAAACTACTTTTATGGCAAACTCCATTATGGAAAAATTAAGAAAAACACATCTCAACCTAATTAAATTGATGCCGTCAATTATTGAAATACCATTGACCACCCCAATATATGAAAAACTCTTTAAAAAAATTGTCCTTGGTTGGAGTGTAGAGGGGTTTAGCCAAGTATCTTTTAACCTGATCAACCATAATTGTCCATTGTATTTAACTTAGCTTTGCACCCGCCTCTATGTGCATTAAACAAAACATTTTATTTATACAACTAGAACTCTCCTAATTGGCACTAGTTTCACCAACTAGAACTCACACAAGACAGAAATCGGAGAGGTAGGGGTGCACAAAGGTCGGTTCGGTGCGATGCGGTTTCATGCCAAACCGTCCACCTAATCAAATCGTCACGGAACAAGTATTTCTATCGGTTTGGTTAAAAACCGATCCGATTCAGAACGGTTGAAAAGGTTTTTCAATCGGTTTTAACCGATGCCAATTATAAATCAACTCTACCTTTTCTAATGATGGGAAAAATAATTTCAGTTCTAATTGAACATTAATTTATAAATACTTTCTCCCATAAACCCGCTGAAACCCTAGCCATCGTGAATTTTTTCCTTCTTAGATTTGCTCCTCTAGGGTAGATCTGAGATGGAGAACATCAACCTATCTACCCCCTCTTCTTAATCTACAGATCCCTTTCTTTGTTTTGGGTATTTATTTACTTTTGTTTAATCTCAGAGTATCTCGATTTGGTTTCTGTTCATGAACAACAACTACTCGTCTTCCTCTCTACCTTGTACAAAGTTGCTTTAGTTAAGGCCTTTTCGTGTTAGTTTTTGTATTTCAAGTTCTATTTTCACTCATTTGCTGCTCAGGATCTCTTCCTATTTGCTAAAATTTTAGATATGTAATTTTTTTGTTGATTAACGTGATTTCTAGTCAAGGGGTGGGATTTTCATCAAGTGCCTGCTGATTTTAATTTTCGATCTAGAAGCACAAGATCTCCTCCTAATAGAAGTTTGCATCATCTTCAACAAGTTTCCAGGAAACTTCAACAAAGTTTCTCGGAAGTAGCATCATTGTAATCATGACTCCGGTAATGATTCTCACTCCAGCAGCTACAACATTTAGAAAGACTCAAAAGACACAAGCAGTTTCAAGGACTCAAAAGACACAAGTAGATTCAAAGACACCAGGTTCGATTTCGAAGAACACCCTTACCAATATAGACCGAGTTACTCCAAGGATAAAAAATTATACTTGTTACTTATGTTACTGTTACTATGAACGAATTATATACGTATGTATCCGTTCCGAACTACTCTCCGAACAACGAACCGTTGACCGGATTTTTTACCGAATCCGAGCTATCTGAATCCGTATAATTCCCGTACGTACGCCGTCCCGTACTTGTCTCCATACCCCGAATTACTAACTAGGGTTGTACATAACATTCCAGAGATAGTAGTTGTACTGCACAAACAACGTTTAACACCAAATTGGTATAACATTATACTAGATTTTGTGCCCGTGCTACGCACCGGGCACCTCCGACAAACCATCCACCATATTTTTGGTTTGGTGCTACTGTTGCTTTTGTTTATGATTACCTGCAGAACTTCTCCACAACATACTGTATATAGATTAAACAATTACTTAAGGATATATAAGGAAGTACTTAGGTACATAAAATAGGTTCTACATTTAGGAATGATTTTTCTTGCAAATAATAAAAAGAAATGATTGCTTCTTGCATATTTCAGGAAGCATGGACACATATCAATAAATAATTTCAGAACCTTGAGCATTAGTTTTCCAAATGAAAAAGAAGAAATTCTTAATTCTCTACCCATCCGGCTTCTTTTCTTTTTTAACCATATTTTTCATTTGGTGTGATGTGGCTCCGCTTCGCCTCGTCGTGCATTTTTTATTCGGTGTTGTAAAGATTTGCCCCGTCGATGCATTTTTGATTTAGTGTGACTCGCTTCCCCTTGTCCGTCGCTTTGGACTTTTGATTTAGTGTGGCTCGGCTTTGCCTCGCCCGTCCCGATTCATTTTTTATTTGGTGTCGCGCGGCTTCGCCTCACCCCATCGCGACGCATTTTTGATTTGGTGTGGATCGGTTTCGCCTCGCCCCGTCGCAACACAATTTTGATTTGGTGTGGCTCGGCGTCGCCTCGCCCTGTCGCTTTGGATTTTTTATTTGGTGTGCCTCGGCTTCACCTCGCCCCGTACTAATGCATTTTTGATTTGGTGTCACGCGGCTTCGCCTTACCCCTTCTTGATGCATTTTTTTTATTTTGGTGCATAATTTTGATCAAAATTGGAAAACATTACACTAAAGATCAAACTGTACTAAGAAAACATCCAAATAGTTTCTCTCTTTATGTATATCTGTTCTAAGTTCTAGGAAAGAACCTGTGCTACACACCGGGTAATTAGGGTAATTATTAGGTCTTGCCTTGCATGTGACTATTAGTATTTTTCTTCTTCCCCTATTGAATTTTTATAATTGCGAACCTGTGAAATTTTATGAAAAATATGTATATAAAACAAAAACTACGTATCTATGAAAATTCAATTTCTAGCATCTGTACACAACGCCGCATTAGAGAGGAACAAACAAATTTAGTGCCAATGAAAGATCATGGACAATTACATATGTTTGTTCGACAAAAGAAGCAAAGTGACAGACTACTTCTAAAAATACACACAAATACAAAAATGTGAACAGAAAGTTTTAGATACTTATTAGTAACCAACGTGGACTAATCCTTTTGTGGCACATTGACCCTACATAGCTACGATGATACTACACAGAGAGACAATTATGGATCAACGTGCAAATCTATAGCGATTATATCAGGTAAAGACATGCTAAAATTAAAGGGACATGCATATGATACCAAGTAAGCCTTCTTTTTGTCGGATAATACACAACTTGAATTTATAAAGAGAAGTCCTTAAAGATGGATAAGAGAAAGCGGGAAAAGTAGTCCTAATTTCTCGATTCAGATTGGATTTCAGTCATTAGCTCACGACCCCAACTTCATTTTTCTTCGCACTGTTCACTTTCCTTTCTCCTTGAACTTGAATTCGACCTAAATCAAAGATACATGTCTTACCACCATCATTGAATGCACTCTTAATCCTTGGTAATAGCCATCACAACCAACACAATTTGGGTTAAAACCCCGAGTCAAACGCAACAATCATAGCATTAACACCACTTGTTCGGCACCCTTGTAAACAAATCCATCGATCACGGCTCCATGCGTAACCCATCTTCAATTATCGCTCCTTGAACTACATGGCGCGAATCCAGTCTTCAATGCATATTGAAAGCCCCCAATTCCCACAGCTTGTTGTTATGTCTTGAACTCGGGCTTCACAATCTTTGTATCCGCCATCAGCCTTATTGATCCTCTCTGGTCATCACCATTTAGCCACACAAAATCAGTGGCAGCAGCGAGTCCGTGAACCCTCCTTTCTCGCCGGTTTAAACGCAGTCGATATCCTTCAACAGATCGTTCTCCAAAGACCGCATACAGCTGCCAAATGACCATCAAAACCTTGTCAGCACCCATTGTTAACATGTCACCAGACCGTACCTCTATTGAGCATATGATCTCCATAACGGACCTTTGTCGTTATTGCCTTTCTCTCTCTCTCCTTCCACCCACTCTCTTTTTTTTTTCCCTCTCTATCACCGATCAGGACAAACAAAATGTGAGCACCGAATTGGAGACTGTTGGAGTCTCGTATGAATTACACGGGTTAAATAGTGTAATACCGTGGATATAACAACAAATATGCAAGGTTAAACAGTAGAAAGGAGAACGTATGAGATCCACATTGGTTATATGAGAAGTATTAGTAGAATTCAACGTACTGTAAATTTCGTTACTATGATGAGTAAACTTACCTTGTCTTGGATGACATGAGCATTGTCAGAAAACTACATTTCCGTGTCTCACTCTGACAGTGACTAAAGCATGACTTTTCGATGGCCTTGATGAAAAAGAAAAAAAAGCAAGAAGCAAAAACTCGAATAGATTCAGATTGCATTTTTTGTAACATTGCATACAACAACTTTATGATTACTTTCAGAAAAATGAATCTATGCCATTAGAATCGGCGGATGGTAGAGCTAGGCTGGCTTGTAGCTACTGAAACAATGAAAACTATTCAGTTAGAACAGTCATTTGTATTTTACCCTGTAGACGACAATATTTGACAATGAGAATATTTGAAATTTGTGAAAAACGTACCTTCCAGGAATCATAGGCTGCATCAAGTAGCAGTTATAATTACTTCTGTAGTGGCTGCATCATAAGTTGCATCCAGTAGCAGTTATACTAAATTTTTGCAGTGGCTGTACTGCAGTAGTCATTAACACAAAATCACATTTAGAATGTTGAATTTTAACAATCAAACAAAAATAAAAAGAATAATAACAGAAGCGAATATCAGTTCACATACAGAGTGAGTTTAATGTTGGTTAGTAGTGGTAAGTTTTGCACTGTGGACATACATTTCACATTTATATGCAATGTACTTTGCATAGTCCATTTCAGTGGAAATATCCATGAGTCAAGTCCTAAAGTACATCAAAGGAGAAGGCATGCCAGATCTATTGCCACCTCAGAAGAGCTAGCACTATGGATTTCCAAGATGCACTCTCTTCCAATTGTTTTTTGATGAGCTCATTAAAGATGTCTAAGTAACGGTGACCATACTAATAATCCTTCACAAAAAATAACAATGGCATTGCAATCACCTAACCGTTGCTGATAATTTTCTTGCATATTGCGATAAAGGTGCAAAACCTTTATGTTCCTTTTATTGGAACTTTAAAATTACTGTATAATAGATAAACACCCGAATCAATACCCTAAATTTGTAGATTTTATATCCAAATACAAACGTAACTAAGGAAACAGAGAACTTTTTATGCTCGTGGAAAAAGAAAAACATGCATTTGTAAGAACTTAATTGGTCGATTATCATTGCAAGCTTAGTTTAAATTGTTCTACTCGTAATTAGGTAGAGAATATACTTACTGTTGAGAGCTAGCGTAAAATACGCAAATTCCTGACCTTATAGATCCCGCATGCAACAGTACCATCAAGTATTAGCTACATCTTACAGACCCTGGTGCATCATTTAAATCAGTGAAAATTTTATACATAATCAAGGGGCACAAAACAAAATCAAGTATTAGCTACATCTTACAGACCATGGTGCATCATTTAAATCAGTGAAAATTTTATACATAATCAAGGGGCACAAAACAACCTGACCCCTGCACATAACAGATTTCTAATATCAAAATAGAAAACTTAAAAATCAAAAGAGAAACCCTTAAAATCCTTTTGCATGATACTGCAGTTTTGATCAATCATTATCAGGCTTAGGATAAACCCTTATCGGATTTAAAAATATATAATAACCTAAAAAAGAAAATTGTATCAGACTTGGATGAAACATAAGAAAAATAAGAAAACATAGAGAATTATTACCTGTAATTACTTTTGCATCCTAAATCCGATCAAAAGGGGGGAAGAACATTGAAAAGTATGGCAGGAGGAAAGTATGGGAATAAGAATATTTCATGGGGGAAGAACGTAACTGATATTTCATGGGGGAACAACACTGGTTTTCTGCAGATGAAAAGCGCAGAAGAAATCCATACGAACACCCTGTTAGGTCTTTTATCTAGGTTATTGATTTTTTTCTTTTCTTTTTCTGTCCCGGCAAAGACTGTTTTTTGGTGCGGTTTTTTAAACCGAAAAAGGTATTTTGTGTTACATTCATTAGATTTGAGGAAAAGTGGAATAGAGAATTTTCAAGGGGGCGGTGACGCTCACCCAAAGGTGGGTATTCTCACCGCGCGACGCATGGCCTCGCATGGGTTAGGGGTTTAAAGGGTTTGATGATAAGAAACAACGTTATCCTCCATACCTGGGTACCAATTCAGAGATGGTAAGCCCACCACTCGGTCCTGTTTGTAGTGCAGCACCCAAGTTGGCACTACTAGAGGAATAACGGGCCCGAGGTAAAAGCCCAAGTGCTTACTTACTTTCAGTAATACTACAGTGGTTTTGCATCAATACGTTTGAATTATCCTATTATGCAAGCCAAATAGCTGGCCAAACCAACCCTAATCAGGTTACTTAGCAGTCAAGGGGCTCAAATATGGTATCAGATATCTCCTATTCCGATTTGGTGTTCATTCACTTCATAAATATTAGATATCACTAAGCAATTCGGAGACCCCATATTGGGAATTCTCCCATGTATATATGTATTGAACACCTTTCTCCTTTCCATCATCTTATTAATCTCTCTAGCTAACACACAAGATTAAGAGAAAAAGAAAGTACGTATGCAGAAAGAACTAAGAACAGATCAATCAACTTTGATCAAACGAGAAAGAAACAAAGATGGGAAATAGTTGTATTTGTACATCATCAACTGCAAGGGATACTGATGATGATTGGAGGTCCCGTTGTCACGTATCATCATCCACGACGTTTAGAAAAGAAAGCAGACAAGTACAGTGGCGTCAAGAATCGGAGAAGGAGAAGAAGGTTAGTAAGAGGACAGACGATGAGAATAAAACAGACAAGTGTTCGAGCGAGGAAGATTTGGATGAATATCGGGATGATTTTCTACATAAACTTGAAGAGGACAGGATAGCTATGGAAAAGATTATTTTTGCTAAATTTCTCACAGATGAAGGGAAATTATGTCGTTTGTCTTGGAGACCCGCTTTACCAAGTATACCAGAAGAAAACCCCGAGGCATTCTTCCGCCCATGGGTTCTGTAATTCTGAGCATAGTTAGTTCCTTAATGTCTAGCCGTTCATCTTGGTTAATTCTTGATTAATTAGGATTATTATTCTGTAAAGATCAGACGAGGATAATCGAGGTTATTCTTTTGTTCTGTAATGTCATGGTTAGAGAATTCCAGCGGAAACTGAAGCACCGTTGATTAAACACGCTAATTTCCGTTAACTATTTGACCATCCGAATTCAGAACCAAGTCGGATTCTGTCAATGTTATATCACGATCCGTGTAATTGGTTTGCATATATAAAAATTAACAACATATAGTTGGTGTACTTTTACTTTTTTTTCTTTTGCTAGGATTGATCTTTTTGTTTTTTGTTAACTAGCGGGCTTGTTATATTGAATGCAAAGAAGGATCATGTCGATCTTGTTTTTTGTATCCTATGTTGGCACTCGACAATGAATTATTCCTCGTCGAATATATAATCTTGCTTGTTTTACCCGGTTCTTGGATACATCCCCAGTAATTGGATGTGAGTGTTTGATATCATGCGTTTACCTATGCTGATTCCTCATGAGGCAAATGCAAACAACATCTAAGAACCTTACCGATGGCAGGTAGGGGTTCTTTTTGAGGTCACAAGATCAAATCCCCGTGTCAACATAACTTAGCTCAGATTAGTTTAACTTCACTCGGTCGTCTTCTCATAGGCTAGTTCTTCGTAAACCGAAAACACTTATCAATACTCATTTGTGGCTATAAATTAGAATGATTCTAGGTTGACACCCAAAAGAACTGGGGAAAATCCCATGAGGGGATGGGACGAACAAGGGAAAAACCCTCTAGTATTTGGATCAAAAAATGGGCAGACGTATGTCCCCTTTTTTGTGTGTACGGTATAAATATCGGAATTTTCTCCCTGGTGTTGATGGTGGTGTTTAAACAAAGGGTAAAATCGTAAAACCCCAAATAACCTAATGTCACCAGTGACACATTTATTAGGACTTTTAATGCATGTAGTCAGTAATTAATAGGGGGTATTTTTTCAAATTAGGGTTACAACGAACAAAACCCTAATTCCCCTCCGTGCCAATGGCAAATCATGCCAGCCACACCTAGCCGCACCTCTATGCCAATGGCAAAGCATGCCAGCCATACCAAACGCGCCAAGCATGCCAACCATGCAAACCGCACTCTATGCCAATGGCAAATCATGCCGCCCATACCAAACGCTGCCAAGCATGCCAACCATGCTAGCCGCACCTCCGTGCCAATGGCAAATCATGCCAGCCACACCTAGCCCAAGCTAGCAGCACCTCTATGCCAATGGCATATCATGCCAGCCATACCAAACGCGCCGAAGCATGCCAACCATGCTAGCCGCACCTCCGTGCCAATGGAAAATCATGCCGGCCACACCAAATGCGCCAAAGCATGCCAACCATGCTAGCCGCACCTTCGTGCCAATGGCAAATCATGCCGGCCACACTTAGCCCGAGCTAGCCGCGTCATGCCAAACACACTCTGCCTTGGCCCTAGCTACGCTGGCCACGCCACGCCAAGCCAAACACCCTTACCTTGGCCCTAGCCGTGCCATGCCAAAGTAGCGCCCGGACCTAGGCTTGCAAACCATGCAACCTAGGCCAAATTGGCCACGCATGCCATTGGCACATGCCAACACGCTCGCTGGTAGCTTTTCCTACCAGTGGCGCGACCCAAATTGGCCACGCATGCCATTGGCACATGCCAACACGCTCATTTGGTAGCTTTTTCTACCAAGGCGTGACCCAAATTGGCCACGCATGCCATTGGCACATGCCAACACGCTCGCTGGTAGCTTTTCCTACCCGGGCGCGACCCAAATTGGCCACGCATGCAATTGGCACATGCCAACACGCTCACTGGTAGCTTTTTCTACCAAGGCGCGACCCAAATTGTCCACGCATGCCATTGGCACATGCCAACACGCTCACGTGGTAGCTTTTCCTACCGGGGACGCGACCCAAATTGGCGACACATGCCATTGGCACATGCCAACACGCCGCTGGTAGCTTTTCCTACTGGGCGCGACCCAAATTGGCCACGCATGCCATTGGCACATGCCAACACGCTCGCTGGTAGCTTTTCACCGGTGGCGCGACCCAAATTGGCCACGCATGCCATTGGCACATGCCAACACGCTCATTTGGTAGCTTTTCCTACCTGGGCGCGACCCAAATTGGCCACGCATGCCATTGGCACATGCCAACACGCTCGCCCGGTAGCTTTTCCTACTGTGGCGCGACCCAAATTGGCCACGCATGTCATTGGCACATGCCAACACGCTCCGGTAGTTTTTTCTACCAAGGCGCGACCCAAATTGGCCACGCATGCCATTGGCACATGCCAACATGCTCGTTGGTAGCTTTTTCTACCAAGGCGCGCCCTAATGGCCGAGCATGTCATTGGCACATGCCAACACGCTCGTTGGTAGCTTCTCTAAACACGGGCCATGATTCAACTTGGCCACGCATGCCATTGGCACATGCAAAACACGCATGCTGGAAGCCCAACTTGCAAGCCGTGCAACCTAGGCCAACTTGGCTGTACGCCCCATTGGCACATGCCAAAACCCACGCTGGTAGCCTAACTTGCAAACCGTGCAACCTACCGCCAAGGCATTCCGCACATGCCGTTGGCACATGCCACACACGCCACTAGCAACTCTATGCATTGCCACTTACACTCAACGTACAACCTACCACCAAGGCATTCCACACATGCCATTGGCACATGCCACACACGCCACTAGCAGCTCTGGCATTGCCACTTGCGCTCGAGGTGCAACTCGCAACAAAGGCATTCCGCACATGCCATTGGCACATGCCACATGCGCCCCTAAAAGCACCACTTGCACTCAAGATGCAACCAACACTCGAGACATCAACACAATCTGGGGGATAATTTCCAGGGTTTGGTTTGGCGGTCACAGATTCAATTCTTGCAACATCTTTGAAATCTGTTGAAACATTGTAGCAACCTTCCATTCTTTCTCTGAGCTTGATCTGAACCAATTACGACAGCAACCCATACCACCCAATCCACTAAATACAACCTCAGTTCAATTTCTTTTTCTTGTGCTTTTGATTTACCAATTTCATCGTTCACAGCAATCAACACATAACCATTTTCTTTATAGATTCAAACCCATCTTCAATCTCGCTTTGTTGAACTCATAAACCCTGATTTCATCTCAAGACCAGCAACAAATCGAACCTATTTCTCCCTGCAATCTCTCCCTGAATCTTCATCTCCTTCTTCTCCTCTGTCCATGAAATCTTCTCTGAGCTTTGATTCTTCTCATCGCTCATCTCTCTTGATTTTGCTCTCGAGTCTCGACTGCATCTTCTCGATTTCTGGCTTGACAGCATCTAGTTCATCCATCGCAAACCCTTCTCAGTGCAACTCAAACCCATTCGATCTCTACAATCCATCACAACAACAGCCATCAACATCACCTCCAGATCGAACCCATAACAGACCATTAATTCTCCGATTCGATCCCCATCTCCCTGAGCTTCAACTCTATTTCTCATTCAATTCTTCCCGACCGTGAGCAATCTCTGCTTCTCTCAATTTCTCGATCGACATCATCATTACCTTGTTTATCAGTTGCAGAAACGAACCCTAATCTCGATTTCTCGGATTCAACAGCGACAGCAGTCATGACTTGCTTGTTTTTAGTTTCAGTGGAGGTGAATGAATGAGCGATTGGGAGACTCTCTCGATCTGTTCTCCCTGGTTTTCGCAATAGCAGCAGCAGCTGCTTCAATTTCGGCTATGTAATGATGAGAGAACAATTCTCTCGTTTTTAGGGTTGTAATGATTTGGGTGGGATTTTAACACCCCAGGGATAGGGACCACCCCACTTATTAGATAAGGGATACCCCAGGGATAATTACACCCTCTGACAAATGATAAGGGGTACCACGATGACAACCCCCTTAGCCTTGATCGGGCCTCGGCTTTAGTACTCCTCCAAATTGGGTTGCCCCTTAACCTCAATGGGCTCCATATATCAATCGCCCGTATAATGACCTTTTTGCCCTTTTGGCTCAAATTGGGTGATTTCTTCTTCTTTTCTCCGTGCGACTCCAAAGTAGCTATAAAACTCAAAACAAGCGTAAAATACATAATTTACAAGAAAAATAACAAAGAAAGCATAAACAATAGATAGTAAATAGGATGTATTCTACACCCTATCACACGCCAAGCCAACACCCTTACCTTGGCCCTAGCCGCGCCATGCCAAAGTAGCGCCCGCGCCTAGGCTTGCAAACCGTGCAACCTAGGCCAAATTGGCCGAGCATGCCATTAGCACATGCCAACACGCATCGCTGGTAGTTTTTCTTACCAAGTCGTGGCCCTAATGACCGAGCATGCCATTAGCACATGCCAATAGGCATCGCTGGTAGCTTTTCTTACCAAGTCGTGGCCCTAATGACCGAGCATGCCATTGGCCATGCCAACACGCATCACTGGTAGCTTTTCTTACCAAGCCGTGGCCCTAATGGCCGATCATGCCATTGGCACATGCCAACACGCATCGCTGGTAGCTTTTCTTACCAAGCCGTGGCCCTAATAGCCGAGCATGCCATTGGCACATGCCAACACGTATCGCTGGTAGCTTTTTTAACCAAGCCGTGGCCCTAATGGCCGAGCAGGCCATTGGCACATGCCAACACGCATCGCTGATAGCTTTTCTTACCAAGCCATGGCCCTAATGGCCGAGTATGCCATTGGCACATGCCAACACGCATCATTTGGTAGATTTTCTTACCAAGCCGTGGCCCTAATGGACGAGCATGCGATTGGCACATGCTAACACGCATTCCTGGTAACTTTTCTTACCAGGTCGTGACCCAAATTGGCCACGCATGTCATTGGCACATGCCAACACGCATCGCTGGTAGCTTTTCTTACCAGGCCGTGACCCTAATGGCCACTCATGCCATTGGCACATGCCAACACGCATCGGTGGTAGCTTTCCTTACCAGTCCGTGACCCTAATGGCTGAGCATGCCATTGGCACATGCCAACAGGCATCGCTGGTAGCTTTTCTTACCAAGTCGTGGCCCTAATGGCCGAGCATGCCATTGGCACATGCCAACACGAATCGCTGGTAGCTTTTCTTACCAAGCCGTGGCCCTAATGGCCGAGCATGCCATTGGCACATGCCAACACGCATCGCTGGTAGCTTTTCTTACCAAGCCGTAGTCCTAATGGCCGAGCATGCCATTGGCACAAGCCAACACGCATCGCTGGTAGCTTTACTTACCAAGCCGTGGCCCTAATGGCCGAGCATGACATTGGCACATGCCAACACGCATCGCTGGTAGGTTTTCTTACCAAGTCGTGGCCCAAATGGCCGAGTATGCCATTGGCACATGCCAACACGCATCGCTGATAGCTTTTATTACCAGGTCGTGGCCCTAATGGATGAGCATGCCATTGGCACATGCCAACATGCATCGCTGGTAGCTTTTCTTACCAAGCCGTGGCCCTAATGGCCGAGCATGCCATTGGCACATGCCAACAGGCATCTCTGGTAGCTTTTCTTACCAAGTCATGGCCCTAATGGCCGAGCATGCCATTAGCACATGCCAACACGCATCGTTGGTAGCTTTTCTTACCAAGTCGTGGCCCTAATGGCCGAGCTTGCCATTGGAACATGCCAACACGCATCGCTGGTAGCTTTTCTTACCAAGTTGTGGCCCTAATAGACGAGTATGCCATTGGCACATGCCAACACGCATCACTGGTAGCTTTTCTTACCAAGCCGTGGTCCTAATGGACGAGCATGCGATTGGCACATGCCAACACGCATTTCTGGTAGCTTTTCTTACCAGGCCGTAACCCAAATTGGCCACGCATGCCATTGGCACATGCCAACACGCATCGTTGGTAGCTTTTCTTACCAGGCCGTGACCCTAATGGCCACTCATGCCATTGGCACATGCCAACACGCATCGGTGGTAGCTTTTCTTACCAGGCCATGCCCCTAATGGCCACGCATGCCATTGGCACATGCCAACACGCATCGCTGGTAGCTTTTATTACCAAGCCGTGACCCTAATGGCCACGCATTCCATTGGAACATGCCAACACGCATCGCTGGTAGCTTCTCTTACCAGGACGTGGCCCTAATGGCCGTGCATGCCATTGACACATGCCAAACACGCACACCGGTAGCCTAACTTGCAAGCCGTGCAACCTAGGCCAACTTGTCCGACGTGCCATTGGCACATGCCAAAACCCACGTTGGTAGCCTAACTTGCAAACCGTGCAACCTACCACCAAGGCATTCCGCACATGCCATTGGCACATGCCACACACGCCACTAGCATCTTTAGCATTTCCACTTACACTCAACGTTCAACCTACCCCCAAGGCATTCCGCACATGCCACACACGCCACTAGCAACTCTGGCATTGCCACTTGCACTCAAGGTGCAACCCGCAACAAAGGCATTCCGCACATGCCACACGCGCCACTAGCAGCGCCACTTGCACTCAAGGTGCAACCAACACTCGATACATCAACACAAAGCGGGGATGCTTTCCGGGGTCTTGGTTTGGCGGTCACAAAGATGCGGCGTACACTACGCTCACATTAAGAAAGCGTGAATAGGAATAAAGCGGTCAAGTAAATGTGGAAATAATGGTGAAAATGTTTTCACCCATAAACACCATGCAGTTACCACCTCCTCCCATTATTTCACCCTTTACTCTCTTCCTTCATGAGGCCAG
The DNA here is from genome assembly GCA_023531295.1 of Papaver armeniacum. Lineage (NCBI taxonomy): Eukaryota > Viridiplantae > Streptophyta > Magnoliopsida > Ranunculales > Papaveraceae > Papaver > Papaver armeniacum. The sequence goes on from JAJJWW010011156.1 coordinate 90,630, forward strand.
GGTACGTTTCAATCTCGACTTGTATAAATAGGTCTTACCTATTTCCACCAGACAACAGGTCTCGGTCAGGAGAAAAACACAACACTCTCAGAAAAGGCAACTTTGCAAGCTCTCAAAAAAGCTTTCATCTCTTGCAAGCTTCCGAAGCTTTCACTTTCTGATACAAGTCGAGAAATTACTCTCCCTGAATTATTCTGGTCTCAACACCTTTCTTTGCTTCCCCTCCCCGAATCAACCCTTCTCCTCCACTTTGTGACCGAAGCAAGTCCGGAACGACCATTTCTTGGTTTAGGCCGGACTTGTACAGATTGATCTCTCGAATCTAGAACGTGCTCCCGTGCAGTACATTTGTTTAGGGTTTAAACCAGTTTCTCACTCACCTACCGAATTTACGAAAATCGGCGGAAACGATTTTTGCCCATAAACACTAGTTCAGAGTTTCGAAAGGGATCTTTAGACTTTTGTTAGTTCTAAAGACGATCTTGTGATAATCCATTGTTAACAAACTCTGTTCTGTGCGTGATTGATCATAAGAGATTCAAGTGATTGTGTACAGGTGTTTATTGAAGATCTAATAAGATTTGAAGACAAAGAAGATATTGAAGATTTCTGATTTGTGGGTTCATAATCTTTGGTGTGCACAATACTTGTTTCGGTAAAAGAGGATCCAATTAATAATTGGTTTATCTTTGTGATAGATTGGATTGATTAATTGAGTAGATCTGAATCAACATAATTCTTTGGATTAATAGTGTTGTTGGATTAATCTCAAAAAATTACTTTGTAATTGAACATAAGATAGATCTAAGGACTGATTGAAGGAGTTTATGTTAAGTTAAACGAAAGAGCCTTTGTCCTACTCATATCACTTGGTTGAATAGAGTTGATACCAAACAAATTTGTTGTTCCTTTACTGTTTGGAATACGAACTAAAGGAATTGTTCCAAGTACGTGACTAAGGTCGGAGGCGTGGGAATACAGACGAAACTAGGTGAACTATAGGTTTAGTTGCTTGGTCTCAACTATACGAAGTTAGGTGTAATTTTGTGTAGCGGCTTAATCCTGAGAGTATTCAATTCTGGACAAGGTCTCGGGGTTTTTATGTATTTGCGGTTTCCTCGTTAACAAAATCTTCTTTGTGTAATTTACTTTATATTTCTACATTATAATTGTTTTATTATAATTAAAGTAAATTACACAAACGTTAATTCCTATTTACTTGATAAGTGAATTCTATTGTGTTTTGTTGAATGATACCATTAATGAGAACATGATAGGAATCTGTAGAAAGGCATTGTACAATTAAAGATATCCATTGTTTATATATACCTCACTAGTCCAAAATGGAGAATTTAGGACAGTCGGAATCTGTCGAAAAAAGTTATATAGGACAAATACAACATGTCCTAAAGTCTGTCATATTTTTGGTGTACTATTTATTATAGGACGGACTCTTCTTGTTAAAAATTTACATCACATTTGGTTTGTCCAAAAATAACAACTGACTCTGTTTGTCGAAAAATAGGTTTTAAGAATCAACGGATTCAGCCAAATACAATTCAGCTTAGTCAGATATTTTAAAATTTTATTATTTTCATAATATTAACACTTGAGACAAGCAAGCCATATGAGTAGTAACAAAATCAAAAGATTTCATTAAACTTAACTTAAATTCAATTACAAGGAATGTTTCAATAGAAAAATTACAAATTGAGAAACATAACATATCGAAATTCTACAATGAAGCTACTTTATGTTCACACGACAAGGAAAAATAATAATTTTTAACTTCCAGTGCCCGGCTCCTTCATTAGATGATATACCTTCAACGGGAGATGAATCTTTTGAAGAATTGACCTTAACCAAATAAGAGATAAACCTTCTCTTCCAGAGTACCTTACCTTCCGTGAAGGATGTCGACCTTTCAAAAAGATAATATCCACTACCGTAAGCCATCGCATGATTAACATACATTTTTCAAAAGTAAATATTGGGTAAATCTAATTCACATCAAATGGTAAGGTACCGGCCCTCTGGAAGAGAACCTGATGGATGTAAATAAACATGCGTAAAACGACAGAGTGTTATCAAGACATACAACCAACATAGACCAAAACAAGTTCAGGAATTTGAGAAATAAGCACAAAATTCACATAAAAAGAGAAGTATCAAGAGTACATACACAATATATTTATCCACTTCATTAAAGGACTACCTTTTTGAAGCATGGCTAAGAAAATTTCTCAACCACTATAAGACTTAGTTTCCTGACAAGCATAATGTCTAGATTATTAAGATTTTATTACCTTGAATACGACATCATATCACCAAGAATAGAGACACGGCTTATAAATGGACCTTTCAATATCGCACTTCTTGGAATAAAGAGTTTGGTGCGATTTGCACTAGTAAATCAATAAGACCCAAGAAAGGAAGTAGTAATACATCTTGTTATCGTGCCTATCACTGTTAGCAATAGTATACAACATACATAAACAAAATGTTCATTGCACTTTTACTCGTAACGGTGCAGACCCATTTCGTGTGCATATAGCCCAGTACTAGTAAGATGCCAACGGTTGATATAACGTTGATTCTTTCATATTCTCAGATAACAAACATCTTTGCATAATCAGTAACTCTTACAAATTCTAGACCTAATTCTCCCATTGCCTATTCTATATCTTCTTGAGCTTTCATAAATACTTCAACCAACACCAAACAAAGTAGATTTAACTCGAATAACACATAAATAAGCCGGAAAAACAAAATCCACAGTTAATATTACAAAGACATTACTCATGAAGATCGAAATCATGAAGCTTTTCTTTCTTCTCTAGAATATACATCCCAAATCATCAACATTAGGTAGCTTTCCTTAGCTTACAACAATCAGGAAACTATTCAATGATAAGCGAACAAGATCATGCTGAACACTTCTACCAAGAAGGTCTACTGAAAAATTACTTTTGGAAATGCAAAGGGAAAAGCATCTATTCAAGTATAATTGCAAATATAAACCTAACTGATTTGTTGTATCAATAAGCACCAAAGATGAATCTTAATCCCAAGAACATTTATACACCCAAACATAGTATCTTATCTTAACACCATTAATAATTTGAAAATCCATATGGGATATCATCGTTGTCAGCAACAGTAAACAACCTATACAAATGAAGTGTTCATGGCAATTTTAATTGTAATATTCCGGTTTCGATATCTAAATTGCAGATAACAAACACACCTAGTTATTAAGCCCACAACACTGTATTAGTATGAAGTTAAAAACTGATATTACCTTCATTCTTTCATATTCTCTTACAACATCATCAATAACTCTTATGAATGCTATCCCAATTCTGGCATATCGCTCATATATCTTGTTGAGCTCTCACTTGTCCTTCAACCTGCAGGGAAAAAGAATATTTAACTAGAGTGAAATAAAACAACCCAAAAAAAAAACAAATCCAGAGTTGAACATGATTCAGTTCAACTTATAGTTTGCAGTAACCAAGCCATGATTTAATCATAGATAAATGTTACCCAAACGTACTATGAAATTTGGATGCTCCAATGTGTAGTTGGGATTCATTGTTTATGAGTGTTTAACCATAAACAATGCTAAACCAGATTCCTACGAAAAAACCCAAGTTCGAATTACTAAAAAGAAGTAAAAATTCATAGAGAAACTATAATTTTATAATTTTTTAAAATTAAAAATTAAATCAGTATTTCATAAAGAAAAAATAAAGATATAATCAAAAGAATTTTTACTGATCGATTCGCGTCTATGTCTGTCCTCACTCTCAGTTTCTTAAACTTTTGATGATGATTCTCTTCTTCTTTTAATCTTCTCTAGGATCGTGCATCAACCCACCATCACTTTCACCATTTCAAACTAACACTAGTCCAAAATGCGGATTTTAGGACAGACAAAACCTGTCGAAAACTAGGTTATAGGACAAATTTTGTCCGTCCTAAAGTCTGTCCTATTTTTGGTGTACTATTTTTTAAAGGACGGATGGTTCTTGTCAATAAAAAACCACAGATTTTGTTTGTATAAAAATAACGACTAACTGTGTCTGTCTAACTTCAGGTTTTATTCAGCATCCTAATTCAGCCTAGTCAGTTTCAGCCGAATCTGATTCATCTTAATCATATTCAGCTGAGTCGATATGAATCGTCTTTTATTTTTATTTTTTAATAACAGTTTTTAGTCTAATACTTAAGACAATCCAACATACTGGTCAACAAATGGACACATTTTATTAAAATCAGTTAGAATTTAATTTACAGCTTGGCAATAATCACCCTCAGTTTGAATGAGATAAGCTACATATTTCATTCACATTTTAAACAACAATGAAGAAGAAAAAACAGCATGATTTAACTTCCAGGTGCACTAGTTATGGGACATTCCATCATATCTCCGTGAAAAATATCTCCAAGTGAGACACGTATTTATTTGGCCATTCAATCGTCTCACCAGGATCAATATCTCCAAGTGTTCCATCTTCAAAACCTAGTTCAGAAAACTTGTGAGGAAAATCTGTCGTGCTTTCAAAAATCAAAGCTCCGCTGTTGTAAGCCACTGCAGAGAAAGTATACAACGTCAGAAAACTTGGTCAGAATCTAATTTACATTAATTTGGTATATCAAACATGCTTAAGCAACGAAGGTAACGACAACGAAAGGTTTTTTTTTAAGCATACAGCCAACAGAGGCCAAAGCAAGCTGGGTGATTCTCACCATATGAACAAAATTGACATAAAAAGAAGAGTATCAAGATTACATACTGTATATTCATCCACTCCATTTAAGGGCATTCATTACCTTTTTAAAGCATCACCAAAGAGAGAATTAAGAACCACAGTAAGACTTAATTTTTGACAAACTTAAGATTGGTAAAGTTCATTACCTCCAATACCATACTTGGGGCTCGTTAATAATGCTAGAAGGAAAATGAAAACAAAGCAGACTTATAAATGGATTTTCCAATATTGCGCTTTCAACGATAGAGTTTAGCGGCGCTGTCCCATTCTCGGTCTGAAAACCAATTAACACCATTGTAACAAGATAGTAATACTAAGTTTAAATAGTTGAAGGTTCCTAAAATGCACAAATACATATTTATGATTCTAAAAATGTAAAGCATTTTTTTTGGGAGGTAATCCAAGCACACGAGGGGTCGTACATTAAAACCCATCGAGACAATCTTGTATTTCAAGTAGCAAACCAATAAGATGATATTAAATAAAGGGGGCAATATATACAAAATCAAATGTGTGATAGCATAGCTTCCATATAATACACTTAATTGTATTATCAATGTATACTAATGCACGTACAAGATAACATAAATAAGCAAAGAAACATTTTTATCTAAGACAGAACCTTAAGTTGGACTCCTTGAGCAACTGAACAGAACTACAGTGAATTTGGTGACCATAAAAGAGATTTTAACGCAAGTACATATTCAAGAGGTGATATAATAAAATTTGCTGTACAACCTGTATTTAACCGCACACGGACTACACAAGAAGGCTCTTGGGCATTCATGCATGGAAGATAAATTTTTGAGATAATCATATAATACTGCATTTCATGTAATAAAATAGAAAAATAAGCATGCAAGCAAAACTTCATATAAATTCAAACATAGTATATTGTTTTCCGGTGCTTGAAATTTTTACCACCAATCTTCTTCTGCATATGTAATCTGTTTCTCATGACAATCCGAAGCATTTCAACTAGTAACTCTCTTTTCAGCTATCAAAATATATGATTTCGACCATAATTCTCCAACTAAGTTTATCCTGCACATCATTTCCACCTTCCCCTTAATTTCCAGTAACCACATACATCATTTCCACCTTCCCCTTAATTTCCAGTAACCACATACATCAATACCCAAACTACTAAAATGTGGTTGTATAATCAAGCCTAACCAATAATCCCACATAGGTTGCATATAAGCAGATTAAAAAAAAAAAGGATTGATATACCTAATAAAATAGAAATAAAAATTCAAGAGATCAATGAAACCTTTGGTAAATTTACTATCTAGTTCGACAACTCTTCTACAATCCTTCTCTGCTCCTCCCCCACCCTCTAATTAAACAAACAAAAAATTAAATCTGAAACAAACACAAAAAAAAATTAAATCTGGAAAAAAAAATACAGCAAATATCAGAATCACATAGTCAAACAAACAAAAAAACCAATTAAATCACACGAATTTTTACTGATTTCTCGTTTCTATTCCTCGTACACCTAGGTTTCTTGACCTCGATATGAAAGATTTGTTGGTCCATATATCAACATGGAAAGCATGAGGATGATGATTCTCTTCTTTTTCTAATGATGAAATCTTCTCCATAATCGTCTTTGACACCAAACCACCACCACTATCACCCTCTCAACCTAAATCTGTGTATTGGAATTGAAATCGGCTCCAATTTCTCCAAAATCTCCAAAAATTGGGGATTAAAAGAAAATTAACCATTTGAATCAAAGAATTGTAAATTGGGGTTTTAAAGAAAACTAAGATATTTGTATGATGAAGTAAACCAAGTTTACCATCCGAATCAAAGAAAAATAAACTTGAAAACTCAGAAGAATAAAGAGAGGGGAAGTTAAAACTTCAGTTTTGATAAAGATGGAGAACATGGGACCTTTATCTAGTTGACGTGTTGATCTGTTTGGGAATTTTCTGGATCTAATTAGTGGCCCTACGATCTAGGTGATCTAATGGTTGTGTTTTTATCCGCATATGGGTGGAAATTTGGAGGAGTTGGGGCAAACAAATACCATTTTTTTTACAGATTACTTGCGTTAATAATGATGCTTATATTATTTGACAAATCACTTCCTCTTATGAATAAAGAAAAGAGAGAAGGAGACACAAAATAGAGGGAAGAAGAGAGAGAGAAATTCTATTAATGTGTGTGTAGAATACAAAGTTAAGCCTCTATTTATATAGATAGAAGACTTGGTGCCCAAGATATGTAAACCCTAAACTTAGGCACTAAGGGCATCTTAGTAAATAAATAATGGTTTATAACACTCCCCCTGATGACCACTGTGGCTAAGTCATTACAAGCATACCAGGAAAACTCAAAAGAGAAAAACCTTTGATGATAGCGCTCCCCCTGATGAGTACTTCGGTTAAATCTTGGCTTGCAAATCTTTGAGCCGTGACTTCCCAATTTGATGAACGGATTTCTTAAATGTAGAAGATTCTTGTTCTTTCATGAAGGAAATTGATACTTGATGAAGTCTTCTTTTGTGTTAGTTTTCTAATAGTAGTGTTCTCGAGTCTTCACGCTTCTTTAAGTACATTGAGGACTTGCTTCTTGGATTCCTAGCTTCTCGGAGATGATTTGCAAAAGAAGTTGATATAGTTTCTTCAACAAAGTGCCAATATGCAGTTATAGTTCTATAGGTGAGTAAAGTTTGTGATCATACCATATATGGATCATAATGATATCCAAATTCCTAAGGGTTCTTATGTTGATGTGGTCTAATAAAACAGAATGACCTAGTTAATGGTGGGCATCCACCAAATAACCAAAATTATACAACTCCCCCTTGGATGACCACCATGTTGAATTAAATTGCCTCACTAAAACCTTGCCAGTAAAACCCAATGGGAAAAAAACTTGGACAAAGGAAAAAGAGCACAAATATCAACATTTTGAAAAAATAAATAAAATAAATGTCGAGGAGATGTTGCCTCATTAAAACCTTGTTAGGAAAACCACATGGGATAAAACCTAAAACGAAGGGAAAAGAGTACAACTTTTGACGTATTTATCAATGCTAACCAAAACTATATGAGCTTTTCAAAAATAAGCATCAAAATAATAAATCTGGTCTATGTTAAAGACGAGTTTATGCTAGCATAATTCTAACTGCAGATTTAAGAAAGGAAAGAAAATAGAATTTATGCTGCTAAGGCGTGGATTTTTATGTTTTTAAGGACTCCTCAAGATACTTATCAAACTGATATCATCAAATAATTAATCCGGATTCTTGGTTGTGTACCAAAATTCTAAAAACACATAGAAGATTGTTCAACCTGGCATAATCAAGTCAGGTGGCTGCCTGAATATGTTCTGAACCACATTTCTTGTGTAAATGCAATACAAGTCCTTCAAAGACTACCACGCCAAGTGCATTGTATAAATAGAACAATTAATGAATCAATCCTAGGGTCTGAGCAAAAATAAAACCCTTAAATCGTTTGTACAACGAAAAATTTCTCGCATTATGACTACACTAGCCTGTAATTAATAGGATTGGCATTTTTAAAGTGTTAAGGTTTGGATCCAAAAATGTGTCAATCGAGAAATTAATCCAAACTAATTTGGATTGCATGCCAACCAATCACATATGTCGATATTTCTCTGCAGAGGGGTTAACAATCACCATCTTTATTATTTTAGTAGCTACTTTATATGAATATTCGACAACATATTAACTTATGACGATCCTACACAATTCTCAAGTGTATGCATATCTTGAAAAAAAATTCAAAGAATTGCTGGTACCAGCGCCCACAGGCATTATATTCTCCCCATCTTCCAGTGAGGAGATATGAACTATGAGAATGTAGCTCTTTTTGATAGACTCTATTGGAGCACTATGTAGCCTCTTATAAAATGCTAAGTTTATTATAGATGTGACTGGAATTGCCTTCCAAGAGGCATAAGTTTATTGAAAGTCATAATAAAATATTTTCGCGCCTTATTTGAGATGGCAGCCTTTTTCGATTTGATCATGATGAGAGAGAAATATAACTTTTTAAGTTAATGAACACCAACATCCGTTAGTGTGTAGTCTCCCCCTGATTATGGCGGAAATATTTTCATCTTATTTACGAAAATAAGTTTCATATATAGAGTATTATCTGATTAATTCGAGACATATACTCATTATGAAATATGTCTTTCGACATAAAAACAAATGTAGTCTTAATAGACATGCATATATACCATCAACCATGGATTACTTTTGGAACACCAAGAAAAAAAAAATAAAAAAAATAAAGATGATATGTCAAAACCAAAAGTATTAAAAATATGCAAAGAAATCTCCTATAATTTTGTAACTTCAAGAGCCAACGAGATAATGGTTTAGATTGAAGTTAAGACACTTTCTTTTATCAAAAGAATATTAAACTAAGATCCATATAGTCACTACAAGGACTAATAATTTTTGCTAACAAGCCGGGTGCGCACCCATTGATCTTTTATGTCATACCGTATCTCAACATCAGTTTGAACGGTCTTAATTTAGGAGATTAATATTAGGAAGAAGAAAAATTTGCTCAATATCCGTTAGGAATGCAGCAATTGGTGTTTGCAATTGTGAAATAACATGATAACGACATCTCATCCGTCTAGGATCTATAGAGAAACCAACTTCAATTGGCATATATGATTCTTTTGTAAAAAGTTAATAAATTAAGATATCATTGTCGTTATCGATTTTGGAAAAAAATATATCCATTATTGGTTGAAAATAGCAAATAATTTAGAGAATACGCCAATTTATTTTCTCACATCTTATAAAAATGATGGAGAAAAACCAATACCGATTGGTTTATACGGTACACTAAAATTGTATCGACAAAAAAAGGGGGGAAAAATATGTCGCGTTAGTCATCGCATATGAAAAATCCATTCCGTGTAGAGGATGGTTTCTTGAAGATATATAGAAACCATTTATAATTAAATCACGTGATCTTCATCGAATGGACGAAGATACCAAAGTTAATTGGCCGTAGGTTTTTCAACCATGCACGTGATTAGTTACCGTAAAGGTATTAAGATTGCGATAACACCAGTTTTTGGCGATTACAGTTTCAATTAAGGAACATAAACTGTATAAACCATCTTTCCATGGATTTATTTTTATTTTCTCTATGAACAAAAAAAAAGATTAGAGAAGAAAGGAAATCAAACTTTTTGGCAAAGTTAGATCACCAACATACCATAAATATAGACTTGTCTTTTATGGTTAACCGATAGCTTTTTATGGAGTCGCCACTTAAATTCCTTTATGATTATTAAGAAAAATAAAAATAAAATCAAACAATAAGTAATCGATTAAAAGATGAGCTTAAAAGATTGTATGCCATCACCCAGACTATTGATTAGACAAAATCAAATCATCCATAGTGCTTTGATCGGTCGAGACTTATGGTGCTTAAGTAGAGACGAACAACAAATCCCAAAGCATAAAGCCTTTTTGTCCACGAGGTGTTACTATCTTTCAACACACATCCGTTCATATCCTGGGAACAATTACACACCAAACAGTTAGAACTTAAAAAGTTTCGAATCATAGATGTAATATTAAAATAAAGAATATGGCTAACTAGCGTAGGGAAAGAAAGGAAATCCCTTTGCGTCCTTTTTATGCATCAACAATCTCCGAAATCCCTTATAGTTAGTAGCTTTAATTGACAACTTATTATGCGATCATGCTCGGTGGCTAGAGCTTCGTGCTGATGACGTCTTATGAATAAAGAAAAGAGAGAAGGAGACACAAAATAGAGGGGAAGAAGAGAGAGAGAAATTCTATTAATGTGTGTGTAGAATACAAAGTTAAGCCTCTATTTATATAGATAGAAGACTTGGTGCCCAAGATATGTAAACCCTAAACTTAGGCACTAAGGGCATCTTAGTAAATAAATAATGGTTTATAACACTTCCGTAATTTTTTTAATGACAACCGAAAACAGTCCTTTTTACCATACACGAAGTGTCCTAAAAACTATGTTTTGGACTAGTGTAAATTTTTATATCTCTTTATTCAAATTAGAAGATAAATATGTACAGACAGATCTTAACTTCTATGAGTTATATTTGGATTTGGATTCAGTTTATTTAAAAATTACGGAAGAAATTTGGAGTGATTTTGTGATGATATTGATTGATTGAGTTTAAGGATATAACCTAAGAAAAAAAAATCGAAAGAACTGAATGAGGAAAGTTAAGGAGGAAGTTATATTTTGATAAACACGGAGGAGAATATGGGAGACTTTGTTTTCTCCGTGTGTTTTTCAGTTTCGAGAATTTTCTGGATCTAGTTTAAAGCCGTAGGATTACTGTGATCTAATGGTTATTATTTTATCCGATAGGGTGGAACTTTAAGCTATAGTGGGTGCAAACAGATACCAAAAAGAACGACAAATTCGTAGTGTACTATAGCAAATCCAACGAAACCCAACTGTAAAACATATAACTACTTGTTGGATCCGTCAATTTTCCCACGCCCCAAGTGTCCTAAAAACCAGGTTTTGGACTAGTGCCTGCTATCTGAGGACATTTTCCAAAAAAATCCACTCCATATTATCATAAGCCTTTAATATATCAAGCTTTATGCCAACTATGCCTTCCCTACCCTCATATGATGGTTAATAACAAAAACAACTTCGTTAACAAGGAGTATATTATCAGATTTACTCCTTTTAGGCACAAAAGCACTCTGGTTCTTAGAGATAAGACCATCCATAAGGGGTTTTAATCTATTGGCTAAAATTCTAGATATGAATTGTTGAAAAACTTACACAGGCAATGGGTCTGTATTGAGTGTGTTAGAGCATTGCTAGGTGAAACTCGCAAGTTTTTCTATTTCAAGCTTGTTGTAAATGTTAGATGTACAAAACTATATCTTGATTTCTAGTCTATTAAAGTCAAGTTTCGGGATAAGATTAGAGTATGATAGTTAAGTATCAGACATCACTGAATAACCCTCGAAGATTGAAGATGAAACAAAAAAACGAATAAATTTGCGACAACTTCATCAATAAAGAGGTATGTGAAGACTAACTTATTCTAATTACTCATGGCATGTACCATTCTATCTTATGAAACTACTAGGATATGACCCGTGCCGTAACGGCACGGGCTTTGGTTCTTCGGAATGTTTGCTTCACTTGTTTGATTCGTTATATTATTATAGATCATACTCCTTAGGAGTTCAATGTGGAATAAGACATCTTTATTGCGACGATTTCGCAATACTATGAATTTGTATCGTGTATATTGCTTTATATCATTAGTTGTTAGTGTGATGGACCTGATGGTCGATCTATCAGCAATGAAATTGGCAATGAAACCTTTTCCATCATTGTTTTTCCTCGTTTACGAAGTTGTAGAATGTGATAGTCCTATTGATATACCGCCAAATTATCACTTACTAGTTTTTCTACCCATTGCAATCATGCGATGATGTACGTGAATGCAGTTGAATTATTTCGATTTCTTGTAATTTTTTTAGTATTCCTACTTATAATTAAAGTGAATCTCCAACAATATTGTTATTAATTCGGCCAGAGTGCCAATTGGTATACGTTAACCCAGAAAACTCAACTACATATGTGTCTCCCAGTAAAGAAATCCCATAGTTGCTCATGTTTTCCCATCATACGATTTTAGGCTCCCTTTGTGATTGCTTAAAATAGTTCTATCAGTTTTTCCATTTGGGTTTATCAGTGTAACCTGCAAAGAAAATTAGTGCAGTATGCTAGATTCTATTGGTACTGAACGCCTAAAACGTGTTCCAATTATGGTAGCCTTTTTAAATTCCTATTCCGTCGGCGATCAACCTAAGAGGGAGGTAATGTATTTTCAGGGTATTTTTTGGTCATTTTTATGTTCTTAGTGTATGGAATTTTCAAATAAACTTTCTTTAATCATAAATCTTATAAGCGATGCATGAAAATATGATTGATACCTTCATAGTCCAAGCAAAGATTGTGAAGTAACACATGAGCTAGAGGGTGCTCTGTGATCATTCTATTTTAAAATCCTACACGATTGATGTGCCAATCAAATCCTCATACGGTTATCATTTAAATCTACACCAATGATGTGCCAATCAAATCCTCATACGGGTATCAGTAGGCATAAGCTGGTCAATCAATGGTTCTTCATGTTCTAATGCAGTTATTTCATCGAATATAATTCAAAACTAACCTCATCCTCTTGGAGTTTCAGGAGCTAGGGTGGGAAAGTATGGATCTTAAAAACTACTTACCTTCAGATTTCGTGTCAGTAAAACTTTTGCTTATTGTCAGAGTCCTACACAATAATGCTCTACAAATCTAATGCGAAGGATTCTAACGATCCACACCATAAACCGTATACCAAAACGGTTGTTTCTCGGAAATGTAGTTTTGTCTGACATTTCCTCTCCCTCAGCCAACCCCCACCCCCACCCCCACCCCCCACCCCCCCCCCAAAAAAAAAAAAAAAAAAAAAAAAAAAAAAAAAACTTTAAGATATGCCTGTACCGTATAATATTATGCTTAAAATTAAATGAACCTTATTTGAGACATGGTAGTAAGTAATTATAAAATTCTTAAAGGACAATGGCTTCAGGTAAATCAGAAAAATCCATGTTTGTACCCAAAATTACTTCTAGGAAATAAACACAATGAATTGATGTGTAGTTAGGGTTTGGAAACGAATTGAAGAACAATAAAATAAACACGGATTTAACGTGGTTCGGCAAAATTGTGCCTACATCCACGGATGAGTCCCTTTGGGGAGCGGTATTTTATTAATAAAAATTCCAATAGTTTTCTCTGGGTATCAAAACCTAGCATCCCCTCTTAGGGTCTAGACCCCTGTAATTATATAGTCGTAAGCTGGAATATGCTAAAACTTTCTTCTAGGGTTTTAGGAATAGGCCGGTGGAAATGGACTGTTGGTCATGGGTCAGCAAACTGGACCGATATATACTGGCTGCTAGGCTTGGGCCGACAAATATTTTCTGCTAATAGTGATTTGGTTAGCCCGTATTAGTACCCTAATATTATGGTACAAACAATCCACTTTAAGTCCACACTAAAGATCCTAAATCAAATGACAAATCAACAAAAGTAACCAATCCCCGACTAAGAATGGTTTACAATATCTAGGTAAATTGTGCCCGTAAAATTCAACAAAATCGTTAAAAAAAAAAATCTATCTTCAATGATACATGAATAAATACATGATACATGGGAGAGTTTCTCATATTTACAATATATATCTTCAATGATATATGTGTTTGAGATCTAAAAGTAAATTAGAGACCCAGTCTAAATGGCAATGGTATGAGACCATGAAACACCTTGACCTAAGAGTACAGAGGAGACCTAAAATTGCCATAATTTTATATTTTTGTAGCAAAAAATGGACATGCAATTAAATTTTAAATATTTCTTAAATCGACTTTTATAAAGTGTAAGCTAGTTATATATAGTTTGGTTAGTTGGTATCTTCAATGAACAGAAAAGGATCAAATATTAGAAGATATATTTACAAAGTAAAATATAGGTGAAGGTTCAAGTATTAGTCGGGATAGATGTACTAAGCTCTCTTGAACCATTTAGAGAAATTGATAATTTATTCACGGCAATCAAAGATGGGTTCCTATGCACTAAGCTCTCGTAAACCATTTAGAAAAATTGACAATTTTTTCACGGAAATCAAAGATGTGCATATGAATCACATCCCGTATGGAAACAAATATACTTGTACCTTTATGGTATACCAAAGCTCCTTCATCCAAGCCAATGATAAAATGCATGGAATGACAATTTATGGAGTCTCGACGTAAAATTACAGTGACTCATCCCACAAAAAGATATTGTTCCTCATTGTATTTCTCCCAAAACCCCTTCTTCGTTGCCTAAAAACAATCTCCTGAAATCAGAAAATGAAAGAATAAAGGTGAGTCAACCATTTTTTTATGTCAACTGCATATATATAACCACTTTTTGTTATCTCAAATTTAAGAAAAACAAATACTCTTTTTGTAAATAGATACTCTTTTTGAAGAGATGTAATTTCAAGGTTCATATAATATAAAGAAAAAAAAATATATAATCAGGAATCCCCAATCCCTTTGATACCAACATGTATATGACTTAGTCCAAGTAAGAGGTTGAAACTTTCTAGCAGAAGTAGCAATACAGCTGAAAAAATATTTAAAAAATTCTAAAGGAAATAACAATGAAACCGGCGCTTTCTTCGTTAATTATTTTCACTCCATGAAAATCTTCTTGATTTTGGCCGAAGAAGTCAATGTTAAGTTGGACAACATAAAAAAAAAAAAAAAAAAAAAAAAAAAAAAGAGATTAAATGATATGGGTATTAGGAAACCTAATATAAGAGTAAAAATGAATAGAGAACAATCATATTTTTGAACTCTTTTAACTGCAGACGAAGAAACAAAATCCAAATCACAAAATACAACATAAAAATGTAGATTTTGATTATGAAAGAGATTAAGTTAAAATACATTTAATTTAGAATAAAATAAACCGTTTCACATTAAATGGGAAAAGTAAATCCCAAATAAATGACACTGGGAGGGTGGAGAGGAAATTAAAAAACTTATTAAATATGTGGCACAATCTAGATCAAATCTTAAATCTGTGGCTCAATCTCAACCCTTCTTTATATGCTAAAAATGTAGATTGAAAAACTTAAATCTAGACCGTCCTTTATGTGTCCCAAATGTAGATAACCGTCCATATGGAAAAATACCATTGTCCCTTATAATATAGATATCGTATGATTTTATTAGATTTAATGTCACAAAGAAGAAATTTTGAGTTCAAGTTTGTCTTGGTTAAACTCTCGAAACATGATTCGAGCAATGGATTTTCATAGATCCTTATCAATCTTGGTTAGAACAATTTATTGTTCACAAACTCTTTTTGTTTCAAGATGATTATTTATAAATTTTCCAAGCAACTGTGCATATTGTCTATGGCTATTGGGAATGTTTCAAATTCAATTATGAAAAATTTTGAACTGTTTTGCGTAAGGTACACATAATTGCATGTATTAAAAAGTCAGTCTGAATTTTACGGTCTGTAGAGGTTTGCGAACCTGGTTTGCGATCCCTTTACATTTGGGTTTGGGAATGAGGTAGGTTTGCAAACCCCTACCATATGACTTCGCGGACTAGCATAGGTTTGTAAACCCTACGTCCTGACTTCACGAATTGCTAGAGGTTTGCAAACCTATGCATTCAAGTTTAAATTAAGGTCACAAACTATTCAACATGACTATGTTCGCTTTTGCTACAACTCTCATAGACACTCCTAATACAACTATATTCTCATAATCACTTTGGGATTGTGGATTATTGTTTAGTCTTGAGTGTCGCTGGATATTGTTAGAGCATAGCTCGGTTGAACCCACCAAGCATTGGTATGTCAAGTTTGGTTGTCATATTTTAGTGTGTCAAAAATCATCTAAGAGTCGCTCTTGATTATGTACTAGAGACAACTTCGTTTAGGTTAGACTAGAAAGTCTAGGAATGTTGAGACATATAAATATTGCTCGAAGACCTGAAGAACGTGAAGAAGTAACAGCTTCAGGCATGTTTTGCAGGGGTGTACATATTGGTGCACCAGTGTAATTTCCATGAAAAAGTAGGTTCGAGAGTTGATATTAACAACCAATTTCATGTATGTTTTGTAGGTGTGTACAAAGTAGCGCACATGTGAAAAACTTATAAAAATTTTGGGCGTGTCCATTTTTTTGTACACCATATAATGATGCGAAAATTAACTTTTTTTTAAAAGTGAAAATTATATAGTCAGTAGTCCTTTTGTATTTATCGGAAAGAGCTTTCCGAATATATAAATTTCGTGAATTTTGGAAGAGCGATTCGAAAG